>CM042426.1:4365441-4765441 GCA_023631565.1 Gymnocephalus cernua | reverse complement strand
CTATCTTTAGTCCAGGCAGAGCCACAACTTGCATGTCGGACCAATTCATATCAAGTGTTAAGATATGTACCCTCCACATAAGGGAAGTTAAATATAACATTGCGCTGTATAGATACATCGCTATTCTGAGCATGAAGCTAGAGCCACAGCTGATAGAGACGTAGACAGAGAGATAGAAATAGGAGGACAGTCGTCTAAAAAAAGTCTATCATAAAGTAATGTGGGTCGATATGCTCTATAACGTTGGCTGCATAGATTTCATTCCTGTCTTGTCAATAAAGTGCAATTAATGTGAATTGACAGAGGCAGAAAGGAAGAGACAGACAAAGAAGAGGCAAGACAAGAAAGAGAAATAAATAATGGCTCATCTTCTGCCAACTGTACTTAACCTTGAAGATAAGGAACACAAAGAGCAAAGAAAAACAGAGTCGTTCCCTTGGCCTGTGTGTTTAACCTCGAAAAATAAAAGACATCCTACAGAATAAATAACATTAGGTCCAGTAGCCACAAGTATCCATCTACAGAGACATAAAGACAATGTGCTTCAACATTATCAAGTCATGCCACGGCATGTTACTATACCAACAACAGTACAATAACACATGTAAGAAGAACATAAGGCAAAGTACTGTGTATTCTTCATCTGTGCAAAGAAGTGACACAGCAACTGTACATATGTCAGATCAGCTCAAGAAGTGCTTTTTCACTTGAGCACATTTCACATGTTACTTTATTGATTAGAAAAAAATAATCTCCTAGTTTGTAGCGCCACCTTTTGTGTGATATGCCCCAGGCAAGGTGTATGTGTAGGGACTGACTCTGTCACTCATTTTGATTGCTGTGTCAGTGTCCCCGGTTCCATAGAAGGGGATGTAACAGTCTGACAAATGCAATAGACAAATTTCAGATTCGGCCTGATATTTTATCAAGATCAAATACCACTAGAACCTTTTTTATTGTCCCTTCCTCCCAGTTTTCCTTCCATTTTAATAAAAAGAACAAATACTAGGGGGAATAAAAGCAAAGATTCAATGATAGATAAGTCACTTGTAGCTGTTTACTTAAGAAACAGTGAGAGTAGCTTCTAAGTAGGAATGATTACAGTGAGCAGGCAGCCAGTATATTAAAAGAGCTGTCTTCTGTGCACTGTCAACGGCTTCAGCCTGTGGTGTAAAACATCACAAAACTGGCGAGGCTCCAAACAACAGCCAAGAGCTGTAAATCTCACAGGGTGCTGTTCACACACTGGGGAGGCTGGAAGACTACAAATAATGACACCATTAGAACTTGAATTACACGATTAGAAGTTTTTCAAGTGCAATGTGTCTGTAAATCTCGGCACCGACAAGCCTGATATAGTTTGTATGATGGAAAAAGTACTGTTAACTATTTTGTCCAGCCTTAATGTTTCGACCGTAATGCATCTTTGAATTGAATTATAGAGACGGACAGAAAGAGAGTGAAAGAAAAAGAGGGAGAAACATGACACCTTATCCATGGGTCACGAAAAGTGAGATGGCCTCTCCAACTGTAACCCAAGTCCCCTCGATCCCTAGGGACCCAGCAGATCAACTGACTTACTGGACCCCAATCAACCCCGGCAGATATGGAGCTGACAGAGAGATGGATGAATGGACGGATGGATGGTTGATGTCTCTTATGCTACGTGGTTATTCAGGGTGACTGGTCTTTCTGAAGGTACTCAGAAATAGAGAGGACATCTGACAGGTGTATGTTAGACAGGGGATGATATGTTTTCCCAAGGATGTCTGTTCACATTAAGAAAAATGGCTCACTCTACAGGAATACACCACAATATGTTTCACTAACATTTACATGAAATAACTTAACTAGAAAGCAACTTTGGAGAGTGCAGACTTCCGCCGAGGCCAATGGTGCATTCACATGCTCCTTGGATGGTCCCATTTCCCGAGTTGGGAAGTCATTCTTCCGACTTCGATGTGTTCCATGAGCTTTGAGTCGTAGCGTGGAAAGGACTCGGACGCTAGAAAGTTGTGTTGTATGTCGTTGTTCATACAGCCCGTTGATAGCCGTTTCCAGTGTCCGCGTGTCAACTCAGAGCAGAGAAAACGGATCAAGTGAGCCACGAATTATCAGAAACTGATTTCTTTTTACAATTCTGACACTACCTTATTTAATCATTAAATTAATAAATATTTTTATTGTATCTCATTTCAGTGTTGTAGTTTGCAGACGGTCCCCTTACTGCCGTCTCAACACCAGAACTAAACAGAGGTATGAATTAGCACGACTTTCATGCATTTCTTTCACATCTACTGCAGTCAGATTCACTGTGTTCCCTCAGAAGGAATCACTTTGCATGGGTAGGCACTTGTAATAACATTTCGAACATGTTAAGAAGCTAAAAATACGTTTAAAACCTGCCCTGTTTCAGCCTCCTGGGTGCTAACTCTAGCAGGAGGATAACACGGTGTAGGCAGCACCAATTGTTTTCGTTTTTCTCGCTACTGACAGATATCAAACATAGTATATAGAATATACTAGCTAATGCCTTTTCACACATCATGAACAGCTTGGTCAGATATGACCTCCTCTCTATATTTACATCTGGCTGAACGATTAAGTGAGAGAAAAGCAATGCAGTAGCATGGCCTTGTAAACAGACATATCTGATCTTTGCAGATATGTCAAGAATGTATGTCACAGCAAGATGACAATGGCATGTTGTACGCATAACAGAGGGAGGGGCTAAGGCATCAACTGTAGGCTCTTGTGGTAAAGCTGCAGCAGTTATGCTCAACTTTTTCCACTCGAGTAGCTTGAAACTCGGGTAAAACAAATCAGAGACCAAAGAGACAGACGAGGGCGATAAAAGTAATATTTAGAATGAATAAAAATACAAATATAAGGATTAATAGACCATGTATAAGATAAACAATGTAAGGAAGAGAGAGGCTGTGGAAGATATACAAGTAAAGAAAAGACAAAATAGAAACAACACTATCTCTTCATTGACAATGAGGTCATCTGTGGTAGGTGCCAGTGACGTCTTCACTGGCAGGTGCAACATTGAGGGTGTCCCTCTTCCTTCTAGCAAGCTTTATAACACAGCTAACTGTTTCAATCAATGGACACCCGGATTGACAGATAAAGCCATCAGCTGACGAGTCCCATTTGGGGCCCAGCATCACTGATCAATACGGGAGACATCAGCTGCTATAAGCCGAGGAGAACAAGGGATATGTTGAAACAGGCGAAGAGATTGTGGGGGGTTGTGCACTAATCTTGGAAATTTCAACTCCCATCAATGCTAATTACTTTTGGCTTTTGGAATCCTTGACAGGGGGGTCATACATTTACCTTTCAAGGATTCAGCTGATGCTCTTAATGCAGAGTGATGTAAAATGAGGTCAATAGCAGAATATGCATTTGTTTCTTAATTACAATTTAACAATACCCTGTATAAAAAAAACTCTGTATAAAACCCCACTACATTTAAACATGTAACAGGCCTTAAACATCTAAACGTTTCTGCCCATCCAGACTAAAATGCAACCCAGCAGTTTTCAAACGAAAACGGTTTCAGCAGCGTTTCCAAAAGTCTCCGTTTAGAGGCTCGGAAATGCCGGAGTAGTGGACACAAGGTGTAATTGTAGCATAAGATTCACCTTTTAAAACAATAACGTAGTAGTGTGGATGTTGCCTAAGTTACACAACAGTATGAAATGCCAAGAAAGAGATTATGACATACTGTAGACTACAGCATGAAAAAACATGTTTAGGCCTGGTTGCAGAAGATGAAATCTCATCTTTGCACACTCATCTATCATAACTTATTAACTGACGATTATCTTTATCTAATCGTGTATCCTAAACAACAAACCGCATTAACTAAAAACCATCAACAAAGATGCAATAACATTTGGCAACTGTGTGTTTAATGTCCATTTATTGCCTCAATTTAAAGGGATACGCCACCGTTTGTTGAAATAGGGCTTATCACGTTCTCCCCTAGCTGCAGATAGGTGGGCCAATGCATGTTTTGTCTTGTAATTAGGTTGTTTTTTTGTCCTTTGTTGGCTCACTTTTACTCACAACATGCTAATCGGCAACACAGGATTCCATTTACTACGCTAAGCTAACTAGCGGTGCCGGTGTTGCACCGGACTAAAACAATGCATGCATAAAAAATGCGTTGGCCCACCTATCTACAGCTAGGGGAGACCGTGATAAGCCCTATTTCAACAAACGGTGGCGTATCCCTTTAGCGACTTGTTTTCCATTAGGCCCCTTTGCACTTAGATCTTCGTTACTGTGTGGCTCATGCAACACTGCTGCAGAGCTACACTGGAAGTGAGCTCAGGGCTATTGTACCGGTATAGGGCTCCTCTGGGGGCTGTAATGTGTTTCATACCATCCATCACAGGGGTGTGGAGGCCAGGAAACATTGCTTTAAGAGCACACACAGGACACAGATGGAGAAGCAAGACACGCAGATATGTAGAGATAGCTGAAGTTTGAGAAATCTGTTTGATCACATGTGGGAACAACTTAAAGCCCCCACAAAAATATATTTTGAGAGGAAAAAGTTAAATATTTCACATGAAAGGTACAATGGGACTTACAAATGATGTAAAGGAAAAAAGTGTCTAAAGTGGATCTTAATGTGGCAAAATAATAATGTGGTTTTCTTGATTCATAAAAATGTTTTGTCCTGGCTAATCTTGTATTTACCAAAATCTACGTAAATCAAGGCTATGTCAATTATATTTTTGTTATATCATTAGGTTGTTTTTACATGATGCCTTTTAGAAAGTTCCTTTATCAAAAATATGTCGTTCTTGTGGGGAGAAGAATGCTTGCCGATTCAGTTTCAGCCACATTTAACTGTTTTGGGATTGCAATACCTTCATGTTTTACCTGACTAGCCCCTTCACTAGAGATGCACCGATTATAATTTTTATCACTAATAGAACATTTTACATCTTGCATAGAACATAGAAATGTTTTTGAACAAATAATCGATCGCTATAAAATAGAACTATATAAATTACTCCTGGTGTGGGAAATTCACACACATCTAAAGTGTAATGTGTGGATTTCCTTCTTTTCACATCCAATATCCAACAAAAAAAAATGAGATATATTTAGCAAACTAAACAGGGAATGGCAATACAATAATATATAAACTTTTTCCTTGCAGGTGTTGCATATTGCAAACTTATCTTCTTCACACACGTTGAAGAATTTCCAAACAGCTGATATGTTGCAGGTTAATTCACGAGGTTTCGTACATGTGCGTTGCGTATGATGCTGATGTTGCGCGACGTTAATCATGCAATGCCTGAGTGCATTTTTCCAAAAGGCTGTCTATAAGCAGTGATTGTTAGAGTGCATGTCGGAGAATAGCGCGGACACATGCTTCACACCGCGAGCGGGCACGCGCGCCACCCGGCGGAAAAGGGAGAGAAAGGAAAACGAGACTGTCGCTGTCTGGAGGATACATAGCCAGTGGAGATGGCGTGTGTGCGTCCTTGAGAACTGTAAGTAGTATAACTTATATTGTCATTGTTAGCTGGTGATTCCGTTGTTTGTGTTCTTCACCTGCTAGCTAGGTTGCACGTGGCTGTTGATTCGATATAATGGCGATTGTTGAACGCCCTTGCTCACGTTTGTATTTCACATGCTACAGTAGTTACACTGCATTAAGATAATGTAATTAATAGTGGGTTTATTGTTATTATTTGCTAGTCTATATACAATTCCTACGCATTGTGTATGGTAGCCTTTGCCGGTCATGGCGGATCACGTGAAAATCGACCAATTCCGTTCACCAGCCGGTCAATCGGTGCATCTCTACTCTTCACACTTCTTTTGTAGAAATACAGACAAGACACTAATTATTGCAACTCGTTATATTGTAAGGGCAATAAAAGCTTCCCAGTAAAACACTCAACCCAAATCTGGCAACAGTGGCAAGGAAGCTCTGCTGCTAATAGAAGGGAAGCTAGTCTTGACCAGAGCACTAGCAGCTCTCCTGCTAATACAGCTGCACCCAACATGGGAAGACTTGCCTGTGTGGCTCCTCAGCAGTCAACCCAATGGTAACGCTGAAATATTATAGTATCTGATTGCCACATTTGGTTTGCAGGGTATTTACAAATGTAATCCACTGAAGCCAAAACATGGTGCATGTATCTGAGGAGCCTGTGTTATTTTTACCCTGACCGATCACCTCGCTGGGAAGCATGAAATAGTGATTAAGAATCTCCCGGCTCTGCAGCTCAGAGACTCAAATCCATGTACAATATGGTCGTAATTAAAGATGGACAGCACAGTCAATTCAGGACTGTGGAACAGTCTGGCTAAATGACAGAGGAAATAACAGGGAGGCGGTGCAGATTGGGGGTTGGGATGAAGAGACAGAGAGAGGAAGAGACACAAAGAGTAGTCTTGGTTGGTAAGAAACAAACAAACAAAAAAAATAAAAAGTCTCAAGATTATAATCTAAAGTGTCCCATCACACCCCCACGCACAAAACATCAGGAAAACTACTATTTCCTTTTGTTTTGAAGGAAGAGAAGAGCATAACCACCATAGATATACTCGCTCCACAAAGGCTGGGCTGTAATTTGCCAGCCAACGGGTGGAGTTTAGCAAAGATAATCTCAGCCCTCACATATATCAACACGGTAACCACAAAATCTTTGATCACAAATGCAGGGGAGGATGTGTCCAATAAGAATAGTTTTGCCTTTTTTTTTTAGAGTCTGTCTTGGAGGAATGATTAGAAAGCAGTGGTTGGAATCTGTGTATCATTTGGGTCCCCACCCTTTCCTGAGAGTAGGGGCCCTTTGCTACCAGTGCTGGTCTTTTAGTATGTTTTCCTGATTATCTTTCTGTCTGGTTGGTGAGCTTGGTCAGTTTCAGCCCACTGACAAAGTGCTTTCAAAGGGAAATTAAAGAGCATGGCCTCGTTTCTACACATGCTGGCCAATGCCTCCCTTAACCTCCCCTCTGTCACCCCGGCACCCTGTCTGTCCTCGTCTCCCACTGCCGTGTCCCTGTCTGCCCCTTCAATCATTCATCCTCTCTTTTCTCCCTTTTCACACATACAGACACGCGACGGTCACTCCCTTGTCTGCTGTCCGTCAGTGTTGCCCTATCAAAAAGGTTGGCCCCAAAGTTTTGGAGATCATTAATCATCCCATGTGGGACAGGAGGCCCCTTAATCCAACCCCTCCTCCCCCCGGCCTCACCGTGCAGGCCACAGTGCGGCCCTCCGCCCCTACCCCCCTATCCCCCATGGTGTTATCAAGTTTCAGTGGTTGTAACTGTAGCACAATAAACAGAGGGGGGAGGAAAATGGGGTGGGTGCAAAGGAGGAGGAAGGGGATGGAGACAGAAAGAAAGACAAGAGAGGACAAAATGTAATTTCCTAAATACATTTTATTGGTGCATTCTAAGTAATACATGCTTTGTGGGTCACAAAAGTGCATCCATTTGGAGAATATGCATATTTAATGAGTCAGAACATAGAAACTAGTTGAAATAAGTTGATCACCCAATTGCAAATAAAATGAATTACATTAATTGTGTAATAGTTGTCCTGCAAAGGAAGCAGTTCAAAAGGTCGATCTCAAATGAAATTCACTTCACCCGCAATCCAACACTACCTACAATGGACAAATGTGCTGTACCCAGTGTTTTTGTTGTTTAACAAACCAGGTGCTGCCACTTTCCAGAAGTTGTGGGGTGTTAACTAAAAGGAAAATGAGGCCATATCAAAGAGCCAGAGAATGTTCCTATTGTAGTGTGGTGTTTGTACAGAGGTCCCGCCTGTTAAGAGGGCCAGTGTGAGGCTGACCGGGAGAGTAATATAATGCATACATGATCCCCCAGAGCCCATTCATGGTGTAATTGGTGTGGACAGAGCTCTCGGTCTCAGGGTTACAGTTAGGGAAGTTCCTCTAATGTCCTGCTGGGAGGCCACTCTTTCCACACCACAAAAAAATATATATCCAGCTTAACCGGGGCATAAAATATATTTTCTTCAAATGTGCAAAAACTGGCAGAGCTATTTTAATTTGTTTTTTGATGCAAATTATGTTTTTTATTTAAATATAAGTTGTCTGTAGCAAACGAAAAAATTGCAGTTGTTTTGTTTTTCAGTAAAGAAAAATAAGATTTAAAAGGACAAATATGACACACAAAATGTTGACATTGACAGAATCCCATTTATGGCATTTTGATACAAGGCCCCTGAAGTCATTATCTGCAGCCACAGTGAAGATGCATAGGAACAAACAGAGCAGAGCCACTGCCAGTAGGTTTAACTGTGGAGCTGCAGCTAAATGAGACATCTTAATTATAAGCATTATCTCCCCTTGCTTCCCTCCTACTCCTTCCATTTAATTCTGTACATCTTTATCCAGCCCCATCAAGACCAATGCAACTTAATGACACAGATAAGTCCGTCTTACCACTTTATTCCTATTAACAGACCTAATGTACTACGCAGGGATTTCCCCCTAAAATAACTCTAAAGCAGAGACAGAACACCATGTGGTCCCTCTTAAGCTGAATCTACACTTCCCATTAGAGTGTCACACTAGTGACTGCGACGTGTGGGGTTTTCTGGCTGAAGTAGAAGGAGCTAAAACACTTGTCTTTACCCCCGTTATCCCCTCCCTTCTCGACTGGTGATTTCACTGAACAGGAGCCTCTCTCACTGGCTCTGTCCATCACAGCCTGTGGCCATTAATCATCTCAAGTGGACAGCGCTGACAAGCAGTTGGCTGCATCACTCTTTTATTTTCTTCCTCTTTTTTCTTTTCTTTACTGCGCACCCGTAGCTCCTGCAGCCTCACTCGCTGACACCCCCCCCCCCACACACACACACACACACACACACACACACACACACACACACACACACACACACACACACACACACACACACACACACACACACACACACACACACACACACACACACACGATTAACTCTTCACAACCCCACCACCTGGCCCAAACCTCCATCCCAAATGAGAAAGTGGCTGAGTGTCAAGTCAAAACAAACATTCACCCATCTGCTTTAATCGAAACCTTTGAGGTGGTTATTGGCATGAAAGCTTTTCTCTACGTTCCCAGTGGGCATGACACAGCAAAACCTGTCATGGATATGATGAACCGTGATGTCGGTGTAACTCATGAAGGCAAAGATCATCCACCAACACACTTCCAACAGCAGCCCGAGTGCATTTACATGTCAGGCCATTAGCTGATTGAGTTTCTATCCGCAGCGAATGAAAGGAGGTTCAGTAGAATAAAGAACAGTTTTCAGCGAAAGTGGCCCAGCAATGAATGTTGAAGTAGTCCGCAAAGAAATAAGAGTCTAAGTAAAGGTAGAGAGGTTTTGTATGTGTGTCTTCAGCCATTTCTGTGACGCAGAGCATATCAATGGGCCCCTTTACGCACAGACAGGTTTTAGGACAGCTGCTTAAATTCCTCACACACACACACACACACACACAAACACACACAAACACACACACACACACACACACACACACACACACACACACTTTACACGCAGAGGCAGGAAATGGGAATCCCTCGTAAGTTTTCCTTCCGCTGTTGCTCTCAAGGCCTGGAGGCCCCACGATGAGGTGAGAAAAGCACTTCACCATTTGTCTCTCTCCAACCAATCTGCTTCACAAAATGAGGCAGTAGTTTTTAAGCTTTCTGCTTGGAAGGTCAGTCAAATAAAGAGGCTGTTATTTCCCATACCACCAGCTGTCAAACCCCCCTTTCTTCCACATAGTGGCATTATGTTAAATGATGAGATGTTAAATTAAAAAGTATTTCTAAGTACTCTTTCATTTAAAAAAAAAAAAAAAAGAGTGCAATAATCCTGACCCTATATCTATGAAGTCAAATGGAAGGAGGCGCAAACGCTCAGTAATTAGAGGCCGCCATTAACAAGAGCTTAGCGAGGCTTGCTCTTCATTATACTCTTGGCACTAACAGCAAAAGAGGAATCCAACCGAGCAATTTGTTCCCTGTGATTAGGATTCTGGCTTGAGAGACAGCAGAGGTCAGCCAAGTGTCTTCTATCTTAAGAGAGGGGTAAGGAACTCACTCTAGAGTAGCTGAAATTATATCCTACCCTCCTGCACAAAGCCTACATCACAATGTCAATAGCAACGTCTCTGTCATATCTTGCAATCATATTTAGCAGAGCGCAGCCACACAAGTTTAGTTTTCACCTTTCCAGTTTTAAGAATGTCATTTTTTCTGGGGCCCATTCACCTTCCCCACAAAAGAAAAAACTACTTTCATCTCTCACCCTATTTTTTTATTGGCCACAGACCCTTGCACTCCCTCACTACTGGTCACATGTACTCATGATGATACAGGAACTTGATCCACGCAAGCCAATTCCAGTTTCACTCACTATAACTTACTCTGAAAATGTAATTCAGCTACACAATTTAACAAAATGTGTTATTATTTTCAAAACTGATTTCAGTGAATCAGTGTTTGTTTTTGCTTTGAGGCGGATGGTTTTTCAAAGTTGTATCTCTTTCCTTCTTTTTAAATGTAATGCAATCATTTATTTCATATTTGTGTTGGTCAAAACACGATGGGACGATAACAAATACAAGCTTGTTTTTATCTAAATGTTAACTTATTTTCTCCTCCTTAAGAAAATGCAAAGTTAGTGAAAAATAATGTGACATGGTGCACTGTAATTAGCCAGTCATCAGCTGTCAGGTGGCATTTTAGTCAGCTTGATGGATTTCTCAATCTGACCAGCGTGAGTAAAGGGTCAGCCAACCACTCCCAGTGTCTGCCACTGGACAGAGATGCTAACAGGGCCCTGACAGATCCTGTCCCTCCCTCTCTCTGACTGGGCTTAATTCATCACCCTCCAAACAAGACCCATGGGTGCTAAGACCAGACCAGACACCCAGAAGCTGCTTCTCTTGTGAATTTGAGCTTGCCAACATATGCATATAAGTACGCACATGCACGTCAATGCACATAGACCCATCTATACACATTTACGAACCATTATCATCCGCCACAGTCTGGCAGAACAGCTATGCATCACATACACACTTGCATACATATTGTATCACCCATCATAGCCTGTGACAAAACATAATGAAGTATGAACCACACACATGCTCAGAGACCATCAATACTCATCATAGCCTGTCATGTAAAGTATGCACCACTGTAATAACATTGTGATTCACCTTGGGAGGTATTGCTCAAGCCATGTAACTTGTCTGATAGAAGCCTAAGTGCGTGATAGAAGCCTAAGTACATTAACTGCCCTGGTCAGATGGGGCTTGTAAGCAGTGTCAAAGCAGCACAAGGTCAGCTGAGCCTCCCCGGCTATTGGCCAACTACATAAGTTAGGCAAGTGCCAGATCCTCTTGGCTCTGATACTGCAGAACCACAAGATCATCGGGGGCAGATCTCACCCGCTGAACGCTTAGAGCTTTTACTCTGGGGAAGGGAATTAGTAAAGGATGAGAGTTACAGCATGTTTTTTGAGTTGATTAGTGACACAGCACTCTTGATAAACATTAGGGCAAGCCAATAGATTTGGAGCACCAAAGCCAAAAAGGAAAGAACATTCATAATTTGTATGGGCTCTAACAATTGTATGGCCGTATAAATTGTTTGTGCTGTAGGCCTAACACCAATCAATCTGTAGTGAAAATTCCAGATGGTCTGGAAAAAAAATAGCACCCCCTCCTCACACTGAGGCAGGAAATGACTCTTAAGAAATGGAAGTTGTGTGGTATTTGCTCTTTCCACAAAGGCAGAGGCAGGGAAATGAACTCCAACTAATGTCCCTTTTGTAGCAACTCTTAACTGAAATTCATAACGCAAAGGTATTTCTACAAAATCACAGTTGTTGTAGTTTAAAATGTATATTGAATTGTCTACAGGATATAAAGCCTGAAACCATTAGAGCTAAATGCAGATATCAGGACCAAATCAGGAATCCACTGACAAAGTACACTTCAGCAAGTCCATTTTCATCAAACTGTAACATGTAGAAAACTCATAAATGAACGAGTTTGTTGAAAAGGTCCCTAATGTACTTAGAGAACTCATCTGAATCTCACGTAAATCCCAACCCTACCTCCAATTTTTAAGTGTATGCCAAACTGCTGGATCTGACACAAGTAAAAGAAAATCTATGCTCTGGAAAGCCCAAGTGAAGACTCAGCTGCTGCTAAAAATCATGTGGATTTCTGGAGAGTACTCTTACCTCTTTTCTGCATGAAGGTGAAGAGGTCATCCAAAAACTCTTTCCTTTTGGGGTCATTGTCCAGCTCATACAACTGAAAGAGAAAACAGACACTTATTAGGGCCATGGTGCACCAGCTTGTCAGTTCACCACTGCATGTAGCCAACAGTCATCTGTAGTCAGTAGACTGTTAGTCAGTCGTCAGCATGTTAAATCTTCAGTGGAAGTACTTCCGGTTAGTTATTTTGTGCAGTTTTGAGTGCAGTTTAATTTTTGCCTCTGCCCTTTTTTTTACTTCTTCTAAAATAACACCGCAGGCTGATAATGCCAGTTCGAAACAGAGAAAAACTTTCAATTGCAACATTTTCGTCAGACATATTCTCTATTTGTATGGTTTAATCAGATTGACAGTAGTCTATATGCACGATATTCCACTTTCGGGATTGCTCCGGTGCCACATGACATTCGGCCGGATGCATGTCTTTTCGCCGATGTCCATTTTCTTCTGCTTACTTTGCGTTGGAATTCTAACCTCTGGTGGATTTCTGAGGACTCTGGTTAACTGCTCCTCAGATCTCTGCAGGGTAAATCCAGACAGCTAGCTAGACTATCTGTCATATCTGAGTTTGCTGTTACACAACTAAAACAAATTTTGAAAGTACACATTACACCAAAACAAGTTCCTTCCTGAGGCTATTTTGCAGAGGCACCGTGCGGAGCTTAGCGCGGCCCATGACCATTGTGGTTGGTTTGAAGCAGGGGTTTTCAAATTTTTTTTAAACAAAGGACCCCTTAACTAAAAGAGATGGAGCAGGGACCCCCTACGATATATATTGTATAAAATTAGGTTGCATAATAAACTGGGCCTACAATAATGTGTGAAAAAAATCCATCCATGCGGTTTTGAGTGAGATACGGGTTTCTGAATGATTCCTGCCTTCAGTCTCCGGGTGAGCTGTTCAAAATCTGCACGGCTTTTTACGTCACTAGCCGAAACGACAGGCTAAACACAACCGTTAGCATGCTAGCGTTAGCATGCTAGCTCAATGGCAAAGCACTGCTACAACACACACACAAGTTCACCATAATCTACAAAAGAAGTACTTACATGTGCGCCCTCCTTTAGAAGAACTCTCCCGGCTAATCCTGCCTTGTAACTGACCAAAGTTGGAGAAACAACCTTTCTTTTACTGTCTATGGAGCTAACTGACATGATCTACGATCTGAGCTACTGCGCATGTGCGAGTGCAGCCAAAGATAGTACAGAAGAAATGATGATTCACTCTGTAGCTAAAACAGAGACCGGAACATAAGGTGCTGCAGCAGTGAGAGAGAGATGTGCAGTACAACAAAATATGGTGTTTTTCGAAACTTAAACCACATAAACCTATTCTGGTACAACCTTAAAATACAATTATGAACCTGAAAATGAGCATAATATGGGATCTTTCATGTTAAACATACATGTGGCACAGTGAATCCGTAGGATTAAGTGTATCTGTGGATGGCTATCTTAGTGACTACCTTACCTATAGGCCAGTAAGCCAATCATCAGTGGGGATTTGTATTTGCTAAGAATATGTTGGATTCATGTTTAGACATTTTAATTTTCTTTTTTTTCTTTAAACTTTCAAAAATTAACAATAACTCGGAGGCCCCCATGCAGTGACTCTGAGGACCCTTGTTGAAGATCTCTGGTTTAAAGAAATGCCAATAAACCAGAGCATGTTTTTCTCCTATCTCAGAATGCTGTGTGGACTAGCCAGACCCTCCTCCGCAGCGCCTTGGAGGGTGGTCTGGCAAAGCAAGACTAGATTGACAGTGGTGTGCAAATTGTTGGCTAATTTGTTTGGTTCGTCTCTGCAATGTTCTTTGCAGTGCAAATACTGTATTTCCTCTCACATAGACACAGAAGGTACTGAACATGCACGTCAATGGCCAGCTGACCGTTAGCTGTTACTTCTGTGGTGTGCTCTACTGCAAAGTATAAAAGAAGAGGTGGCGCTACATGAAATGATGCATCAGTCAGTCTTGGGAGTTTCAGGGCCATGGAGATATATTTATAGCTCCGCATTTG
Source organism: Gymnocephalus cernua (assembly GCA_023631565.1). Taxonomy (NCBI): domain Eukaryota; kingdom Metazoa; phylum Chordata; class Actinopteri; order Perciformes; family Percidae; genus Gymnocephalus; species Gymnocephalus cernua. The sequence goes on along the minus strand of CM042426.1, from coordinate 4,751,105 downwards.
GAGATTGTTTCAAAAGGTTAACATATTCACAATTTCCAAAGGTTTGACTTTCAAAAGAACTAATGTTATTATGTAATTGGTGCAAAGGCTTTTTGGTTGTTTAATCAATGAACCCACTGAAGCCACGCTGTCATCACAGTCTCTGAAGGCTTACCTTAGCAAAGTCTCTGGAGGCCTCTCCTCTTCCTTTGCTACTGTCAGCCTCATCCGCCCAGCCTGCACTGCCATTCTACAACAGACAAGAGAGAAAACACAGATAAGGTCAGTAAACAATCAGAAAGTGGTTACAAACACCTACAGAGAGGGTCCAGTCTGTAGTTGAGTAGTGGTGAGTCTTTCAAAAGTAACATGAATATTACTGAAATTATTATATTGGTATTTGCCTTTATTAAATTGTGACAGCTTTAGATATAGCAGAGATAGACAGGAGACATGGGGGGAGTGCAACACGGTCGGAACCGAACTGGGGACGCTGGCTAGGTCCACCACTAATGTAGTTGCACATTTGTGATTTCAAGAAATTACTTCCTGACCTCTAACCTTTTTTGTGTTAATTTGATTTCTAGCTGCAAAGATGCAAAAGTCCATGTCAGGCTAAAACAACTGAGTAAACTCTGAGTAAGCTAGATACAACAACTACCAACATTCTGCAACATTTTTCCAGGGGTTGAAGGAGTAACCTCTGGAGTTATTGTGCCCCTGAGCTCCTGTGTCCCCCTCCCCCTTCATCCTCAAACATCTCCATTTGACCTAAACCATCTGCATCTGGGCCTGCCCTGCCCCCACCCATGTCTTCCGACCCAGCTGGATACAAGGGCCCCCCATCCTTCAATCTTAACGCAGCTGTGACGGGTGGCCAAGTTCATGGAGTGTAGCTGGCTGTCAGGAGGGGCCATGGGAGGGTGGGCTGGTCAGTAGCCCTATAACTAACACACACACACACACACACATGCACACACACTCAGTAGCCCTATAACTAACACACACACACCTTTGCAAAGGCTGATCATGGCTGTGTGTATGTTTGTGAGTGCAGGGAGGGGGGGGGCAATGGCCCCACAAGACGGGAAGGAAGGAAAATAGGGGCAGAAAGGGGTGCACGGTATGTGCCGACCAGGAATGTCTCCTAAAGACAAAACCTATAAAAGCATCAGGAATCAAAACAAGATCCGTTTCGAGGGGGACGTTAATAGCTGCTGTCCAGGGTCTAGTTTCAAACGGGAGCCCATTGGTCAGTGGCAATTACAAGGCCTGAAACGAGAGCCGGGAGGGCAAAGGTGGTCAAGGCCCCTGAGAGCAAGTCATTTTCACCCTCTCACTCTCTGTACATGTAACAGTTGTCAACATTAATGCTCCCTAAACAAATACTCATCAGCTATCAACATGCAAACCCACTGCAAATGGTATGTTTCAGGGTAGAGTAAACGCATGAAGACAATATGTGATATCTGCTACTTAGAACAGCTAACACCCTCTCTTACGCATTGAAACTAAAAAAAGTCTCCAAAATAGTTGGCTTTATAAGGGTGGAAATTAACTTGCATAATGACATCGATAAATGTGAGAGAAAAAATTACATTTCCCTCATTAACTAATATTAAAGAATGGTAATTTTCGGTTCCAACTTGCTACATTTCCAGTATGGAAAAAACTAATATTTGAAGTCCAATGTTTAAAGACATACCAGTAGATTGCTGTCCTCTCCAAAGTGAGAGTTGTATATCTTTTAGACATTGGCTTCTCAGCAGATATCTTTTGTTGAAAATGAATCTAAAGAACAGCATTTTCTTTATCAAAAATGTATTTTGCTGTCAATTTACATTATCTGTAGTATGTCACAGAGATTACAACAGGATCGCCATGTGAGGGTAAATATACAGTATACTATAGTACATTTGAACGCCTTATGGACCTTTGTACACAATTTGACCACCTATGGTAACCTTTAACCATTATAAATGATTATAAGAGAAGATAATTCGGATTGCAGTCATGTAGAATCTCATGTGCATGGAAAAAAACTGCATTCAGCACCTCTTATACATGCTGGATGTTCCCTATTTTATGACCCAGAGGTCGACACTAATCTTACTGACAGTGACCAAACAACAAGCCTTAAACCTACATGGAAAACACCAGTTAACAAGTTAATGTATTCTGCAAAATCTTCCAACAAAGTGCATTTCCACTTCTAAGTACTGAACATTGTGGAAGGCTTTGTATTTTTGTATTATTTTACTCTGTGTGTTCTTTTTATTGTGATATGGATTCCCCTGGGTCTGAAATATAGTTTATATAATATCAGTAGCAGTTATTTATAATAGTTAGATAAACCTGTGTGAGTGAATGTTTTGGCTGAAAAAAACTTTATGGAGACCATTTGCAACAATAGTATGACCTGTGTGTGTGTACATACATACTGTGAACTGTGTTTAGCGATTTATAATTTAACAGATCTCTCTGGCTGATCAGAATCACCAGAATCAGATGCAACTACAGAAGAACAGGCGATAGCTGCTGGGCTACTGCCCTTGCATTTGTTAGGTGAACGCAATGTGTTCACACACACACACACACACACACACACACACACACACACACACACACACACACACACACACACACACACACACACACACACACACACACACACACACACATTATAATACATATATAATAATATTATTATTATTATTCAAAAGTATGAAACGGATAGACTTTAAAGGTTATCAATTCTTTTAACCAACAGCCTTAACCAAAGCAACTTACAACAACCAAGCAGGTGTCTGCGCCATGTGGCTGTCTGGACTTTGAGGCTGTTGATATAAAACTCAATACCAAAAGAAGTCTCTCGGATGAGAGACAAATGGTCTCTGAAGTCCCTGAAGTCCAGCTGCCTTTGATTTGAACCCTTTTTTGGATAACTATGACCATTAAACCTTTGGATCTCAAAACCAGTGGGGCTGTTGGGACAATAACAAATGATTCCTTGCGATTGGGTCTGGGAGTGGAATTCTGTGGTCACTTGTCATTACGCAAATAAGTTCAGTTGCATCTAGAAATCACCTGCTTCTCTAGCTGGTTCAACAAAGCACAATAATTGGAACATGGAAGCCGTAAACCATGAATAGACATGTCGGCTCCTGAATTGGGACCTTGTTCAGCTAAGGAATGTTAACACTGTGTTGCTTTTTGTCAAGTTAGAGTGGATACTGATGTTTTGGGACAACTCCTAAAGTCACCTCAGCCCCTTCATCACATCCAGTGCTCAACCCAGAAATGTTATTTGACTTATTTAAGAAATGGAAATTCCAACTCCCTACCTACATTCATGACAGGGGCGTAAAGGCTTGGCTTGCTTGATATAATTCACAATTGTTTCAAATTAAGTGTTTAAAGCATGTCTTTTTTATGTATGTGTATTATAAATTGCTTTGTTACAGCAGTATAGATTATTTACTTTAAAAAAAAAACATGTCTTATATGCAGATATTCAAGTATGTTATTGTAACTACAATTCAGTTACTGTAGGTCAAATTATATTATAATAATTCAAATAAAGCATTAAACATATCTGCGTGTCTATGCATTTGCGTTGTGTGTGTGTGTAGGATGGACAGAAGCCTTCATATGTTTAAGCAGCCCATGTTTCCTCTCTGTCTCTCTCATGCTGTTAACGGCGGTGGGTGACCTAATCACATTATGGACGAACGTGACTGACTGGCGCAGCGCCAAATCAGGGATAAGAAGAAGTTAGATGACCAGAAGTGAGCAGAAGCTGGTCAACACTAAGGGGGGCAGGGGAGAGAAAACTGTCCACACATTTATGTACATAAACAGTTCCTCTATACCTAAACAAAGTTCTTTTGCTATGAAAATGTTTTTTTGAGTGGGGGTCTACAGGTCTCCTGATGTTCATGTAAGTTGCCTAGGTGGTCACCACTTAATGTTCACACATTTGTATTTGGTATTATTCTGTAGAGTTTGTAAAAAGTTAAGTCACCCTCTACTACTACCCTCTACTACTACTACTACTACTACTACTACTACTACTACTACTACTACTACTACTACTACTACTACTACTACTACTACTACTACTACTACTACTACTACTACTACTACTACTACTACTACTACTACTACTACTACTACTACTAGTGATGACAAAATTAATTTGTGCAGTTTTGAGTCCTCAAAAACTCTTTTTCAACTGGGGAAGATTTGGCTTCTTTTCCTAAAACACTTTGAGTTCACCAGTTGTGCAATCCATGCATTTGAATTGTGTATTTATGTGACAGCATTGTACACAATATAGTGGACAACCTTCCACCTGCAACAAGTTGACATTCTGCACGGGAAAAACTACACAACACACTCCTACTTGAATGTTGATGCATAGCTTGAGGGTAATTCTACACAGCCATTATAGAAAGATGTCTGGAGTAGAGCCACCATTTTAGTGAGGCCAGGCATGCCGGAACAAGAAGGGTTAATGGCTGCTGCTTGGGGAGTGGGGGATGGATGGCATTGATTGCTCAGGATGTTGACATCACTTCTCCAATTTGATAGTGGAGCTGTTATTAGATGAAGAGGCTTGTTCTTAATAAAAGCATCATGTGATTTGCCTTCACTCTTTCAGTAGGAGACTGAGTGGGCTCAAATAGTAGCCATTGAGCTTGGGGTGTACTCATTGTGTTAGACTCACTTTGGGAATCATCTCAAGATAATGAAAGCAGGGGAAAAACTGGATCAAGTCAGTTTCCACAACAGCTAACTGCATACTGTGTAGGCATCGTTGACTCTGGCTGGAGGACTCTGACTGGTGGGGTGGTAGAAAAACAAGTGACAATACCTCATCTCAAATGCAGAGTAGGCCTGAAAACAGTCGTTTTGCAGCCTGCCTGTTTAATCCTGCAGACCAAACAAGGGCTAATGAAGAGAGGCCTGTGCTACATTAGAGCCCTGAGACATAACCCTAACCCGTCTTCCCGCTCTGAGCTCTGTCATGGCTCTCTGTGTCCCACCCTACACAGCTCCACACTGCAGACCAAGTCCCCTGGGCCACAGCCATTGAACAGTAGGCAAATCAATAGCCCTGGATGTGCAAACACAAGGGAAGTCCCCAGCTCCCTCCGGACGCAATCTCACACAACACGCCAATACTCATCATCCTCAGTCATCTACAGCCACGCAAGGAAAACTGAGATGAGGGCAGGATCACAGCTCCCAGGGTGAGCTAACCCCTTCCCCAACACCCCAACTTTGACTAACACAGCGAAGGTTTCCATAGGAAACCCTAATCAAATTGCAGTTATCTACAAAAAGAAACTGTGTAAACAGCTACCCTTTGTCTTCAATGAAAACAAAATACATGCACACACAAGCAAAATCCCTATAGCAACCCAAGCTAGTAAACCAAGGGTAACAAAATGTCACTGTGCTCTCAGTGAGAGCAGTGCCAGAATACAGACACAGGAGGGAGGGTGACTAGTGAAATTCACCAACATTCCTGTACACCAGTAACAGGACCTCACAATAACAGTAGAGCCCCTCTCATCCCACAGGTACTCTTAACATCTCATTCCTGGACTAATCTTTTTTAGCCAAATTGCTGCCTGTCAAAACAGTTCAGCAAGGGAAATCTCTTAAACAGACACAGAGGCAGTAATTTAATCACAATCAAGGCATCCAGCAGAAAACTGGATCGCAGCCAACAATAGTGATAAATGGCGAGTAGCAAGAAAAGAGGCTACATGTGCTTGCAAACTTGCACATTTTGTACATTTGACTAGAAAATGTACTGTAGTGACCCAATATAGATATAAAGATAACTTTATAGGTATTTGCATTGTATACTTATTTGTAAAGAGAACTGGACCTATGATTAAAGCAGATTACACATATAGTACTAAGCAGTTTCCTCAGCTACTGGAGGATAAGAGCCCTGATGCCTTAAGTTTAAGTCTTTCAAAGAAAGTGAATCTGCTTCCTCTCAGCATGCCTGTAAAAACGAGCATTGTGGGGGGCAGCCATCTCTAATCCAAATCAAATAATTGGGGCCTTGATCCCACAGCGGGACTCCGGGAATCATTTATAGTGGCTCTTGCCGTGGGGAGGGGTTGATGGGTGAGGGGCGGGTACATTGGGAGTTGGGCTGAGCGGACGGCATTTTTTTCTGCTAACTACTGTAAAAGATCTCAAGCTGCCCGTACGCTGCCACCAACAAAGGCTCTGGCTAATGGTAATTCCATGTGCGACGAGAGGCAAGTAAATCTCACTGCCACCCGTCTACATATGGTAAAGATCCTACTTACAAACAGATACACTACTGGTTCTCTGCTCTCATTAAGAATTATTATGGAGCATAAAAAAGGTCACATATCACATGAGAGCAGGCCATACAGACAACAGGACCCAGGGGCATGCCTGCCTCAGAGTGTCCGGTCATGTTTGTAGCTGGAAGAGATTTCTGGCTTTTGAGGGGAACAGACAAAGTGGCAGGGACAAGGGGCTAAACGTCCAGGGCAGAACGTGTTGCTACCTGCCCCGGCCTCAGCACCTCTAAACAGGCCACTGAAAAACAGGCCTTCAGGCAAGACCACCCCTCCCTCCATTAATCACTCCAATTACAAAGCTGAAAAAGAGAAAGAAAGAGATGTGGGGGTCACAGATAGAAAGACAGAATGAAAATAGACAGACAGGCAGGCAGACACACGCAGAAGAAAAAACTGATCAACATGCTTTTTTCACCTCATCCAATTTCACACCGAGAGAGAGAGAGAGAGAGAGAGAGAGAGAGAGAGAGAGAGAGAGAGAGAGAGAGAGAGAGAGAGAGAGAGAGAGAGAGAGAGAGAGAGAGAGAGAGAGAGAGAGAGAGAGAGAGAGAGAGAGAGAGAGACCTATGTCTGAAAGAAAGGGGTGGATCTGCAGGTTTAGTTCCTAGGTAAACATGTCTGTTAGTGACCAGCAAGTCTGGTTTGCCAAATAAACTGACTGCATTTGTTCAGCCCCAGCCCTTTCACCAAGACACCACATTCCACAGGCAGAGGCCCCATCCCCCATTACACTAGCTGGCCCCTTTCGCTGCCTCACACAAATGCAACGTTTATAGGCTGGTGTGGCCAGAAGTTCACACTCATTGGTTCAAAGACCCTTTCACAGGCAGAGCAAACATTTTAGTGAATCACATCTGTGCCACCACATACAGTACTCCATTAGTTAACCCTTTCCCATAGTGTTTCAGGCCCATAAGAAACTAGACCTCAGAGACTAGGTTTTCCAACTAAACTATGCACAGACTTGCATGGGACTCCCTTGGTCACCCCTAACGGATAATTTGATTTGAAGCTATTAGTTTTGCTCTGTGAAGTGTACAGTGACAGATATTAAATTGTCTCAATTATGCAAAGCTATCATTTCACAAAGACACAAATTCATGTTTTCGCAGCACATTAAGGCTAAAATAATTGTACAATAAAACCACATTTTTGGGGGCCCTTGTAATCAATGCCACTTTGAGCAAGAAGCTGCATTCAGGTCAAAGCAGCTATTAGCCGTTGCTTCTGGGTTAAAAGCTTTGGCTAAAAATACCTTACATATCTCACATCTTTCAAAGAGCAAGCATCCACTTCACCCCCATGCTAATAGCAGCTGGAGACATCACACAGACCTGATAGGCCTTTATATACAGTCTCATTATACTGACAGCGCCAGGAACTTGATACATTCCCAATCAACAAAAAAACTTCACTGCTATCAGGACACATCACATCTCATTACATATGAAATGTAATGCCAGGGCAACAAGGGCACAACACCTGCAGTCAGATGGGCAAATTACTTCTTTGTTTGGCGTATGGTGGGGGGTGTCAGGCCCGTTACTCCCAGGGTTTCCTCCATCAGAGAAGTTAGTGTTATGACTATCTCTCTGAATCTGCAGTATCAAATGTTTAAGCCATAAGCACAATTCACAGCTTTCTGCAGAGTCTAATCGATAGGGAGCTATTTCTCTGCTCAGAGCCAAAGATATCTGTTTCCTCTCAGCTAGCGTTAAGTGTGCAGGGGCATTCCACCTCTGACAGGCCTGTACCCCCCAGGGACGCAGGCTAGGATGATGCAGCTCGTCACGCATCTGGAGCTCATCTCCAGGGGCCAACAAGCCACTACATCTCTACTGGTCACTCAAAAGACAACCAAACTCACGGTAAGTGTGAGAATTAATAATCCAAAATTTAAGAAAGCAAAACATTCAGTGTCATTGCTGTGGTAGGTATGCAACCATTATGAAGCTAATTTTAGCCAGCAGCTGTCAAGTTCACTGGTTTCAAAATGTTAGTTTTTTTTTTCTTTGGTCATTTACACTTTTTGACTGGTTAGAAAAGTGAGAACACAGTTCTCATGAACTCAACACTATACTTGTATGTGACAAGCAAAGTAATGCGCCATGGTAATATGGATGATAAATGATGCCTGCATTACATCGAAAGCAAATGGTAGCCAATTAGCAGAGCCAATAAGCTCTGTTCATTGTTACAAAAGACACACCGAACAAAGTCTGGCCATTATATACTTGTGAACCGGCCCTGAATAGTGTGTTTACCATCCATATGCACTGGTACTAGATATCATTGTCATGTTAGCTACACCTGATGGGCCCCTTAAAACAGAGTGTAACCAACTTTTGCATGAAGAAAAAAAAGATGTAGCCTACAAAATGTCAAGAATAAAAGTAAAACAGGCTGATCATATATCATATACTCTCTTTTATTTTGAGAATATGAGCATAGTCAGGAAAAAACATTTGTTTGTTCTTTCTTGTTGGTGGATCATTTTTAAATACTGCAAGGGAGCAATGCTAAAAGAAGTACCATCTACACTGCTCTGGTTACAGCCGTCAACCTTTTTTATTGTGCAATCCCTGTCCTATGGAAAACCACTTATGACATGCAGCATCACAGGCTCTGGTCATTAGTCTTTATCCACGACGTTCCACTTCCGGGATTGCTCCGTTGCTGTGGGAAATTCCGCCGGATTTCACTTTTTTGGGCCGGATGTCTGTTACCTTCTGCTTTCTTTGTGTTGGAATTTTAAACTCCGGTGGATTTCTGAGGACTCTGGTTAACTGATCTCTGCAGGGTAAATCCAGACAGCTAGCTAGACTACCTGTCCAATCTGAGTTTTCTGTTGCAGGACTCAAACAACTTTTTGAACGTGCACATGTTCCACCAAAACAAGATCCTTTCCGAGGCTATTTTGCAGAGGCACAGTCATTGCGTCCTGCGCTTACTGCTGCCCAAGACGATTGTGATTGGTCTAAAGAAATGCCAATAAACCAGAGCATGTTTTTCACCCATCTCGGAATGTTGTGTGGACTAGCCAGACCCTCATCAGGAGCGCTGTGGAGGAAGGTCTGGCAATGCGAGACTAATCATAAACATTTATATTCACATACATATAGCCTACCTTTAGTCTACCTAACCACGTTTACAAACACAGATCCACAAGTGGAGTGGGGTCCATAAGAGTGTTTCTGCATTAAAAAAAAACTACATTTGGCAGGTAAATTATTATTCTTAGTCAAACTAGATACTTAAATTGTTGACAGCCTCAAGACATTGAACCTAATGAAATGCTTGCTCTCAATTTATGCTGCAGTTCAGTTCATTCACAGACATCACAAGAGTAGTGTATGTGATCAGATAAAACTGAGGATTCTCATAAGGAAATTGGGTTGCTGCAGCAGCAGGGAATATGATATAGATAACAGAGCAAACAGAGTACTGAATGCAGTGATGTTGCTAGGCACACGTCTTGCGTCTCTCGCATTAAAATCCAAAAGGACGCAGTAAGCTCACTATCCATGCGTAAAGAGCATGCGCCATTTTTTCCCCCCTGATAGTGCAACATTGTGAACAACAAATGTGTTGAAATATTAGAAATAAACAAAAACTGCAAAAGAAACGTACACACAGTTCTTATTAAACCTCCTTGACAACACCCACACAAAAAGGTCCCCAAGAGGTAACAAAAACGCGAGAGCACACACATGAACCTGAGATGCTCTCCGTCTCCCACCTGCAGCTTCAGTCTGAACAAAGCACCGTGTTGGTGTGCTGCAGTGTCCAGTCTGAAGTCCTCCCACAGCCTGCAATCTACAGAAGGTAAATGCACGTGGGTGCATTTTTAACACCATCAATTTCATGACGTTTCTAGACTTTGCGATGCTAATCCTGTTAGCATGTTACCGACTTCACGGTATCACTTCAGGTAATTATAATACTGTCACTGAGCTCTTGTTCATTCCTCTTCTGTTGCTCCGCTGTACAGAAGACCACTGGAGGTGAAGACAAGCTTTTATGGAACTTTAAAGTGCTCATATTATGCTCATACTCAGGTTCGTAATTGTATTTAGAGGTTGTACCAGAAAAGGTTTATGTGGTTTAATTTTCGGAAAACACCATATATTTGTTGTACTGCAAATTGCTACAGCTCCTCTTTTCACCCTGTGTGTTGAGCTCTCAGAGTGAGACATCTCACTTCTGTTCCATCTTTGTTGGGAGTCGCACATGCGCAGTAAGTACGGCTAGCTAGTCAGTTGCATAGTATGAGGGCGTTCCATGCTAGCAACTAGGCGAGCATTAGCCTATAACGTGTGTTCCAAAGTGACCACGTTTGTCTCTGAAGTAAAGGCTGGACTACAACAGAGCTGTTTGGAGCAGTTGGTGAACAGTGACTACGTTTAAAAGCAGCCAATAACCCGTTCAAAACCGGAATATTAGCAATAACCCGGTTGCACACGGCCATGTAAACACCGGCAAAAACACGAATATGCTCATATTCCTGTTTTGAAAAACCCGAATATGACCCCTGGGTTACCCCTTTTCTAACCCAAATATTTGGTCATTTAAACGCGTATCGGCATATCCCCGTCAAAAGGAACATTGATTTGTGTTCTGCGCATGTTCTATTCGCAAGGAATCTTGGTCTTTTGAGGAGAGGAACTTCTTGTATACACCGTCTGAATCGGAAATGACGCATATTGCGTCTTAAGGTTGTCCGTACGTCCAGACGCTAACCGTGCGGAGTAACTCTCTCTGCTCACGCATGTAAATGGGTTATTTCCGAATGTTTCAGAAACCCGAATAGCGACCTTAACCCGACCATAACCCGAATATTGACAGCGACAACGTGATCAGTGTTTTCTGTTGGAGATGGTAAGTACCTTTTGGGGGGGGGGGGGGGGGGGGGGGCAAAAGCATAATATGAGCAAAAACATAATATGAGCACTTTAATGTAGCAGCTTCTCAGGTTACACACATCATGTCAGTCTACTCCCCCGCTAATAATATTTATTTCCTCGAACTCTTTCTCCATCCCTTTTTCTTTAATCTTCTCCCCAATTCCCCAACATTGGCAAAAAAAAAAAAAAAGTTAGTTAAGGACTGGGACCCACTCAAATGACCACCTGTGATGTCAGTACATTACCAAACCTATCACTGTGAATGTAACACAACAGCAGAAAAATCACATAATATGAATAGTAAAATCAATAAATCCAAAGACATACAGGGTCTCCATGACAGTATTAGGGTGAGCAGATGTTTGCAGATTACATTTACTCATCCTTATTTAAATTAAATTCAGCTCCTGCGGTGCCCAGCTAGCCTATATGTCATTATTGTTTCAACCGGAAATTGTAAAGTGCGTTTTTCTCAACCATGCTTCCGAATCCTCAATAAAACACCAGTAGTTCCATTTCATGATCTAACTTGCCTTCATTTTTATACGTACACTCACTCGTGAAAAGTTGATAAGCATTACTTAATGTCTGATTAAGATTTATTCCATCAACTGAGAACAACGCTGCCTCCAAATGCATTTTATTTTGTTACAGTTTTTTACAATGGTTTACACACTAAAATAAAAATTTCCACACAATTTGCAAAATTCTACTCCAATGAGCAAAACACCCCCACAGATTTGCACAACATTACACACAATGTCTGCTTCACCCTTTTGCAAAACATTACACACAGTGATTTGTAAACCTCTACACACATGTTCACACCTTAGACACAGATAAGGATTGTGAGGTTACTTTCTTGTCATTACAAAGCCCCGGATTGCCAATGGCCACACCAATGAACGAATTGGATAAGCACATCCACCAGGTGTGGAAGCACACATGTGCTAATTTGAAAACGCAGCACTCAGGTGTGTTATAAAAGGCAGCAGTTACAGTATTCAAAGTCAGAGTCAAAGTGTATGTACTTCATGTAGTAATTTTTATTTGTCTACAGATTTTATTTGTTTCATTGATTTCATTGTTGGTTGATTACTGTAACTGATTATGGTAAGAAATACTGTAAGTATTGAAATAAATACTTGAAATATTCAGTCTGCAGCATCAGTGTTGTGCAGTGCTTGGTAAGTTAATAGTAGGCCTATTTGTGTACATTCTCCCTATATCTCAAACTAATCATGAAGAATGTTGTGGGTTTGTCACTATTTTTTTGTCATCTAAATTATCCTTTACATAACAATGTCTGGCCAAAAATCTAGCACATGCTATTTCCTAAAATTACTTTTTTAACAAATGTGTTTTTCATTTATCACAGCAGTGTGAAACTGGCTGCAATAGTGTCTGATCATTGAGGACTGTGTTGGTTAAATGAAAACAAATAGCATTTTCACAAATATGTGTATATGTTTTGACTGAAGTGTGTATGTTTTGACTGAAGTGTGTCATTTTGCAAACAATCTAGGAATTATGCAAATTGAGTGTGGTGTTTGGATAATTGTGATTATATTTTGAAAAAAAGAACCCGGTTTTCAAAATTGCGTGTAAACAATTGAAAAAAACTGTAAAATGTGCTCTCAACAGACAAAACAAATGCTCTGACCACACATCCTCCCTGTGCTGAAAGTGTGGAGCTTCCTCAGGTTTTCTAATCAAGTTTCATTAGGGCAGGAAAACCTGAGATGTCTTTGTCTGACCAGATGGCTGGCTAATCAAGGCTGGCTCTATTGGGGGTTGGGGCAGCCACAAACATTATTGAACCATGTTCCACATTAATATGCTGATTAGGGACGTCACAATTTCGATTTTAAATCAAAATTGGTCGAAATGAGCTTTCAATTTCGACTATCGAAATCAAAAGCAGAATCTGTGATTCCCCCAGTATTATTTCCTCGCTCCACTCCGGCCTACTGCCGCATGTCCGAAAAAACTGACAACAGACACAGCGTAGTTTATCGGCTGGTAGCATGTAGCTAAAGACACAGACAAGATTATATTTTTGTTGTCAAATAAAGTGCAAGTGAAAAAGTCTGCACTGTGTGCTCCATCACACTACATGATACCAAACAATGAAGTAGCATTTATGATACCTTCCTCATACTACAACATTTAGTTCTTATAATAACCTACATTCACTGTAATCCCTGCTGTTAATAATTCAATTTTCTGTGCCACTCTTTAATCATTTACTAACGTGGCTTTTGAAATTATTAACTGCAGTTGACATGGTCCATAGTACTTTTCAGTGTGATTGTCTATTAACCAGATAAGCTATAGGTCAGATCCTGACGTGTTTTTTTTCCATCTGAAATTATTCAATAAAAGCATTCCAAGTGATGAATCCAGCAATGTGTATGCTACTGACAACCATGCAAACATTAATCTTAAAAGGGATTAATGTTTCTAATTGCAAAATCAAATATGTTACGTCTATAAAAGCTAAATACTATTTGTTTTAGCTTGTTTAACATGCCAACACATATATCACATATTTAAGACACGGAACATTTAGAATTTTTCCAGAACATTTATCAAAAGCATAGCAATCCAAGCTCTCAGCATGTGATCTGCAAAAGAGATTTTGTCCAAAAGAAGAGAAAATCATATTATGTTAATATTCTTCAACAAAACTCTGCAAATGAATTACTAGATTACAAACAGGACTTTGCTCATGCTAGTAGGAATCCCCCCCCCCCCATATGAAGCTGTGTATACACTAGCACAACATTTAGGATTACTAGCCAGTGGCTTTGATAGACATGCTGCTTACTATCGGTTTCTTGTGATGATTGTCATTCAGGAAGTGAGCAGCTTTGGAGGATGTACAGTCCTGAATGTAAATGTTGGAAGCTGAGCTGTGAACACATTGCTTTCACTGTAATGTGACGTTTCCTGGGCAGAAGCCAGGGCCTTTTTTTCTTCCTTCCTCCTCTGCTGGTAGCTCCCTCTTACAAGCATATGATTACACTTGATTTGTGTTTGAAGACTTGGCAGCCAAACAACCTGGCCACATGCTATTATAAACTACATGGGATTTTGGCAGGCAGTGCAATGACTGTGCAGTGGGAAAAGCATGCAGGCTATAGTGAAAGGAAAGCCTGCTGTACTTCTTTCACCTCCTTCTCTGCTCTGTTTACCCAAGGGCCATGACACAGTGTCCCAGTTAGCACCTCCAGGCCCTGACATCAGCCTGGAGCTCAGCCAAAGCAGTGGTAGAGGATAGCCAAGAAAGGCACTAACAATAAACAACTCTCGCTCCTCACCTCCACACCTCCTCACTGCCTGACCCAAAGACACCATATCTTTGGTCTGCAACTGCAGTTTGCCAGTTGTAGAAAGTTATGACTGTTTTATATCCCCAATATGAGACACCCTACACTTTGACTGCAAACATTTATTTTTTTTAAAGATTATTTTTGGGGGCATTTTTAGGCCTTTATTTCCACAGGAAAGATGAAGACATGAAAGGGGAGAGAGAGGGGAAATGACATGCAGCAAAAGGCTGCAGGTCAGAGTCAAATTTGTGTCAAATACTTAAAAAGAGGATGGTTACACTTAAATAGTTTCTTGAAATGGCTTCATGCTGGAAAACTCAAAACTGTAAGTGAAAAATCAAAATCCCTTTATATACCAAGTACATGCAACACATTTACCATGTGAGCAATGGTGCAAAGACAGACCAACAAGCTAAAACACACAGTATATACACAGTATGAGACCATACTGTACAAGGACAACAAGACCTTGCATACTGTGCCAAGGGTCACCGCAACACACAATGTGAACAGTAGTCTATATACATGTGTACTGTATACATCACTATATAAAGTCAGTCTATATAAAACTCAAGGAGACTTTGCTGAACAGTGTCATATGACCTTGGCTCTACTTCCCTGCAGCTGCCAAAGGGGTTGGTGGATGTCTTTGTTTCATTTGGCTATTCCCCTCTCTGTTTGAATTCATTAAAGAGCAGGTGTTGAGATATGCTGAGTGGGAGTGGTTGTAAAGGACGAATGGAACCAGCGGTGTGGGGAGGGGGGCTTGTGGTTTCACTACCAACTGATCAAATTACAGCAGGTATCAGTAGCTCAGTTTCCATCAGAAGCAGGGAAGTCAATCCTCCAGGGTCAATTTGGGGAAAAAGTGTGACAACTCTAATGGACGTGCAACATTTGCATTTAAATGTGAGAACTTTTTTGCCTTTCAATACAATTAAATGGAGACGAGCAGTGTGGCCCACGGTGACAATGTGCATGAGGGCAGTCATTTGCATGATGTTGCAGGAGCGACAGCTAAAAGACTTGTGCTCTTTACAGCTACATTTGGCAAAGTGAGATTAACATTTTGTTCTGCTGAAAAAGCACAACATACTTCTTTGTGTCGTAAATACATTTCTGTTATTTAAGGGACTAGTGCAATCAATGTGGGATCTGAATGGAGGTGTGGGACACTGAGACTTCAGGGGCCCAACTTTACGCAAACATGTCCACAATGCAAATCACTGACGCATATAAAGCCACAAAGGAAATGAGCATTTCAACGTCATAACAGCTGTGTTTTCTATCTCCATGAAGGAACGAGTAAATTCCAAATACGATCTAAGACAGAATTACAATTGCCACAAAATTAAAACCAGTGAAAATTTGTATTTGATATTTAATGTTGGATATCCATTTGAAGGGGCATACTGCTAGAAAAACTGTGTTTAGTTGAAAATACATAGCTCTTCTGCAAATACTTTGAAACGCAGGTTGCCAAATGTTTTTTGACCATGGGACTACAGAGCTCGATATAAAATAAGTTTGGTCCAAGTATTCTCCATCTAGGGTATTAGTGTGGCACATATTTTACCTAAATTAACAGTGTAGAGTAAAACATGTATCTAATGATGTAAAGCATTTCTCGTTTCGATGGAGAGCGCAGTAGTATGCTCTCAAGGATGCAGGACGATTAATACATGAATGAATAATAATAATCTAGATCCAGCAATCTTGTGTGTGGATGGCGGTAGGGCTGACCCAAACGCTTCGAAGCTGGTGATGGACATCCAAATCAGTATTTAAATGTTTGTCTTTGTTGTTTTTTCAAGTAATAGGTCCTCTCTCACCCAACAGAAAAAGTTTGGCGGACTTTGCGAGACAGCTTCGATGAAGCTTTGAATATAGTTGCATATTTCTCACCGAAGCCCCAAAAATGATATTCGGGATGGCCCTAGATGGCAGCATCATCATAACAGACGACATACTGCCAATTAGTGCTGTGTTTGACCAGGTCATGGTGTGGCCAAAGTGAGTGGACTGGACACAACAAGAGAAGCCTCCTCCCGTCTGTCAGCAGCAGATGTGCCCTTTGGGACTCAGACAGATAAAAAACAAAAAGTGTCTCTGCCTGCACCAGTGGACCCCCCCCCCCCCCACACACACTCAGCTCCTCCCATTCAGGCCCTTTGGCTTTTTTTCTTTTACAGCCCCTGCGACACTGAGTGAAATGAATTGAAAGATCACCAATCATGGGCCCGACTACAACACGGACATGCATCCACCCACCCCCATCAAACCCCCTGTCTCTTGTTGGGAGCCCCCGGTGGGAATGTTCACTGTTTGAAGAGTTAACTCTTTAATTCCGTCTGGAATGTTTCCTCTGGGTGGGGCAGTGTTGTGTGTTGAGCCAGACCACTAACCCCTCTTCTCCTTCCCCAGTCCCCCCCCCCCCCCCCCCCCCCTTCATCTCCCTACTAAATTCAATACCTCTATTTCTGGGCAGGGGAAATAGTCCACACGTGTCTGTTAAGATCAGGTCAGCACAAACTGTAACTTGGTCTATGCCAGCCGATTAAAACTAACACTCAAATTCAGATAAAACTGAAACTAGCATTTGCATGTGAAAATTGTCCCACCAACACTGGTATTTTGAGGCAATTTAACACACTAATGTACCAAAAACTAGAAAGTTGTTAAAATCTCAGTTGAGCAAGTTCAGGTCACTTGGGCCAGCAGTGTTTAGCACATGACAAATGGCATCAAAAAGTAGTGAGCATTGGCACACGTGACACTGGAGATTTTCAGTTTATCCAGATTCATATTTGGTGGCTGTCAAAAATATCACCATCTTAGTTTTTTAAATAATTGTATCATAATGTGGTCCTTGCCATACACAGCTCACAGGCTGGGCTATTTGGATAATATTGTGATAATTCATTTTAAAGATTTGATGAACAAAATGATATTACTTCACGTCATATTAGGCCATACATTACTTGCCCACTGCCGTTTAACTTAATAATAATAAATATTTAAATAAAACCCATTTAGTTCACTCCACAGTGAAAGCTTGACCAGAGAGGTTCTCCAGATATTGAGCATCATCAACAAATCTCTTTTCTTGTAAAAGGTTTGGTTTAATCGGTAACACTAGTCTTGTCACAAATTCTTTAACAGGAGGGAAAATGTCCTCACTGTGGCATTCCTATTTCATATGTCACTATTTTTAAAGGGGAACCGTGCATTTTTTTTAGCTTAATGTACCTTAACTGAACAGCTTCGGAGTCATTGGAATGGTTATATGACTTTTTTCGGGTTGAATGGTGGTCGTCTCGCTTCCCCGTAGCTTCTGTGAGCGGAAAAACCACCCTTGTAACTTTTGACCAGCGAGCCGCCGGCCTCAGCGTCAGGAAGTATGGCGTGATATCAGGTTTTGCGATGTAACGAATTGCTTCACGGCACTGCACAGATACGGCCATTCAGGAACCGGCTAACAAGGTAGAGATGGAGTTTTTCACGCTATTGTCATGACTGAGCCGGCAAAAAAGAAGCAGAAAGCTAGGAAAGCATTGTGGGAGGAAGAGAGGAAGAGGAAAAGGCAGACTGACTGAGCGAGTTTTTACACAGTGTTGCCAAATATCTATTCCAAAGCTGTAGGGGGAGCTCTATAGAAAAACCTGCGAGCAAAAATCAAGAAAACAGCAAAGAAATGGCCAAAACGGCATAGCACCCCTTTAAAGACAATTCAAATTAAATTAAATGTTCCAATATTGCCTACATGTCAACTCTACTGGAAACTGGAAGAGCAAAATATAATTAGGCACCATTAATTTTGAGCTTAAAGGCCTTTATTTGTTTCCATACTGATAAGTTCAACTGTAGCAATACCAGTCGGGCTACATTAAGCACTGAGTAACGCCATCAGAAAAACGCCATCAAAAAAGGCAAGCCAGAGATAAAAGCCCAGTCGCCTCCATCCAACCCAAGCAGCCAAGGCCTGCTGTTAATGAGGAAAAGCAAGGTTCACATAGCTTTGAACTACAAACAAACTGAAAGTTTCCCAGAGAAACGCACCACATGAATGAATGTGTAAACACTACACCTCACTGCAGTCTGTTCACAATGCTACCAAAAAACAACTTTGGAAAAAGAGTGTATTGATAGTTTAGCACTAAATAGAAAGACATACAAGACATACAAAATATATATATTTTTTTATTTTATTATATATATTTTTTTATAAAATTATATTATATATATTTATTTATAAAATATATATAATAAAATAAAAAAATATATAAATAAAAAACTTTTTATTTTTTATTTTTTTTTTTTTTTTTTTTTTTTAAAAGGGGCGCTATGCAGTTTTGGCTATATTTGGCTATGCCGTTTCCTCTCTCTCTGTTCCTCCGACAATGCTTTCCTAGCTTTCTGCTTCATGTATTCACATTCACAAAAAGAAATGAAGAAAATTGGAAAAAGTGTTAATAAATGTAAGTGAGGGATCCGTAAAAAAGAAATTGGGTAACTGTATATTCCTCGACACACATAAGGTAGAGGTGTGAATTCTTCTGATCTCCCGATTTGATTACAATTATCATGTCAGCGATTCGATTCAATATCTCGATGCATCACAATGCGTCAAATACATTTTTCCAATAAAGCCATATAGGATATTTAATTCATAGCTTTTCAAGCTTGAAAAACAAAACATTCTGCAGTGTTCTAATACTAAATAAATTGGATACATAAAACTACAGCACTGAGCACATGGCACTTCCTGAATGTGCATAACTTAACAGAATATGTAAACAGAAATGTTGTTAGGCCTACATTAAATTGTAAACAGAAATAATCGATTATGGCCCGGTCGATTATCGATGCAGCATCGTCCATGTCAACAATTCGATGCATCGATTATTTTATTAATTTCAACACCTCTAACATAAGGTCAAGGAACCCCATTCTACACGTCATTCCTTTTTTAATCTTGGTGCTCAAAAATCGTCAAATCTGGGAACCTCTGAACTCTTAAAAGCTTGAAAATGCGAAATCAAAGAAAGTTTCGATACTTATGGTGCGTTCTTTTTGCCTCAGAAGTCGGAGGTCGCAACTGGGAATGACGTCACACACGAGTTGAATGCGTTCTTTTTGCAAGTGGGATTTCCATTGTTTTCATTAGCTCTAGCCAGGTTAGCCATTGTTAGCAGCGCCAGTTTAAACAACGTATATGCTGTTTTTTTGTGCATACAAACCGCGTGACAACACAGATAGAAGACAGCGCTGCGTGTACGACTGATTTAGTGTGACACAAATAACACAGAAGTGCTTATAACTATGTTACCACAGCGTTTACAACTGTCGATACAGGGGGCAGCCATGTTGGATTTTCAGCTCGGGTACCTCGGTGGATGTACGAGTTCCGAACTCGTAAATACGAGGTCAGGGGGCGTGTTTACGACTTTGACCTGGTAAAATACGAGTTGCGAGGCAAAAAGAACGCACCATTACACTGTGCTAAACAATAGCTGATGTACTGACTTTTTGTACAGATATTTGAGTTGGTCCTTCACTGCTAATTTACATGTGAAACAATGTATAGGCTACATTTTGTTAGGAATGCATTGTTGTCAGTGTGACAGAGAAGTGAACAGTCAGTGTTAAGGTTTTCAGCTCCCTGTGTAACAGCTTGAGCACTGCAGTGCTTAATTTGTGAAGTGGGAGGTCCCGGAGCGCAGAGGGGGGGTGGATCCGGCGACTCAAAACGGGGGTTGGAGGTAACTGAGTAAAAAAAGAATTTCACTGCCTACAGCTTCTCTGACTAAAAAAACCTAAACAACGCTGTGTGTACATCAGGGCAATGTTTATTTTAATTAAAAATAAAAATAAAAACTACAACAATCGTTTTCACAAGCAGCAATTATCCATCGGACTATTAAATTAACCAAAAAAAACACCATCGTCTCGCTTGTTTGGGATCCGACTGGCCAGCGTATTTGAAAGAGTTGAGCAAACTTTGTTGTCTTTTTGACATTTTTCCCCTGAGTGAAATGAGGCTATAACAGCAGTCTCAACCAGCACAAGCGCTTATGTCACTTGAAGTGCAGCATTGCGCTGTTGAAGAGCCCCCGCCCCGGTCTTACCCTGAAAATTCACCTCAAAACGCATCGAAAATGCAAACACAAGATTTTTGTGGAACTTCAATGGGGAATAAAGACTAACAAGACAGATAACCACATTGAACACTACACAAACAGTAATTTATTTTTTGCATTTAGGCGATGAATTTTTCAGGAGGTGCCGTATCCAATAAAAAAGGTTCCGGATCCAACGTCGGAGGTGCCGGAACATGTTCCGGCTCAAATTAAGCCCTGGAGCACTGGACATGAGGCTTATACATACATGCAGGTTTCACACATTACGCTTCTTGTTTTGAACAAGCACTGTAACATGTTGCAATGGACCTCAGCCTTCCTCATTGTTTCTCATCTGAATTACCTCCATTTGCAGGCACTTTGTACAAATAGGGGTCAGATGGTAATTCCAGCCTTATTACAT
The DNA here is from genome assembly GCA_023631565.1 of Gymnocephalus cernua. Taxonomy (NCBI): domain Eukaryota; kingdom Metazoa; phylum Chordata; class Actinopteri; order Perciformes; family Percidae; genus Gymnocephalus; species Gymnocephalus cernua. Next base: position 4,729,985 of record CM042426.1, on the reverse strand, counting down.
CAGCCTAACAGGAAGTCCAGTAAACAGAACTAGACTAAGTACACCATTTAAAACCCACTGGCAGTTACGGCATGCGAGACACCAACATAACATTCAGAAAGCAGAAACCAGGTCAGGTCTGTATATGCACCATGCACATCAGGCACTGAGGGCTCCTTGCTCCCACCGTGACACTACTGAGAGACATGGTGATACTGTTGTACATTTCTCACACATTCAGTGGCCTTCAACACTGTAGCTGATTCACTGGTTCACCCGGGTAGATTTGTTCCACATTCCACTGTCAAAATGAAAACCTGAGTCTCATCTGCTAAATACAATGCCCTCCTCATTTATCATAAATGAACCATAAACGAGGCCAAACCTTCCTGTCTCTAAAAGCTCACACACAATCCTTATTGATCTCTGTGCTGCAGCCGTGCAGCTCCTCACTTCCTGGCTGATGTGTTGCTGGGGCAACAGCTAAATTATGCAACAGCGCTGGATCAACAGACAGGCTTCAGTGCTTGAGCAGCAGAAGCAGGGCTCAAGGTTGGCAAATGACGGCAGTGCTCAGATGCACAGTTAACCACAGGAACCAGCTTTGGACCACTGTGGACTGTTGGCCTAGCCTGGTTGACCCCAGACCCTTCTCAGTTGTAACTGAGAGCCGGTCTGGGGAAGGTTCATTCAGAGCTCATTGCCAAAGGGGCGTCACCAACGGACGCTGCTCAAATGCCTCTGGGCTCAAGTGGATAGTCCTTCAACCAATCAGACCAACGATCCGGGAGACGTAGAAGCGACAGCGGAATCAACGGGTTGCTGCACTTCGGTGGCCGTCATCTTGAATGTAAACAAAAAGCTGCTTGCTGTCGCTGTGCTATCGTCATCGTGTAAAGCCGCCTCAACGGTTGTGATTGGTGCCTCGATTTGGAAAAATTGGAAATGGGCTTTAATGGGCTCTTGGCCAGACTGACTAACACAGCAAATCTCAAATTTGCCGGAAGTTCGTCAGGGTTTTCCCAGGCTACTGTTGGCCCTTTCTTTGAGTCAAATGAATCCCTGACCAGAGTTGAAGACTAGGTGTGCCTTCCTCTGTTCTGCCTAGGCAAATGAGAGTAGGGCTAAAACTTGAGTAATTTGATTACTTAAAATCATTAATGCAAATTATTTGCATTGAAGCTTCGTTTAATCCATAACACTATATACAGACCACTGGGTTGTGTGTCAGTGCGTTCACATGCAGTTAAAAAAAAAAACGATTATGGGGTGGCCTCTAGCTCACCCAGTAAGAGCGTTCGCCCCATATAGGCTGAGTCCTTTGCAGCGCCGCAGGTTCAAATCCAACCTGATGCCCTTTTCTGCCATTTTCTGCCTTTTCTGTCATCCCCCATCTCTCTCCCCCTTTCATGTCTATCCACTGTCACTACTTAATAAAAAGAGAAAAGCCCCGAAAAATAATCTTAAAAAAAACGATACCCCGATTTCTCAAACACCATTTAATCCTGGTGTGCAGCATTTCCGATCCAAATCTAAATCAGGCTGTAGGGGCTAATTATCCAGCCTCTTGTAATTAAGCCTCCTAAAAACATTACCTTGTAAAATCTAAATGAACTAAACTAACATTCTTGGCTGTTAGTCTATGTGACATAAAAAGAGAACCACATTGCGCAATGTTGAGTATTTGTAATATAAACTTTCTTCATTGAATCTTGGGATAACATTAAACAAGAGTGCCAACACCCCAATTACAAACATTCAAATGTGGTCACTAATCTCTCAACTTGATGCCTAGTTTCACACCTGACAAGCACTCTTTAAACTTGTTATTCAGCCCTGCTATGTGATGAGAGAAGAACTCACATCGGTTTCTGTCTTGTAGCTTTGTGTCGTCACTTCCTCTGTGATCACAGCATTACAAATATAGACATGCTCTGCTCACTACCTCAACTTTGTCTCATTTGTCAGAAGACAGTTGCACAGGAACAAACCGCACGTGAACATAAAACTTGTAAACCTGTGGAACGAAAAGCCACTGCATTCACACACCACCTGTAGTATACCACACAACACCTCTCGGTTATAACACCCAGCCAATCGAACTGAAGCACTGTCACCACCAACACAGTGGGACATAAGACACAATCTGCTGTTCTGCAGGCATGATTAAAACTATTAATCACAGAGGGATTATCGCAATGAGTAGAGGGTCTACATGTCTATGGACATGTGGGTGTGTGTGTATGAGAGTCAGAGGGGTGGGAGGGTGGGTGGATTACAGGGGTCATGCAGCCTCTGTCCCACTGGGGTGGAGGCCAGAGTGCTGAGGCCGGCCGGCTGCCCACCCTGGCTCTCTCTCTCCACGCGACGCCTTTGTCCATCCCCTTGTTTGACAATCATTTACTCTGTTGTAAATGACTTTGTTGCTGTTTAGGACAGGGCTGAGGTCACCACACATACATCACTGACACAAAAAACACTGGCTACCCATGTCTGTCCTCCCCCATCTGACCTGTACAGGCCCTCAACACTCATATACACTAAAAACACTTAGGAGTACAGGACTACAAGACAGATTAATCAAATGGTTGTCAGTCAAGTGTTAAGATGCTGTCAATTTACATACAACTAAACATTACCTTGTTACAGGGATATGTAATGTTTGTTCTTATTCTGCAGAATGACACTCATGTTCCACCCATTGTTTAGGAGCTACAGTATGACCTTTAAAAAATCATCATTATATGTTGCTTGAAATGTTGATGAACTAGCAAAATGACACTATCATCCTGTTGGACTCTGCTCTGGATGAAATCAGAAGCCAAACTTTTTATACAGGATCTGCTATCTGTCTCGAGAGCATGGCAGTGTGGTCACAGCATTCGCACACAGGGTGCTTTGGGTAAAAGCCTCCACCTAATGGTACTGGCCACATGTAAATGTTAATGTAAATGGTCTTCCATACACTTGTCCCTTCTAGCTAGCCATCCAATCTCATCTGTCACTGCTTTTAGAACATAATAAATGTGCTCCCTACACTATTATAGGGGGGCGGTATTTGCGGCATCTGCCAGACTTGTCTCTGGCCTCTCAAAGACAATGACATAAAAAAACAACAAAAAAACAGTTCCCCTGCCTCCACTGCCCCCCTCCCTCTAAAGTGGTGCAACCTGAAACTGCCTGAAGAGATGAGCCGTCATTAAATACTGCAGAGCTGACATAATGACAGGAAAGATAAAAAGAGAGGAAACAAAAAAGGCCAGACCAATTCTCGTCCCATAATGCCTCCCCCAACCCCCAGGCTCAGCCCGACTCTCCTAATAAAAGACACCGAGCCACAGACAGAGCACTGGTCAGCTGCAGCTTTGCTGCTGTGATCTTCTGTTCTGACACATTCACACAAAGTCTGGCCATCTCGTAGTATAATACTACTTACTCGACTTTTTCTGACACTTATAAGCAGCCCAAACAATGCAATGATACTCTATTTCACACAATATGCATGTGATCTTTCATATCATCTCAAGCAGATCCCTGCGAGGGCAGAGGCTCTAGTTGATATACAGTAAGTAATAAAAATAAGACTACTACTGCTCCACATCCCACCTCTATATTACTGCTTTCCCTAAATATGGAAATGTGGTCTAGAGAAGCACCTTCAAAGACATTTGCCTTTAAATAGACTGTAATCAAATCCAGACACATGATACAGACCTGATCAAGCTCAGATATGTCCTCTGACACTGCCCACTCTTGTGCAACAAGGCTTTTTATATCACGCACATGCTGCTGAGCTCTCTTAAACCTGCTATGTCACAAGCTATGATGCTAAACGATAGAGCCAGACTGATATTATCGGCGGATATTAGGCATTTTCCAAACTATCGGTATCGGCATTTATAAATGGCCGATGAATGAATATTTAAAAAATAAAATAAAATGGACGAAACACCCTTCAACCATGTTCTGAGTGTTTCACGGAAACCCTGAAGAAGATTTGGCGAATGCAAAATGTACGTATGCTATACTGAAGAGGAAAAAAAAAAAAAAAAAAAATTGATTTTTGGAAAATATTAATCAATTTGACCTACCAACTCGATTTTTAAATCAAATCGATTTTTCCCAGCCCTAATTTTTATACATTTTATTTATCAGAACTTTAATATATTTTGATGTTCCTCTGTTCTGTTGTTACAATAAAAACAAACAAGTTTATTTCTAACTGCATTATCATATTATTTTAGTGAGGGCTCACAAATAACTACAAATAACTAACTAAACAACCGTTTATGTTTTGTTACGTGTTTGTTTATATATATATATATATATATATATATATATATATATATATATATATATATATATATATATATATATATATATATATATATATATATACACCGATATATTGGAATATCAGATTTTTAAAACACCAAATATTTGTATCGATATCGGCCTTAAAAATCCTTTATCGGTCGAGCTCTACTAAACGACATGTTGCTCGGCTTGGTTCCCAGTTCAGTGGTTCCCACAGAATCACAGTCTATTTGTGGTTGGGGGACCAATGTGATTGGTTTCTTATGTCACCCTTTTTTCAGTTTCAAATTTAATTTCTGTCACTGTTGAGGGGTTTGAGCGGAGACAGCAAGGATAGCGTGATTTATATGTAATCTGGAGAGTCTTCTGAACCCACAGCGCGCTGCTCCGAAGCCTGGCATCACCACAGTATTTTAAGTTAAGTCTGTTTCTCTCCGCCGTTTTTTTCATAGAACCGGCCTGGTTAAAGTTAAGTGGTCCGCTTTAACAAGTAGTAACATAAGCTAATGTCAGCTATCATAGGTAAGATTAGGTCAAATAGGTTATAATAATATGAGGCGACAACGATGTTCCTTTTTGCGCAACAGTCATAAGAGGGCTCACTTACAGCGCAGCCGCATTTTGGAATGAATGCTTCCCTGATTAATATTAAAGTAAAGTTAAAAACATAAAGCATCAGTTACATGCAGGGTGCGATTTGTGAAGAAAAGCTGAGTTTTTTGATCATGCACAACAAAACAAGACGTGCAAGAATTAAATCCCCCTTTCAATACCATGGGGCATTTTTGGCCTTTATTTTGATAGGACAGCTGAAGACATGAAAGGCAAGCAGAAATCATTCTGTTTTTGATACTGTACTTAAATTGGCAATTGACAAACTCCATTTCTCTAGAGACTGAAGCTGTAGCATGTTGATTGACATGTTTTAATGATGTAAAGACATGTTCAAGGAGTTCAGATAGAGCCTGTATCAGGGCCATATTTAGTTCAGATAGAGCCTGTATCAGGGCCATATTTAGTCCAGATAGAGCCTGAATCAGGGCCATATTTAGTTCAGATAGAGCCTGAATCAGGGCCATATTTAGTTCAGATAGAGCCTGTATCAGGGCCATATTTAGTTCAGATAGAGCCCGTATAAGGGCCATATTTAGTTCAGATAGAGCCTGTATCAGGGCCATATTTAGTTCAGATAGAGCCTGTATCAGGGCCATATTTAGTCCAGATAGAGCCTGAATCAGGGCCATATTTAGTTCAGATAGAGCCTGTATCAGGGCCATATTTAGTTCAGATAGAGCCTGTATCAGGGCCATATTTAGTCCAGATAGAGCCTGAATCAGGGCCATATTTAGTCCAGATAGAGTCTGTATCAGGGCCATATTTAGTTCAGATAGAGCCTGTATCAGGGTCATATTTAGTTCAGATAGAGCCTGTATCAGGGCCACATTTAGTCCAGATAGAGCCTGAATCAGGGTCATATTTAGTTCAGATAGAGCCTGTATTAGGGCCATATTTAGTTCAATGTGTTATGTCACTATTTCTGGTAGCCTACTGTACTTAAATGGCCAGTATGTACTTTATTTTCTTTATTCATTGAAGCCTCTATGTTTACAGGCTTGTGGTGGTGCTATTAGGTGCCAAAAAAAATCAATTTTTTTTTGTCATGGTTCACATGTGCTTCATATTTTTCCCCGAATCGTGCAGGCCTACTGGATGATGCTCACTTTTTCTGGCTTAACTCAACTACCATGGCCCCTGGAAGGGCCGCTACCTGGCTACCGCTGGTAGCCGGCGTCCCGGAGCTCTGTAGCGGCTAAATACAACCAGCAACTGCCGCTCGGATTTTATTGTTCTATGGCACTATAGACTGTTCATGTTACAGCGCAGTTTAAAATACTTCTATTTTAGGTATATAATTAATATATGGTCTAGGCTATTGGTGAAGTAGATGATCACTTTGAGGGGGAATACAGTTTGTCCCCACCGGGGATAAAAATAATTCAGCAGAGGCAGGTATATGTAGACCAGAAAGGGGGAAATCCCACACACACCCCTCCGGCAAATCACACCCCGGTTACATGTATGTCAATCATGAAGAACCACAAGCTTTTCTGCTCATATTATCCAAGTAAGAATCCAAAACTAGCTTTTAGGTTTCCCCGTGATCCAGACAGGTACAGACTGAACAATCTGGCTTGGCAAAAATGCAAACATGCTACACAAGTTTTCTCGATATGACCTATGTCATTTACAAATTATAGGCTGTAACGTAGACCTCTATTCCAGTAAGTCAGTTCAGACAAGACTGTCCAATTGCCTCAAACTCGTGAAAGCAGTTGCAGTAGATAGACGGTAAAGCCAGAGGCAAGCAGTCGTACCGGGAGAGAAGGCAGCCGCAGGGCTTTTCCCAGACAGGAATTTGTTTGTAGGGACAAGGAGGGGCTGAGCGAATCAATGCACTGTGCGCAGCTCTACAATGAAATAGGATTTTACCCATTTTAAATATTTAAAAAAAATAAAATCATTATAACCCACTATGAATAATTCAATGTATGGAAAACACTGCCATTTTAAAATCCAGGTGTTTGGTAACACTGTGCTGAGGCAATATTTACCTTCAAGAGAAAGTGCACTTGGCACACAGCCGAAACTCTTGGGTTGGGGGGTGTGACAGGTTGCTACTGTGGACAACATCCAAACATCCCACCCACCCAAAATCCTCGTGCTGACCCGGCCAACCACCCACAGCCTCACAGCAGCAGTCCTGCCCTGGCTGACTCCGCTACCTGGATCAGAGCCAAACCAAAGCCTGAGCAAAGAGCCAAGAGGGACAGAAAACGAGAGGCACACACACACACACAATGTGAGCGCAGAGGGAGAGTGTGAACACATTGCGCCCCAACCTGGCCCACTGCCAGGGCTTACTTAGGAGGATTTTTCACCACAAAAGCCAATCGGCGGTCAACCATCCACAGAGATTTGATGTGTCACACAAAGATACTGCTGGAGAGGTTTGTCCCACAATCAAGATCAAGCAGTTGCTCACTGCAGGGGGCTGAGCTGAGAAATCAAAAAGCACTCAACGGGAGAGGGCCCTTTACTCCTTTGGGTCTCAATGAACAGTGTTTTGATTGTGCAGCTCTGTCTTGAATCACTTAATTTAAAAAGGGAAAGTTAGGAACATTTTTAAGACAGATTAAGATTGGCAGTGCGAAACGTTTAGCGATAATGTAATCCTGCTTTATTACACATGACAAGAAGCCAGCTTTGTTTTGAGGGGTAATGTTCGGAAGACATTAATGGGGAAAAAAACTGGAATTGAAGATATAAGGAAAAAATGGTGTGGCTAGGAACCAAGGAAGGGCACTAACCTGTCTGAAGTGATCATCAAAGCCCCAGTCGGCCTGTCCATTAGGAGATGTAGCAGAGTGAGGCCCAGCAGGAGACAGGCCCTCGTCAGGTTCCTGCTTCACTCTGATAGGTGGGGATGCAGCCCTCTGGGGGGCTGACGCAGAGTAACTGCCAAAGGGACGGGCCGGGATGCGGGAGGTACTCTGCTGCAAAGCGAGGGTCTGCTTGCGGAGGAACTCCAGACCGCTGGCACTTCCCTCATCCTCACTGCCCTCGTCCCCCTCCATCATCTCATTGTCGTCATCCTCATCCCCGGAATCCCGGCCTCTGTCCTCATCATCCTCTCTTTCCGAGTCCACACTGCTCTGATTGGAGACCCGGGGAGGCAATCCACCACCAGGGACCCCTACAGCCAAGCCTTTGCCCATGAAGCTGGCCCCAGAAGCCCGGGCAGCTGCCAGGATGGCTTGCTGGGCAGCAACCTGCTGAGCATACATGATGTGAGCCTCTCGCAGCTTCCTCTCCTTGCGCTCCATTTCCAGTCGGGCCTGCTGCTGGCGTTGGAGCTGCTCCATTACTGCTTCTAGCTTCATCCCCCCTGTAGAGCTGCTCTGGGGAAAGGCCACACTAGGGTCCTGAGACATGCTGGGCTGTGGGAAGAAGAGAAGGAGTCATGGATGATCTATACTAAAATCTCACTCCTAACCCATTTATCTAATTACAGGACGAGAAGAGACATGTCACACATGAGTAGGGCAAATGCACACTGGAAACGAAGGTGCCTGATTTTAAATAATGCAAAAACATGGATACTCCAACCATATAATTTACATCAGGTCCTTATATTTAAAACTTGCTAAGCTTAACGTTAGACACCAAGTTACTGCAGCCAACCACGAAAGATTATGTGGGTGTTTATGTGGGTGTACCCGAAGGGGGAAAACATTTAAAATGTTAGTTATTTACTTTAGGTATTAACTTACTGTGACATCTTGTAGGAGTAGTAGGCCTACAGTTTAATTATTTCTCATATTGAAATTCGTTACACGTTTAAACACCTTCATGAAAGCAAGGGGTGAACACATTTCCCCAACTATTGCGTTTTAGTAAAAGAGGGGGATGAACTGCTTCCAAATTACGTTCACATCCAGCAGAAACGTCCGTTTTAAAAATGGAAATGAGGGTAAATTGAAATCCAGACATCTTAATAGAGCACACAACCATCAAAGCGAATAGAAGTCTGTTAAAAGTGTTAAAAATAACAACTAAAAAAATAGTACACCCTTTCCGCATTTAGCTTAGCTGCCACATCCTCAAAATACGTAGATAACGTAAGCGTAATAGGGTTTAGGATAAATTACTGTAACGTCACAAATAAGCGAAACTAGCTTATTAACGTCAGTCATTTTTCTAAAAGATGTATTAGTGTTGTCATAGAATTGTAAAATAATTTTAAAAAGTAACCTACCATATGGTCAAATTAGCTCTAAATGTTCTTTTTCTCTTGGAAAATGTCACGTTAAGCTCGTGGACTCTTTCCCGTGACGTTATATGAGGCGTTCAAAGTGTGTCTTTCGGAGTTAGTTTCCTTAGTTCGTTAACGTAACGTTACAGATCACAGAAATGTAAAGGGACGCCAATCCGGATCCACGACTTACCATTTGTGACTTACTACTGCTTGAATTGTCCACCATCCCTCCTTCCTTGGCTTTACCGTCCTTCCCTTGTTTGTGGCACTCGTTCAAACACTTGTAAACACACACACGCGCGCGCGCACGGGGGCAGCTGTGCATGCACCGTAGATACCGACTGATCCGCCTGCAGATAGGCGCTATATGCTCTCTTCTGCGCGACCACTCCAAATGTACCTGTGTTTCTGCCCTTCTTCCCCCTGTGATTTCCTTCTTTAATAGACAAGGGGATCGAGTGGAAAATGGCCCGATCGCATATCTCGGAAAGCGCTGAGGTAACTCCCTTCAGTCGTTTTTTTTTTCTTCCTCCCCTTCAATTGACACCCCCCGCATGGCGAACAGCATTTTAGACCCGCCCAGCGAAAGCAACAAGTCTCGCCGTCTTTTCAATTTCATGACACTCTTATTAAGTTAATTTATTCATATGTATATCTTCATTTGTATAATATAGCATTTAGTAGGCTAACAAAACTAGATGTAGATAGGTCAATAAAAAGCCTAAAGCAAAAGTATCCTCGATATGTGTGTGTGTGTGTGTGTGTGTGTGTGTGTGTGTGTGTGTGTGTGTGTGTGTGTGTGTGTGTGTGTGTGTGTGTGTGTGTGTGTGTGTGTGTGTGTGTGTCATTCACCTTGTGAAAAAGTTACACATGGCCTGTTTACAGTATCACAGCTTTCTCTGAATGCTAAATGGAAAATTACTACGATGATGAAGCAATGTTTAAATGACAACAATATTACAAACGCCAGATTGTAAGGGCCTAGTGAAGTGCATGAGGCATTGCATTGAGAAAGCAACATAGCTCCATGCTTCCCCCTTGTGGAAACAACGACATATTACCTAATTACACAAGCAATACTGGAAACGATTCTTAATAACTATGGTCACAATCACACCTAATACATCCATGAATCACACACATGAAAGTATAGATAAGTTTTATTTTAATAATGTAAACCAATAAACAGTACAATAAAAAAAAGATTAGTGTTTGCCATCAAAAAATAACTAAGTTATTGCATTTAGCACTCAATAACATGACATTATCACAATTTTGTATAACAAGCAGATTGTCCCAATAGTTGCATAGTACAGGTGAGTAAAGTGTACTTGCTACTGACCACTGGTGTTAAGTGCAATATTTGTGTACATAAAAACATTGTGCAGAGCCAGGGCCGGGGTCAATACACTATAAATTCAGCTGTTACATTTAAAGCATTTACCTCAAGCTCATATCAAGTGACTCATTTAGTGTAATAGCAGAATCAACTTAAATCATCCACATTAGAACAATTAAATGCTGTGTGGAGACAGTGTACATTTCTTGTGTAAATAATATAACATTTTGAACACTAACCATTTTCACTGCAAATGTTTTAACAGAATCCACTTAGTGAATTTGAATTTGTGAATTGATCCTGACTCTGGAGTACAAATCAAGGTTCTTACTTTTTCCAACACAAATTGTCATATTCTTGTCAGTCCTTACATTTTTTTTATGGTGGCCAAGTGGTCTGCTATACCTTTCATTTATATGACTGAGTTACGCATTGTGACAACCGTCACAGCATGAGAAATAACAGTGTGGCCCGCAAGTAAAACATCAGTCACACATTTATCCTGACTTAAACAGTTGTGCAATCTTCAAACTTCTTATTTTACAATGTGTGTGAACGCCAAATTACTTTCTAGTTGCACACTCACACAAAAAAACATCATTGCCACGTCCTCTGATATTGAACATTTTTGTTGCAGTTAAAAAATTTGAGACTGACAATTAATAGTAAAAACCTGACCAGACTGTAACATGAGTGAACAGAAAAAGTTAAAGTGGAATAATAAAATAATGATAAAATGATTGCCATTTTCAGCATGTGTCTATTGTGTAGAAAGCTAAAACAGACACGTCATAACACAAACATAAAATATACCAACACATAGTTTAAACTGATGTATGTAAATATGTTTAACACATAATAAGGGTAGACAAATGCCTCAATCCTTATGCAAATGTGGTTTACTGTTTTTAACCTGTACAACTATTTTAGTGTCCCCAATGTACGAATAAATAAATAAAATAGTTACTCAAATCTGCCATCTACACACACTCTGATGTGTTAAAGATGACACATCCTTTATAAGAGTTATATCAGATCCTGGACAGAGTACTAATCCAAAATGCGGCTTATCCATCTTGGCAAAAAAGGTCACGTTAATCTATTTTTGAACATCAACCCCAAATGTTTTCTAAAAAAAAAAAAAGTAATTAGAAACGTATACATATCTAACCACATACTCAAATGCTGTAAGATGACAAGATGACAAAATGACTTGTACGGGAATCTAAAATATATTTTTACTTTCAATCTTTTTGTAACAGCTTTTTTTGTGAAGTGTATTGTGTTCTGGAATTAAACTTATTTCGACAATACAGAGATTGTAAATCAAATGTCATTGGTTCATCTATCAACGTACTTAAGTAACTCATCTGCATCTACATTTTTGCCATACACAGCAGTGTAACATTTGGTAAGAGTAGGTATTACTCTTTAAAACAGTGAATCACTTTGTAGGACAACTTTTCAATATGCTATTCTCTCCAAGTATATCTTCTACAGGCAGAGGATGAGTGAGTCCTTGGTATGCAGCAGTTTGTTCAATGGCCTGTAAAATGTAATTAACTCTGTGTCATGTATTTCCCAAAGTGGTGGCCATCTCATTTTGGAATAAAAAGTCTCATGTAATGTTTGAGGACAGATACAGTAAAGAAACAAAAACCATCCACGCAACAATAGTCGATGATAACTGAGTTGCCTTCATATAGCAGTTAGTTAATAACTGGAAGTTTCAAATTCGCCAAGGGCCGGAACATTAAAACACAATCAATACACCATATGTATGCAAGTCGTGCTTTCGAGGGCTGCAGACCTGTTCACCAGAGCAGAAAAGACAGTAACCATCTCCCCATTGGGTCAATGACGACATATCCCATATTACGGTTTACTCTGCCACTCTATTTAGAGCAGTGGCATAGTTAGCATTTCATCAAGTTCTATAAAAAGAAGAAAAAAAAGAAAAATTCAAAAATAGGTCAAGCTTTGGGGTCACAGTGAATAAGGCTTCTTATGTCCATTTGCGTTTTCATGTGGGTTCAGCGATCCTGGTGCACGTAGTCCTGCATAAACAGAAGTTTGGCTTCAGAGCTGGAAGTCCTCAGGCAGCACAGCAGTGGAGCTGGGTCAGAAAGAGGGCCTCAGGCACCACTGACTAAAGTCAGGGACCGGAAGTGGTGCCAAGCCTTTGAAAAGGTTCGAGTCACAGCACCGGCATCACTGCATGGAGCAGGACGGGCCCCCAGGGCAGCAGCACACAGAGGAGCCCATGGCTTTGGGCGGAATCAGGTCCAGGTCCTCGTCATCGGGGATCTCATCCAGACGGTAGCCATCCTGAAGCAGCTGCCTGCTTAAATCAGGATGGACCTGAAGAGCAAAGAGAAGGACGTCACTAACACACACATCAGAGGAAGGTGGCTAAACCTGGTAGACATCTCACTCAGGTTCATCTGTTAATAGGGACCCTTTCATACCCCATCATTACTTATGCCTGTTGAACCAAACTAAATACATATGTCTAATGCCTTTAGCTACCTCTTCCCTGCGCACTTAAGCAAAATCATGTTTAATACTAAGGACATAAAGGTCTCAATAGTAATATGTATGATCTTCTTTATGGTCCTAAATCTAATCTGCAGTCAAAATACAGTTTATAAAGTTATATTAAAAAATGGGAACTTCAAACATCAAAGAATGTTCTGAAGCCACAGTAGCCCAACTGTCCTCACCACACACACACACACACACACACACACACACACACACACACAGAATTTCACACACGTGGACTCGTATAACCAGTGTAAAAACAAACATCTAGAATATCTTTTGGTATCGGCTCAGCTCGCTTGGAACCTCAACGGAGGTGGTACTAAAAAAAAAATACCTGTTAGCAGGTACTAGGTACTTTTTTTCATAATGGAAAACCAAAAAAGGCGAGTAGAGTCGAGTCGAGCAGGTACCATGTAATGGAAAAACGCCATTAAATTATTCTTAAAACATCTGAAGAAGGTGCTGTGGGGTTAACTCACCTCAGCTGAAGAATATCCTGAGGAATACTGCTCAAAATCGATCTCTTCATCACTGTAACGACAAGTAGGACAGATTCTGTCATTCTGATGTAAACAATTGTGTGTGTGTGTGTGTGTGTGTGTGTGTGTGTGTGTGTGTGTGTGTGTGTGTGTGTGTGTGTGTGTGTGTGTGTGTGTGTGTGTGTGTGTGTGCCAACTGCAAACGTATTTAGAGACACTTAAGCTGGGGAGAGATGCCAAACTGGAAATGATAAATATTCAGGTGACATGATTTTATGGCTACAACGTAAAATGTCTCCCGTTACAGTATATCATTTTTCAGTGCTCAGTTTCCTGCATATAATAGGAATTCAACAACACTATCACCTGTATACCTGGTGTAACCTTACCTGTCTGAGTCCAGTGCAACCAAAGTGTCCTCAGCGTGCTGACTCAAAGCGGCGTAGCCCTTGTTATACTTCACCGTCCTAAAAGGGAGAACAAGAAACTGTGAAACATCATGCAAAACTAGTCTATATCCACGACGTTCCACTTCCGTGATTGGTCCGTTGCCGCCGGAATTTCCGCCGGATGCACTCATTTTGGCTGGATGTCTGTTACCTTCTGCTTTCTTTGTGTTGGAATTTTAAACTCCGGACTCTGGTTAACTGCTCCTCAGATCTCTGCAGGGTAAATCCAGATAGCTAGTTGCCGGGTTGGTTCAGTGGGTAGAGCAGGCGCACATATACTGAGAGGTTTATGCCTTGACGCAGAGGTCCAGGGTTCGAATCCGACCTGTGACAATTTCCTGCATGTCTTCCCCCTCTCTCTCCCCTTTCTCACCTAGCTGTCCTGTCAACAATTAAAGGTGGAAAAGCCCAACAAATAATAAAAAAACAAAATCCAGACAGCTAGCTAGACTACCTGTCCAATCTGAGTTTTCTGTTGCAGGACTCAAACAACTTTTTGAACGTACACATGTTCCACCAAAACAAGTTCCTTCCCGAGGCTATTTTGCAGCGGCACCGGAGCTCCGTCCAGCGCTTAGCACCGCACAAGACAACTGTGATTGGTTTAAAGACATGCCAATAAACCAGAGCACATTTTTATCCCATTCCAGAATGCTGTGTGGACTAGCCAGACCCTCCTCCGCAGCGCTTTACACAAAGGTCTGTCAAAGTGAGACAAATGCGAAACAAACATCTCCTCCCCTGCTTTATGCTGACAACACAAACTGCTGCTTCATCTTTCCTCATAATAACTCCTCTCCTTACCTCTTTGCTCCTTGTCTGGGCTGATGCATCACTGGAGGTCCTGGTGAAAGGGCTTTCTTCTTCAGTGCTTTCCTCGCCATTTCCCGGTGTTTCTCTATGAATAATAACAGACAGTCAAAGCAAAAGGTCACATAAAAAGTTTATTGTGCTGATAACACTATATATTGAAATAATACTCATATCTCAGTGTAGAACTTGAGATTTATGAAGCGTCTTACACACTCCCAACAGGTGTATGTAAGGTCTTTGAGAATTACTGACAGTGTGTTGATGATCAGAAACTATCGAATAAAATCAATGATTTTTTTTTTTTTGCATGGTGTAGATTGAACACATTTAAAGCAACACTAGAGCACTTTTCCCGCTTCGGTCCCCCTACAGGTTGGAAGCGGAATTGTCCATTACCGCTGTCGTAATGTCTCATTATGTCTCATTTGAACTACAGATCCACTACCCAATCTGGCAAACTTGCATAATGTAATGTAATGGACAATTCTGCTTCCAACCTGTAGGAGGACCGAAGTGGGAAAAGTGATTTAGTGTTGCTTTAAAAGCCTGACCGAGACAATGATTTGATTAAGGAAAAGAAAAAACATAAAATTGCATTACCTGTATAAAGCTAACTAAGACTCTCAGCTCCACACAACTCTCTCTGTATTTCTCAGTATGGCTATATTCAGAAGATTGTGTTGTCCGGTGACTTTCGCACGCAGAAGCTCAGGTGAAGATAATGACCTCTTCTGAAGAGTCCATCATGTTTTTTAATTTGTTTTTCTTTGGGCGCCCTGGTAGCTCACTTGGTTGAGTGTGAGCCCCATGTACCAAGGCTCAGTCCCAACCGCAGCGGCCTGGGTTCGATTCCAACCCGCAGCCCTTTGATGCATGTCGCCCCCACTCTATCTCCTATCAATTAAAGGCAAAAAGCCCCCAAAACAATCTTTAAAAAAATGTTTTACTTTGTGATGATGAATACAGGCCGAGAAGAGGTGTTCAATCAAGAGTGTTAAAAATGTAATTCTTGTAAATAACAATTTATTATAATGCAGGGATAACAATAACCTACCATTTCCATTTTCTAATTTAACAAATTGTCTTTTTTATGTTTATGTAATACACATTAAAGAACATGTGTTCAAGTTGGGCTTAACAGGCCAAGAAATGATAAAAGTCAGTAAGGTTTCAGGAAGCCACCAGATAAACTCAGTTTCACAACTTGTTACATTTCCCTTTCCAATTTACTGTATGTGAACATATTTAAAACAGAAACTAAAGAGTCTGTGAAATATGTCACGTGCCTTTTGCAATGTGTCCCTCCAATCTCACATGACAGATTCACACTACCATCACTTTACTGTGCATAAAACCTCTTCTCTGTGTGTAAATCCTCCCTGTCCATGACCATGACATTCTACTGGCTTTACTCAGGAATGTACAACTACAGTCTGTTTTCGTGTAGCTGCCAAATAAATTAGAATTGCCAGTCAGTCAGCAGATCAAAGTGCAGAAATGTTTCTATACACACAGTCTGAATAATAATAAATAATAAAACTGTTCGACTTTGCCCATGATGACTCAGACTCTGCTGTCCTGCCAGCTGCACCTTCGACCATCTTTAGCTGTCCCATTGTGTGCTTGGTACAAACCACAGCTGTACTCATAAAAATAATAATGAAATGACTCCTGACTTACAGACAGGTGTAATAATAACAACATTGGTTATGATGAGTCAAGAAGAAAATGCTTACGTAGTTTGAGGTGGATTGCTGGAGCTCTGGACATGATGTAAGGTCCTCTTTTCTCCACAGGCCTGATCCCTCCATCAACGGTCTTAGGTCTTGTGCCATTACTGGGCCCCTGAGGTTGGAGAAATGAGGGATCATTTGTATTCAATATTCATGTATGGCAGCTACGTAAATGACAAAATAATAATATAATAACGAAATGGAATCATGTGATAGTTAAATGACAAGATTGTTTGTTTTGTTGTTGTTTGTTTGTTTTTTTTGGGGGGGGGGTCCTTAACAAGTCTTTAAATCAACTCCAGTGTGATTCAAATATAATCTTCATTAACCACATTTGTTTATACATGTCTCTTGTAGCGTACATTTTGATATATTTCTAAATTAGCTTAAATTTGTCTCCAGTAGTAAACTCAAAACATTTCACCAGCCAGATGGAGTAACTCCTCCAAATTTCCCTAGCAGTCACTTCGGTTTATAGGAAGAGACGTAAATATGTTTATACGCTCGTTAATCATGTCACTCAATATCATTTACAGACAAACAATGCAATGTCTGAGAAAGTTTACCCTCTCGACACTAATTCTGTAAGCATTTCTCATCTAAATAACTGTCAAAACCACAGGCTAAGCTAGTCAGCTAGCTAGCCTCCCAGTTTCTATTTACATGCTAGCGTTAGCAGGACTAGCTTTAGCTGACATTACCGACAACACTTGAGGCTCTGGCTGCGCTTCCAGCAAGGTGTCCTTCTCTGGCTCCTCTATGATGTCGTTCATCATCTTGGCGTTAGTTGTCAGAATTTACACCTCAACACAGCCATGATGATGACAAGTGTCCCACCGGCGCAGGACGGTGTTGTTTTTTTCAGGAGCAGGCAGGCACTTCTGTTAGCTAGCTAGTTATCCATGCTATGATGCTATCAGTGACAGGTTTCATACTACTTCCGGGCAATACTTTCAAAATAAAACCCATTGTCGCAAACATTGCGAACAAACAATAATGAGTTAGTATTTTTAAAAAGTTTATCATTATAATGACCTACACAGGATCTTTTTTTTATTGGCAGAAATGCTTTAATTGGATTGGCTTCAATAATATATATATATATATATATATATATATATATATATATATTTATTATTGAAGCTAACCCAATTAAAGCATTAATTTAGAAATATATAAAACATACGAGACATGTATGTATAAACAAATGTATTTAATGAAGATTGTTTGAATCATATATATATATATATATATATATATATATATATATATATATATATATATATATATATGAATACGTAAAATACATAAATATATGTTATAATTGCTTAAACTGAATGGCAGATTTCATGTATCATTGTCAATAGGTCTGGCAATGCAACACTATTGTAAAATGAACGCAGGAGAAAGATTTCCAGCCTTCTGTCGCCATCAGGTGGATGAGAGAAGTTTAGAGGGGAACACACCTCGACTGTCTTCTTGAGAAACCTAACATTTCTGTAACAGACTAAATAAAACAGTGTGACCTTGGACCCCATACATTATGTACTTCCTTGTTTAAAAGAGGAATTAGCATTTATTAAGAGGTTAAATACGATAATGTAAGCACTGACCAAAATCTGCAACACTGGTTGATATTGTGGTCTTCATAGTTTAAATTCAATCAATTAGAGAAGTGTTAGTTTCTAAAAAAGGTCTATTATGAACATGCAGGTGGGTACACATGCATAATACTTTCTTTACAACAGACATTTTGACTTGTCAAAGCAAAAGAATGACTGATAACATTAACAATGGCTCCATTTCATGCAAGTAGCTCAGTAAGAAGCATGCATATTAGCAGGGAACTCCTAAATGGAATGCAGCAAACTTTATGCAGTACATTTTATTTACACCTGCAATGAGTGTTACTCACTTCTGTTATGAGTCAAAACGTCTACTGTAAAAAATAATAAAAGGCCCATTGGAAAGTATTCAATGCTTTACCAGAAAAGAAAATATAATACGCATTCTTTGATTATTTGTTTACTTTATTAGGTCCACCATTTTGTACACAACAGGACAGCATGGATTTAATCAACAATATAGACATATTTGACAGGAGAGAATCAGGAGAGCTCTTCTCTTTATAGATCAAACGACCTGAGGAAAGAGGAAAAAATATATATTTTTTAGCTGCAAGCAAGTTATATGCAATATAATTCATGTTCTGCTGTGCATTTACAGAGTAGGCCAGCAAACACATGCAGGGTTTGAGGCAGCGCTGGACAGTATGAGTCATTATGCCCAAAGCAATTCTCTTTCTAAAGCCTTCCCAAGTAACATGTAGTAGCATAGTATACTATAGCGTCTCACCTTGACAGTCTATAACTTGTCAATGCCCAGCTCTTCTGGTGTTGAGATGCCAAGTTCTGACAGGGTTGGCTTCAGCTCTTGGATCAGATAGGGATAGATGTCTTTATGGGGGCCTGCTTTGTCCTGCAAAACACAAAAACAAAACAAATGATGAGCACCACCCTCTCTTTCCATACTCACATCAAATCTATCACCAAATCCACCTTTTTTCCATCTTAAAAACATTTCCAGACTCCGGCAGTCACTCTCTGACTCTGTGGCAGAAACCCTCATACATGCTTTCATAACCTCCCGTTTGGACTACTGCAATGGAGTCCTGTCTGGGGTGCCCAGCAAAACCCTAGACAGGCTCCAGTATGTCCAAAACTCCGCCGCCAGGGTGCTCACCCACACCAAGACGTGGCAGCACATCACCCCAACCCTCATCCACCTCCGCATCAAATATAACCTCCTCCATCCATACACCCCACCCCGAAACCTGCGGTCTTCAGACACTGGCCTGCTCTCCATTCCCCACACGAGACTCTGTGCCTTTGGAGACAGAGCCTTTATGGCATTTTTCCATTACATGGTACCTGCTCGACTCAACTTTTTTGTTTTTCCATTATGAAAAAAAAAGTACCTGGTACTAGCTAACCTGCAGACTACTGATTGGTCGAAGAGAATCATCACTAATCACTGCGTCATCATTGCTAGCGACAGACGGGGGTGTCATGAACAAAATCGCCGTTTTTTTTTGCTGCCTCCAACTTCTTTTGAAACCAAAATTGTCTTCTGGCTTCGGCAACAGCCACAATCCCAGTCAAACACAACACACCTTTGACGTTCTGTGTTTGTGTCGCATTAGGTCACAGCAGTTTCCTGCGGTGTCGCTACGACGACCAGCCTCGTTCACCTCACGCACGAGGCGGTACTAAACCTGCAATGGAAAATGGAGGACGGGGCACCGCGGCAGAGTCGAGCCGAGCCGAGCTGGTACTAGCAGTGGGTAAGCGCCATTAGTGTTGCAGCACTTCTGGTAAGTTAAGTGATTCTGGTTCAAGCTGTGGGTCTGTCAGGAGTCACACTTCCCCACTGAAACAAAGTTTAGCAAAAAGGTTTTAGGCGGATCCCGAGTGAACCTATTAAGGGACGGACACTAACCTTAACGGCCTCAAGGATGCGGATGGCGCTGGCCAAGTCATTCAGTCTCCGGCAAGCCCTTAGTGCCGAATCCAGAATCTTGGCCTCGGGTACCAGGTCATACCCAATCAGGGTGTTCATGCCTTCAGGTAAAAAAAATAATGAAAAAAGACCCCATTACTTCACAGAATCAGCAATAACAAGAAGAGGAAATGCAAACAATAAAAGAAGAACTATCTGGTGGACCATTAAACCCATACAATACTAGCAGTTTTGCTATAGGTGGTTACCGTGGGAATGAAGCTAACTGTAACTGTCCACTGCTGTACAACATGGGGAATTATAATAACCAAATAATTAGGCCAATTTATTTTACATGGGTATGGTATTTGACCCAAACCAGAAATATAACTATGTCCAAACTAGGAAAAACGAGAGGACACATCATGAGAGTATGAAAAGCATATATTAACAAAGTCACCTTTCCTCAGCTCCCAGGCATCTATGTCAGGCTTGCTGAAGTAAGTGACCCAACGGGCATCAAACTCCTCATCCGTCTCCACCTTGCCATGGGAGTAACATCTGGAGGCCAATGGAGCTGGAAACCATGAGTTAGAAATAGATTTCTTCAAAATGGTTGTAGTGACAATTCAATACTGAAGCTTCAAGAACTCTCAGGTACACGTAATATACAAATACATACACCAGTTCCGGTTTGGTTTTAATAAGCCAAACACAAGCAGTAATACAAGAATGTCTACATGTCTATGATATCTTGATTTCAATGAGTAAATATCTTATTAAACAAGATTATAAATTTGTTATGCTTTTGCATACAGGGAATGTGAGTCAAGTTTTTTAGCAGCTTCTAGTATATATATATATATATATATATATATATATTATATATATATATATATATATATATATATATATATATATATATATATATATATATATATATATATATATATATATATATATATACATACACACACACATTTATTTATATATATATATATATATATATATATATATATATATATATATATATCCACTCAAAAACAAAGACAAAATATAATCACTCAAAAACAAAGACAAGGGCAATTAAATAAGAATAATAAATAGAATGCTATGAGTAGGTGAGAGAAGACAGTCTGTTTTTAAACGGTCATTAAAAAAAAAATCATCTTATTTAGGCCTAAATCACATTTATAAAAAATAATATATACAGGCTAGCGAGAGTGGACTGCACCTCATCAGCTGTAACGTAGTCTGAATATATACCCATATCAGAGCTGGGCAATATATCGATATTATATCGATATAGTGATATGAGACAAGATATCGTCTTAGATTTTGGATATCGTAAAATCGTTATATGGCATAAGTGTTGTCTTTTCCTGGTTTTAAAGGCTGCATTACAGTAAAGTGATGTCATCTTCTGAACTTACCAGACTGTTGTAACTGTTCTTTTATTAGTCATTAGATCCACATTACTGATGATTATTTATCAAAAATCTCATTGTGTAAATATTTTGTGAAAGCACCAATAGTTAGTTAATAGCTACAATATTGTTGCGGTATATCGAGGTATTTGGTCAAAAATATTGTGATATTTGATTTTCTCCATATCGCCCAGCCCTAACCCATATACTGTAAGCCAGTGGTACCAAAAGTGGGGTCTTTGAAGAGGTTCCAGGGGGTTGATTTTCACTTTCATTCCATCCATCCAACACACAATGAATGATTTTTAAGTCCTCGGGAGTGGTCCGACCCGAACCAGGTCCCGTTCCTAAACTTAACGACTTGTTTCCGGGCCAACTTAACTCCGGTCGGGTTGTTTTGCTGTCGGACGCTTCGGTGTCACCGAATCTGTGTCCGGGTGGAGCTTGTTCTTCTTGTTTGGTTCCGGCCGTGTAGGCGCCGCTGGGCGTGTTGTTGAAATATTAGATAATTACAAACAGGAGGACTTCCGGTAATGGCGGAGCAGCGCTCAGTTGCAACCACAGAGCAGCTTGCTTAATAACAGTCTTCTTGCCTCCCAACTTTGCTTTAAACGACGGTGGAACTACATTATTATTGCCGGTAACGTTTTCACACCATACTATGTTCGAACAAAAACAGAGTAGGAAACACAAACGTAAAGGAAGAGCACAAGAGCTGAAGCTAACGGACCACAACTACATTGCTAGCCAAAAAGAGAATAACGGCGGGAGAATGGACGACGACTTCTCAACGGACTCGGAGGCTGTAACTCCGGTTGGTAGCCCCTCTTCCAGCCCTGCATTCAAGTTAAAAAGGAAACAAAGCAGCGACTTGTCTCTAGAGGATCTTCAGGCTAACATTCTGGCTACAGTTAACCAGAGAGCTGATAATCTGGAACTGATGGTAAGAGACAACAAATCAAGCATCGAAGAGCTGAAAACCTCCCTTAATTTTGCCTTCGCAGAAATTGAAGCTCTGAAAAATGAAAACAAAAAGTTAGCTGAGCTCTGCAATAGTCATGAAAAAACTATAGAACACATGGAAATTCGGCTCACTGAGACGGAAAGATACAGGCGGAGATGGGCTCTAAGGCTGTATGGGCTACCAGAAGAAAGGGAGGAAAATGTAAAAAGAAAGGTGATAGACATCTGTCAGCAAATAGCCCCTAACCAAAATATAGGTCAAGCCATCGATGTCGTGCACCGAATTGGAAGGAGGGACGCCGCCAACACACACCCTCGCTCCGTGATTATCCTCTTTGCCTTCCGCACAGCGAGAGATGACGTCTGGAAAAATGCACGGAACCATATTTTTCTGAGGGAGAGGAGGCTTCGTTTTGGAGAGGATCTCACACAGGCTGACAAGAAGACTCGAGAAAAGCTGTGGCCCCGCATTGAAGAAGCGAGGAAACGGGGAAAGCGAGCTTTTTTCAGAGGAACCCGTGCATTCATTGAGGATGTAGAAATCCTTTAAGATGCTTCCTGCGGAGCAACACTAGATCTTTGTTGTAAACTATTATCCCGTGCCTTTTCTGTCTGTTGCTGCTTTAGGTACGAAAATCTGTTCAGGTAATGGTTCTAATACCTATGTTGGTTAATTCTGCTTATATGGCTGATTTCCATCCTCTCTCAGGGTTTTATATCGTATTCATACAAATGAATAATCTTATATTATACTTTATATTAACCCAGTTAGTCATTCGTGAATAACACTAGCACTAATTATTTTAAAATGTTCCAAAAATCACTTTAAAGAGGCAGAAGCTGTTATTGCTTAGGTTGTCTTTCTCTCGTAAAGAGAATTGTTCTTTAGCGGTTGATGAAATTACTTTCTATAAATGCCAGAGGACTACGAAACATTGTTAAAAGAAAAGCCATTTTTATTTTTTGTAAGGACTACAATGCTGATGTTGTTTTCATCCAAGAAACTCACTCATGTAAAGAGGACGAAAAGTTATGGAAGAGTCAATGGGGAGAGGACATTTGGTTATCTCACGGATCCAACCACTCAGCAGGGGTTGCTATCCTCACTCATAAATTTAAAGGAAAGGTTCTTAATACAATAAGGGATACCGATGGTCACTGGTTCGTTATTGTAACATGTATGGAAGATGCTTTTTTTATATTAGGCAATATCTATGGATACTGCTCACTCTCACAAAATTCGAAATTATTGGAAGAGTTAGACTCTGTATTAAATGAGTTGATGGCTAAATATCCTGTAGCTAAAGTAATTTTGGGTGGTGACTTTAATATGGTTATGGATAACCAATTAGATAGGTGCCCATCAAAACTAACTCCAAATTCAAAAAAACTAATTGATTTTACGAAAAGGCTGGATCTAATTGATATATGGAGGAAAAAAAATACATTGTTGAAAACATTCACTTGGAGCAACAGTTCCCATACGCTACAATCCAGGATAGATTTTTGGCTGATTTCGGCTGACTTAGAGCCCTCAATTGAGTCATGCACTGTTTCTCCTGCAGTTCTCACTGACCATAAGGCCATTTCTTTAGCTATTCAGGTCAGCAAGGAACAAAGAGGGAGATTCTCTAGCGGTTACTGGAAATTAAATAATTCTCTATTATTTCATGAAGAGCTAAAAATTAAAATAGGACTACTTATCTCAGAACATTGGGAAGCTGCTAGAAAAGGGAATCATTTTGGGACATCATGGGAACTTCTTAAATATAAAATTAGAGGCGTCTGCTCGGGTTATGGAAAGATATTGGCACAAAAAAAGAAAAATGCAACATACTCGCTAATCAACAATATTAACAATCTTACTGAAAAAGAGCATTTAGGCCAAGAAGATAATAATACCTTATTAGAATTACAAAACCAACTAGACATTTTATATGAGAACAAAGCAAAAGGAGCTTTTATAAGGTCACGTAGGAATTGGATGGAACAGGGTGAGAAAAACAGTAGATATTTCTTTAACATGGAAAAAAGAAGAAATGAAATCAATTCTATAAGAAAACTTAACATTGGAGGAAAAATTAGCGAGGACAGTAAAGAGATATCAAACTTTATAAGTGCTTTTTATGAAGAACTCTACTCAAGAGATATTAATCTCAAAGATCCAAAGGAAATCTTTAACTTGATTAACTCACCTAAATGTGTAGATGCAGAATATAATAAAATCTGCTGTCAGGACATGACCCTTGAGGAGATTATATGGGGAATAACTCAACTAAAAAACAATAAATCACCAGGTTGTGAT
Organism: Gymnocephalus cernua; assembly: GCA_023631565.1. Taxonomy (NCBI): domain Eukaryota; kingdom Metazoa; phylum Chordata; class Actinopteri; order Perciformes; family Percidae; genus Gymnocephalus; species Gymnocephalus cernua. The sequence continues at coordinate 4,705,320 of CM042426.1, read as the reverse complement.
GGTCTGACCTCTGAGATGTATAAATGTTTCCCTGAGTCACTAGGTAAATTTCTTTTAGCTGTCTTCAAAGAATCTCTTGATAGAGGGGAGCTTCCTCCTTCTCTGAGGCAAGGTGTCATAACACTTATCCCAAAACCTCACAAAGACCCTCTTTTAATTGAAAATTGGCGTCCCATTACATTGCTAAATAATGATTATAAGATTCTAGCATCTATCTTAGCAAAACGTCTCAAATCTAAATTACATACTTTAATTGATGAATGCCAATCTGGTTTTATGAAAAATCGTCACATAGCCAATAACATTCGCCTAGTTTTAGATCTCATTGAATACAAGGACTTTCTAGATGATGAACACCTTATTTTATTCCTAGACTTTCAAAAAGCCTTTGATACAGTAAGCCACACATTTATTTTTGACACCTTAAACTTTTTTAATTTTGGTAAGAATTTTATTAATGCTATAAGAACTCTGTACATGGGAGGAAACAGTTGTGTTAAATTGGCTAATGGAACCTCACCCAGATTTTACATAAACAAAGGTATCCGCCAAGGCTGCCCCACTTCGCCTCTTCTATTTTTGATTGTGGCTCAAACTCTCTGTGATGTAATTCACAAGAGTTCATTCAAAGGAATTAGTTTAAATGAAAAAGAAATAAAAATTTCACAGCTAGCCGATGACACAACCTTGTTTCTAAAAAATGAATCCCAGATAGAAGTTGCACTAAATGTTGTGAACCAATTTTCTGAAAGCTCAGGCTTGCATCTAAATCTCTCAAAATGTGAGTTTTTTTCTCTTAAAAATAAACATTTGGGTCAAATTCGTGGCATAAATATAAATAATTTAGTAACTTATCTTGGAATAAAAATCAGTCATAATCACAAATTGATGACAGAGAGTAATATATCTTTACTACACGACTCTATTAATAAAAAGTTTGATTCTTGGCTTGCAAGAGATTTATCTATGTATGGCAGGGTTCTTCTTTCTAAAGCAGAAGGTCTCTCAAGAGCAGCATATTTATTTACTTCCATTGAAATACCCAAGTCACAATGTGCCAATCTAGACAAAATACTATATAACTTTATATGGAGGAAGAAACCACATAAACTTAGGAAAAACATCTTGACTAATAAAATTGAGCAGGGGGGTTTATCGGTAATTGACTTCTCACTCTTCAATGAGATATTAAAAATCAACTGGATTAAAAGGTTTTTGAAAAATCCAAACAGTTTGTGGAACATTGTGCCAAACTTTATCTTTGAAAAGCTTGGTAAAATCACATTCTTGCTTCAATGTCCATACTCCATCAATAGACTGCCTGTCAAACTGTCAAACTTCCATAAACAGGCTCTAACTTATTGGTCTCTTCTATACAAACACAATTTCTCCCCTCATAAATGTTTTATTTGGAACAACATGAACATCATATATAGAAACAAATCTCTCTTTATAGAAAGCTGGGTTAAACATGATATTCTATTGGTATCCCAATTATTAAATAACTCAAATCAAATTTTAACTTACAACGACTTTACTCATAAATTTAATTTCCATCCTCCAAGAAAAGAATTTAATATTGTAACCAAAGCTATTCCCCATGGGATCATCACCTTACTTAGAAATGAGACAGATGTGGTTCAATTTAATGTATCTTTCCCCAGCAGTATTTCAATAAATGGTCTATCTTTTCTAGACAGAAAAATCAACAACAAAGTAATAAAAGACCTTTTATGTGCAAAATCTATCCCTGCCTCCAGATACAAATGGTCCACCTTATATGAAAACATTGACTGGAATAGAGCATGGAGAAACCCACATACATTTTTAATTACAAACAAAGTAAAAGAAATATCATTTAAAATTATTCACCATTTTTACCCCTGTAACAAGATTATATCTAAATTTATCCCCACCGTAGACGAAAAATGCAGCTTTTGCTTTAAGGAAACAGAAACGTTAGACCATTTATTCTGTAGCTGTTCACATAGCTCCTCTCTGTGGAATGATATACAATGTTTCATCAATGATCAGCTTGGCTCAAACATACATTTATCTAATTTTGATATCCTCTTTTACTTTTCTGACTCAAACTCCTCTGTACAATATATAGTCAACTTAATAATTTTGCTTGGAAAATTCTTCATTCATAAATCGAAGTTTATGAAAAACAAACCCCTTTTCATGGTTTTTAAACTAGAGTTAAAAAAGTATATAGAATGTATTTCTGGATTAGAGAATAAATCAGCATCTAAATGTTTGCAATGCTTATCTGATTTAACCTTATAAGTAATTTAACTGATAGTTAATGTATGATACTCTGGCTATGTGTGTTTTTTTATTTTTTATTTTTTTACTGACCACCTATTATACGATATTTATCTCTTATGTCTATTGTCTGATATGTTTTTTATTTTAATTTTTTATTATTTTGTTGTTCTTTATGAAAACATGTCCTGTATCACAATGAGTTATGCTCTATAAGATCAATTTCTTTCGTTGTCAAATTGTAACATTTGTATTCTGCAAAAATTAAATAAAAAAAAAAAAAAAAAAAAAAAAAAAAAAAAAAAAAAAAAAAAAAAAAACAATGAATGATTTTGGTCATGGATGTCATACACTTTCTGTATTAAAGATCTAAAAGCAAAAATCCTATCAGATGGGGGTCAATGGGATGAAATCTTAACAAATGGGCGTCCGTGGTTTAATTTACTTGACATGGAAACGTTTGCTGTAAGCTAAGTTAAGGTCAGGCCAGTTAATATGGGAGAATATTAGCACCAACACAGGCCCCCAACTAAATCTTTCAAGGCTTCCATAGTAAACGATATGTACATTTTGAATAGCTAGCTAGCTATATATACATAATACATCATATGGTCCGAGTTAAACGTTAACGTTCGGCTGCGCATAAGCTGCGCATAAGCTGCGGTCAATGACACTCTTGAACTAACTAAGGGGGGTCATCACAAGGTCGTGACTTCTTCTGCTAAATTCATTTCACGATTTCTTTAAATAAAATACGCTACGTGAGGTGGAATTCCAGAAAAATATTCAATTTAAGACCACAACGACAGTTAACCATAACAATAATTTATTGTCTCTAGAAATTACCTTTTCCACACACAGCTGTAGCTAGCTAAGCTAGGCAGCTAGCTAACGTTAGCCGAGCAAGCCTATTGTAGTCATCTTTATAACAGAGGCTAGTTCGTTTCACGGTAGAAGTAAAGCGGATGGTCCTACCTGAGTAGCAGGGTCGTGACCGAGCCAGGCTCCGGGCCCCTGTGGCCGACAGTCGGAACACGGCTCGGAACATGGTACCGCAGTGAATGCTAACCGTCCTGTGCGGTGGTAACGGAGAGACCGCTTTCTTCTTCTTCTTTAGTTTTATTGGCGGGCTACAAACCAACGTTTAAGATGCAGGCCGCCGCCTACTGTACCGGAGAGTTTATCAATTATGACTTTAAACATCCAACACTAATACTAATACTAATACACTTTATAAAGAAGTTATGTTCTGGATATTAAACCTGTTTTATTTAAATAAATGCTTCTTTTTTTTATCTGTACTTGTGTTGCCCTGTTTCTAATAATCCTTTGGTGCTCCACTCCCTTCCCATATCCACCCCTGTATCCTTCAGTCTTTCTATTTCTACAATGAGCCTCCTATAACCTATCATCAAGTTACAAGTATCACATTTATCTGACGCTGTCTTTTCATAATGTAGCTAGGCTATAAAGTAGCAGTAGCAGGCCTATATGCCCTAATCTGAACCTAGAAAAAACTGCATCATCTTTACTATACTTTCCTTCCTTTATCTCTATTAGAATCTGAACATATCACTACTTTACTCTGTGGTTATTTATTTGGGTGGTGATGGCGCAGTGGATATGACATATCTTTGGTGTGGGAGACCCGGGTTTGATTCCCACTGCGATACATCAACCAATGTGTCCCTGACCAAGACACTTAACCCCTAGTTGCTGACATGTATGGCAATTGTAAGTTGCTTTGGATAAAAAGCATCAGCTACATGACATGTAATGTAATTTATGAGAGCTCAACAAATACATTTACATCATATTGCCACAAACCTGTCTGGAAAAAGGGGGTTGGGGCCTCTTGAAAGTAAATGACAACATCCCTGGCTCTCAGCTTATCAATAGTACTTCAAAATGTTGGTTTGTCACCTGCTCCATCACCATCTGGTACGCTGCTGTCTCTGCGAAGGACAAGAGCAGACTGCAGCGTATCATCTGCTCTTCTGAGAAGGTGATTGGCTGCAATCTGCCATCTCTCCAGGACCTGTACGCCTCCAGGACACTGAGGCGGGCAGGAAACGTAGCCGATCCCTCTGCCCCGGACACACACTGCTTGAACCCCTCCCCATTGCTCCGGCTTGAGGCTGCGGTCCATCAGGACCAAAACCTCACGCCTTTTTCCCCTGAGCAAGCCTCACCAACAAGGCTCCGGACCCCACTGACACTGACTCTTAACCCCCCGCCTCGAAAACCTTTTCTGGTTAAATTAGAGCATAGTTGATCATAGCAGCAGAGGCCAAAATATCCTGACTTTTAGTCCTGAGTATCATGCCAAAACACAGGATCCTACACTTCCCATAATGCAACTTGATCGCATCTTTCATTAGACACTCCCTGTCTGATACAACGAAAGACACCCACATGAATGAGGTTATAATAACAAGAATCAACACTAACCTTTTTGCGCAACAGCCACAAGAGGGCGCTTACAGTGCACCGCCATTATGAACCGAATGTTGCCCTACAATATCAAAGTATCATTACAAGCTCAAAGCATCAGTTACCTGTATGCCAGTCATGACAGAATGCACAGCTATTTTGCTCATAGGTTTCAAACATTTAAAAAAGCAAAAATCCCATCGGGTGGGGGACTCTGGGACAAAATCTTATCAAATGGGTCTAATTTGTGTCAGTTTAGGGTTTGAACATTTCCAAGGTTGTAGTGACTGACGTTGCTCTCTCTGATCATTCATGTGTTTTCTTTAACGGCACTATCTCGGTGCCCAAACTAAGGTAATCAGAAAACAGTATTTCACTGAAAACACCAGTGAAACATTCATTCAGCTTTTCTCCTCAACACCTGCCCTCTCTGGGGTCTCAGTCAATGAGCTTGTAGATAATTTCAATTTTAAAATTACAAATGTTATTGGTGCCATTTGCTCCCACTAGGGTCAAAGCTGTCTGTAGTAAGAAAAGATCTCCATGGAGAAATGTAATACGGGTAAGAACAGAAAAAACAGTGTCGAAAAGCTGAACGCAGGTGGCGAAAAACTAATCTCCGGGTCCACTATAACACCTATAAAGACAGACTTCGCATTTATAATTTGGAACTGAGGAATGCTAGGCGGTCCTTCTTCTCTGACATTATCGCCAGAAACAATAATAATTCACGTGCTCTGTTTGCTGCTGTTGATAGGTTAACAAACCCTCCAGTACCAGTAGCATCTGAACTTTTATCTACCAAGGCCTGCAATGATTTTGCCTCCTTTTTCGAAGACAAAATTCAGAAAATTAGACTAACTGTCAGTGCCTCCATATCAAGTAAGGGATATGTGTTGCCACACTGTCCAGGCAAAACAAATTCCAATATCACACAATTTCATATGATCAACGATAAAAACCTGGAGGACATTATACAACCTCTGAAAACCTCCTCCTGTTGCCTTGATATTCTACCAACAGGCCTTTTCAAAAATGTTTCAAATTGTATGTCTTCTGATCTTTTACAGATTGTAAACACGTCTCTACTCTCAGGTATCTTCCCAAAGGCCCTGAAAACTGCAGTCATCACTTTTAAAAAGGAACAATCTAGACACGGCACTACTGAGCAACTATAGGCCGATATCTAACCTTCCATTCTTAAGTAAAATCATTGAAAAAGTGTTTTTTCAACAACTCAACCTTTTCTTGTCACTAAACAATGGTTTTGATGCCTTCCAGTCGGGTTTTCGACCACACCACAGCACTGAGACAGCTCTTGTTAAAGTATTTAATGACATCCACTTAAACACAGATAGTGGCAAAACTGCAGTCTTAGTATTACTTTATCTCAGTGCTGCATTTGACACGGTTGATCATGACATATTACTACACCGATTAGAAAACTGGGTTGGCCTTTCTGGCTCAGTCCTAAACTGGCTTGAATCCTATTTAAAGAATAGGGACTACTTTGTATCTATAGGTAATTATACATCTGAGCATACAAATATGACGTGCGGAGTTCCCCAAGTCTCCGTTCTGGGGCCTCTTCTGTTTAACATCTACATGCTTCCACTGGCTCAGATTATGGAAAACAACAAAATATGTTACCACAGTTATGCGGACGACACACAAATTTACATAACCTTATCGCCAGGAGACTATAGTCCTATACAAACACTGACTAAGTGCATTGAACAAATTAACGACTGGATGTGCCAGAACTTTCTTAAATTAAAGGAAGAACTGAGGTGGTTGTTTTTGGAGCAAAAGAGGAACGATTAAAAGTCAGCGCTCAGCTTCAAACGACAATGTTAAAAACAACAGACAAAGCCAGAAATCTTGGTATAATTATGGACTCAGACCTGAATTTCAACAGCCACATTAAGACAATTACAAAGTCATCCTATTACCACCTTAAGAATATATCAAGGGTTAAGGGACTTATGTCTCAGCAGGACTTGGAAAAACTTGTCGATGCTTTTATCTTCAGTAGACTGGACTACTGTAACGGTGTCTTTACAGGTCTCCCTAAAAAATCACTCAGACAGCTGCAGCTGATTCAGAACGCTGCTGCTCGAGTCCTCACTAAGACCAAGAAAGTGGATCACATCACTCCAGTTCTGAAGTCTTTACACTGGCTTCCTGTGCCTCAGAGAGTTGATTTCAAAATCCTTTTGCTAGTTTATAAATCATTAAACGGTTTAGGTCCAAAATACATTTCTGACCTGCTAGTAAACTATGAACCCCCCAGACCTCTCAGGTGGTCTGGGACAGGTCTGCTAGTAAACTACGAACCACCCAGACCTCTCAGGTGGTCTGGGACAGGTCTGCTAGTAAACTACGAACCACCCAGACCTCTCAGATCGTCTGGGACAGGTCTGCTTTCTGTCCCCAGGGTCAGAACTAAACAGGGAGAAGCAGCATTTAGTTTCTATGCTCCACATATCTGGAACCAACTTCCAGAGAATTGCAGGTCCGCTGCAACTCTCAGTTCTTTTAAATCAAGGCTGTAGACCTATCTTTTTGATGTTGCCTTTCGTTAAATAACTATCCATTTCTTATACTTTCGTTGCTTATTTTATCTGCTTTTATATTTTTAACTGTTTTTAACTGCTCTTTAATGTTTAATTTCTTATACTGCACTGTAACTTTTATTCTTGTATTTTAATTGTCTTCATGTAAAACACTTTGAATTGCCCTGTTGCTGAAAAGTTTTATACAAATAAAGCTGCCTTGCCTTGCCTTCCGTGATGTAAAAAAGGTTTCAAATCAGAATCAGATAAGAATCAGCTTTTAATGGCCAAGTAAGTGTGAACAAATACAAGGAATTTAACTCTGGCTTTTTGTTGCTGTTGCTGTTACACTAGCATTCATTTGTAATTGCACCAGGGGTGCAAATAGCACCGCTAATTGCACCGGGGTACGAATAGCATTCATTTCTAATTGCACCGGGGTACGAATAGCATACACTGCTAATTGTACCAGGGGTGCAAATAGCCTTACCCTTTTTCTAATGATGAATCATATACATCATATTTAAAAGAACATTTTTATAGCTTAACAGACAACATACGTGACAGAAAACAGATAAGATCAGACAGAGCAATAAACCCTGTCATGTTCTGTTTCATCATCTGTTCTGTGACTGTTATTGCCCCCATCCGGCTGCGTCAGCCACCGCCTACCAAGAGCCTGGGTCTGTCCCAGGTTTCTTCCTAAAAGGGAGTTTTTCCTTGCCACTGCTGCATTGATGCTTGCTCTTGGGGGAATTCCAAGAGTGTGGTCTAGACCTACTCTATCTGTAAAGTGTCTTGAGATAACTCCTGTTATGATTTGATACTATAAATAAAATTGAATTGAATTGAATGTAAGGTATGACTATTAGATTAATCTGCCATACACGCTTTCCAGGAAATGCTAATGTCTCACAGCAACAAACTGATTTTTGGACAGTTAATGTTTCCTGTTTAAACCATGACAACAAGCTTTCCCAAGGTTTTAGTGTTGTAGTTGCCTAACCGTTAACACACCTTACCTGGAAAGGTCCTGTGTCACTGTTTGGCAAGTGGGTTTGACTTTTTTATAACTGTTTGATTACTGTGTGATATTTCCTGTATGGTTGACATGGTTGACTCAGTAAGCAGGATATCACATAGGTAATTTCATGTCACTAAACTATTAAGTTGATGTTGCAAACATTATATTTTTGTAATTTTTTAAGACAATTCTTTTTAACGTTTTATTGCTTTTATACAGGATTTGCTGTTGTAACACAGGACAAAGTGTTAATGGCTAAACCACTAAACAGTTTATTTATATATTATTGAGTTATGAGCTCAACAGGAGGGATGATAGCAATAATAAATAAGTGCTTACAGCACATGGATTTTTTTTCTCTTAGAAAGTTTAAAGATAAAGTAGCTTATAAAGTGATGCAATGCGTTTGTGTCTAAACCACCACTGGACCAGCCAGCGTACGTCAAGGAGCTACAGGCAGCTACAGGTGTGGTTTAAGGGTGTGTGACGGCCACAACTGTTCAGCCATGATAGACAGATGGTTCATCCAATCGTCTGCCCTTTTCCAAACACTTTTTAATGACAGCTTCTCAAATGGTTCTGTGTAACAAACCATCTGGCTCATCAGGTTATATCTGATCCAGGCTGAAATTAAAACACTTTGAATAAACCTGAGGGATGGGGTTGAAAGTGTTGTGACAGTCCACTGTGAGAACAGACAGCAGCTTTTTAGTGATACGATAAAGAGAGGGAGGTATGTAAGGTAGTTCCTCTTTTGCAGGAACACCCTGTTCACATGTTGATCTGCTGGCCACTGAGCAGCTCCACTGGAGCACTGGAGCACATCAGTTGTGGTAATGAGGGAGGGGCCAAGCACAGTTGCAAGCACTAGTCTGGCTGGAATGGAAGTTCATCTTTCTGGCACAACTCCAGGAGAAATCACAGTTGTTAAGTAAATAGACTAATAAATGGTAAAAGGTAGGATTAAAGTTACAAAACTCCAAGTGGCAACTGGACCAGTGGTTAGGGATAGATGATTTGAATATGATACATTTCATTGTCTGTGAACCATAAATATCTGTACAAAATGGTGTACCAATCCAATCACAGAACAGGTGCATGTCTGACACATTAAATAGCAAACCATCCAATAGTTGTTTGGGTATTTATGTCTGGACCAGATCGGTGGACCGACCAACAAACCAACATTGCAACCCTAAAAATCCGACCGCCAGAATGGTTTAACCTATGACGACATAACTGAACCAAGTAGACACTCCCTGTTTGTCCTATTTCCTTGTATTGTCAGTTGACAGAGAATAAACTGGTACAGAAGGAGATCTCTACAACACTAGAATGTTTTTTATTTTTTTATTTGGAACATTACACCAGAGGAAAATCCAAACAAAATTTCCAGAGGAACATTAATTCTGTAAAGGTTCTGGACGCGTTGAGGATTTATACCTGAAAACAACAAGGTAATTCATCAGCACTGTCTGCCGGGAAAAGAGTGGCTCACAGTGATGATTTAGAATAAGTAGCATTTTTCTACCTCAAATACTTTACATAAGATAGTTCCCTTTTTGTTTGTTCCTTTAACAACACAACTTTTTAACCTATTTGTCATAAATGGCACATTCTTTTTTCCTTCAATTGTGCGTTAAAAGAAAGAAAAGTTTAAAAGTTTAAAGTTAATTAGCAATGAGAAATGTGCTGGTGATGTATGAAAAAAGGATGTAGAAGAGTTTGATTTACTCACCTGCCTGTCAACCATTAAACAAGATGGAATATTTGCTAAATCATGCCCTATTTACTACTGAATGTAGCCTACTCTCTGCCATTTAATGTGAGTTTTAGAATTCTGAAATGTTTGCATGATTTAGTGTGGTAAACATTCTCACAATGGAATAAATTGTGTCCATGTACGCTGCTTTTTGCTCACAATGTCACAATGTGATGTTGCACATTGCATGCAAACTCATACCTAACTACCTGTCAGTGATGACACAACATGACAAGGATTAGGACTATTGAGTGTCCACTATGTTGTGAATAGTGACAAAGAGAAGGAGGAAGTAATGTTGGGCATGCCCTTTGTGTGATATTGTAAGAACCTGAATAACAAGTTACTTTTGTCATTAAATGGTGTGACAGCGAGTAAAGAAAATGGCATTATTCTGTTTTGTAACTGGTTTCACTGCAATGTAAACTGGATGCTTTTTTCTTCAAGGTGCCATTTTATCCACCAGACAAGATACCTTCCCCTCCTGTGAGAGTTTGTGTTCTGGGTGAAAAAAGACAGCAGTTTTCCCACAGCTATGAGGTATGCATGTCTCTCATCTTCCTCTCATCGTTTTCTTTTTATATCTGGTGATGTCATTCTTGACATGAACACATAGTGAATACTATATGTGTAAATATAGGCAAGGCGACTGAGAAAAGAAAGATTTTAATTAAAGGATCAGTTCCCCCAATGGTGATCTGATCTTATGTATCTGTTTCCCTGTGGTAAGATGTACAATTACGAGGTATGTGGACTATCCAGAGTGGCCGGGGACATTGTTTCTGGACATGCAGCATTGCTCTTTATGCTCTTTATCTATCGGTACAATACCACCAGGTTTCCCCACCGTTTTATTTTTAAATTGGTGAATTGGATGAGGAGATAATTAAAACTGTAGAATTATCTCCTACTGTACAAAACATATATATATTAAAACTAACCAGAATGGCTCACACAACTTAACGCTCTCGTTTTGTGATTGCTTGCTTTTCCATCGTTTCAGTGGGCTCAGGGAAAAAAGTGTTGCAATCTTCTGCTGTCTTGTGTTGCTCGTTGTCAGCTTCACTTCCTTATATTTAAGGTGAGTAAACAAAGTCAGCATGAAGGCTCTTGAAGAGCTACAAGAGCACATACGATGTATTCTAATGTATTGTCAAGAGTCATTTCAAAATGATTTTATTCCAGTAGTATAATGGAATTTTTTCAATACTAGATATGTAGCGAGCCTTGTTCCTGCGGACAGTCTGCCGGTGGCCAATGAGGAAGAACTGAGCATCAATTTAGACGACATGCTCAACTTTGGGTAAGAAATCTGACACTTTAGTTTGGCTGCATAGGCTCTGGATCTGAAATTAAAATGCCAATACACAGGAATGACAAAAGTGACGTCATTTGTCCCAGGAAAATTTAGTGTGAATATCCATCCATCGTAGTCCGCTTATCCGTGGTCGGGTCGCGGGGGGAGCAGCTCCAGCAGGGGACCCCAAACTTTCCCGAGCCACATTAACCAGCTCTGACTGGGGGATCCCGAGGCGTTCCCAGGCCAGGTTGGAGATATAATCCCTCCACCTAGTCCTGGGTCTTCCCCGAGGTCTCCTCCCAGCTGGACGTGCCTGGAACACCTCCCTAGGGAGGCGCCCAGGGGGCATCCTTACCAGATGCCCGAACCACCTCAACTGGCTCCTTTCGACGTGAAGGAGCAGCGGCTCTACTCCGAGCTCCTCACGGATGACTGAGCTTCTCACCCTATCTCTAAGGGAGACGCCAGCCACCCTCCTGAGGAAACCCATTTCGGCCTCTTGTACCCTGGATCTCGTTCTTTCGGTCATGACCCAACCTTCATGACCATAGGTGAGTGTAGGAACGAAAACTGACCGGTAGATCGAGAGCTTTGCCTTCTGGCTCAGCTCTTTTTTCGTCACAGCGGTGCAATAAACAGAATGTAATACCGCCCACACTGCGCCGATTCTCCGACCAATCTCCCGCTCCATTGTCCCCTCACTCGCGAACAAGACCCCAAGGTACTTAAACTCCTTCACTTGGGGTAAGGACTCATTCCCTACCTGGAGAAGGCACTCCATCGGTTTCCTGCTGAGAACCATGGCCTCAGATTTAGAGGTGCTGATCCTTGTGGATATCTGAAATGTTGTTCTTGACTAGTAAGAATTGAATTACAGATATCTAACCTACATCCTGGTCTATACAATTCAATTCAATTTTATTTATAGTGTCAAATCATACCAGGAGTTATCTCAGGACACTTTACTGAAAGAGAAGGTCTAGCCCATACTCTATATTTTACAGAGACCCAACAATTCCACCAATATACACCTGTCCTGTGCACATACTACCCTAAATATTTTTGCACATTCTGCACTAAACAATTCAGCCTCTTTTTTCTTCTGTTAAACAGCTATTTTGTATATATTTGTTTCTGTATGTATTGTTTACTTCATATTAATGTTGAATATGTTTGTTTATGTTTGTTTCAACCACCAAGGCAAAATCCTTGTGTTACTTACTTGGCAATAAATGCCTTTCTTATTCTGATTCTGATTCTGCTCTGCAATACAAATCCAGTCTGGCTATTCTATATGTTACAACTTCCACTTATACTTTATAAGAATAGAAAGATATCTTGAATTTGAATTTTATAGGAATAAAGTTGTTGATTTCTTGAAATACAATTTCTACTAGCAGGAAGGTTATTGTGGGTATCTGTGATTATCATTCTGACTCTTGAGAATATAACTTTGATTAGGAAAAATGCGATTATGGATAGTCAATGAACCCTTTTTATGTTAAAATGGCGCCCTATCTCAACACGTTTGTGAGTCCCCACAGTAGTGTCAGACTGCACCCTCTCCTGGGGAAATTTAGGCACAATTATGTTTATTACATTAGATTAGATTAGATTAGATTAGATTCAACTTTATTTTTTATTTTTTTAGTAGCCTGCTATTAGAGTGATTATATTGTTGCTGAAGGTATAAAATGAACGTTGAGTAAGTATACTAAAAAAAAAAAAACATATTGTGTCAGACTACTTACAGTCTTACAATAACTTAAATTATAATTTGTGAGGCCTTAAAAGTTACTAAACTATTATTTCTGCATTTAAATATTTGTTCTATTTTTATTAGAATGCAGGTCTACAGGTCCCCTGAACAAAGACAATAATAAATGGCAACATTAGATCAACTGCTACAAATTGCTTTTGCACTTAATGTTTCATTACTTGGTTCCTCATAATTGTGAAAACAATGTAAATCTCTTCATATGGCTGCTTAACATAAACTTTCGTTTTCATCTTCTGTTTCAGGGCCAGACAGGAGGTTGAAACACGGACATCTTGGAAAGCTCCTATCATCTGGGAGGGGATGTTTGACCCCAAATCTTACGACCAAAAGCACATCCAAAAAAAATCATCTGTGGCCCTCACTGTGTTTGCTGTGGGAAGGTTTGTTTCTCTTTAATCACTGTGGGGATACCTGCACTTAAACACCAGCAGTTCAGTCTGAATCTGGTAGCACTTTGCCAAAAGATTTAGCATTATTTGAATATTTGAAGAAATTCCAAACCTGGGTGTATCAAGATACCTTCCCGGAATCCTGTCTGAACGAGATACAATTAGTTCGGTTACATCTGAATATAAAACTGTGTTGCAGTATAAGGAGAGAATAACATTTACAGTAATCCCAATTTAAAGACATGCAACAGTGGCTATGGGTTGGTTCAGTGGGTAGAGCAGGCACACATACTGTATACTGAGAGGTTTATGCCTAGATGCAGAGGTCTAGGGCTCAAATCCAACCTGTGACAAAATTACAAAATAAAGGTGGAAAAGACGCAATAGTCTATCCTAGGATGGTAGAAGAGGAGGTATGCTTACTTTTTACTTTAGTTGTGTTCACATGGCTCCACTGGTCCATTGGTTATCCCTCTTTTTTCCTATTTTTCACATCAAAGTGTGAAACGACTTTCTAACAATGTTGGTGAACACCTGCATATGTAAAAGCCATCACGCAAACGTACTGCAGATTAGGGCTGCACAATATCTTGCTGTTTATGGTCATCGCGATATCAACTGGTGCAATATACTGCACACATTGCGAAAGGCACTCCGAGATTGTCTGTGTTAGTTGAAAAAAAATATCAGTAGAAAACAGTACATTAAAATGTAACTGTCATTTTTTAGTGGTGACTTTTATATTCAATTCAATTTGTTTACTAAAGGAACATTTGAAATGACTTCCTTTCATTTGTTTTAAATTCAACAAGCAATCTGTTGTATTTTAGCAGAATACTGAACTGACTCAGTTCTGCATTTCTGCTGCTTTCAGTTCAACTGAGCACACTTTAATATCTGTTTATTTATCACAAGAAATATAATGTTATCGCATATTTTCCTCATATCGTGCAGCCCTACCGCACATGACAGCAGACCTGCAGGGTTCAACCCAGTCTCATTGCAGTTCGTGTAATGGTTACGTTATTTGTGTACAATGACACGTTTTTCTAATTTTTTTTTCGTGTTGGTGAGGACAATTTTTAAACTAATGTATTTAAATGGGAAGCATGTTTCGTGATCACAGCACGACTACGGTAGCAAGTAGTATGAAATGCCGAAAATCCGCGTAGGGAGGTTGGTTGGGGGGCTGGATGGGTCAAACAACACAGGACTTTCACCCCGGAGAGCGGGGATCGTGTACCCGCGCGTGGTGTGTGCTTTCACCGTTCCTGTGTCCCGGGATGTGGCATGTCGTTTCCCCGTTCTTCTTTTCCTAAACTCAACCGTCCCGTTGTTGTGACACGTCCCCAGAGACCGCGGCTCGTGTCCCGGTGTGTGACATGTCCCGGTGTGTGACGTGTCCTTTCCCCATTGTTCTTTTCCTAACCCCAACCGTCCCGTTGTTGTGGCGCGTCCCCGCGGCTCGTGTCCCGGCATGTGGTGTGTCGTTTCCCTGTTCTTCACCAACCTCCGTGTAGATGCTTTCCATTACGTGCTGACCAGCACGAATACATTACGTTCTCAGCAACACAAAAAAAATGACAAAATTGTGTCCATGTACACGAATGAATAGATTAAAAATAACGTGACCATTTCACGAACGGCCGTGAGACCATGTTGCAGGGTTAGAGTAATGGGGATAACTGAGCTTGGGTTTAAACCCAAAGTAATGACTCCAGGCTAAAAAGTCAGCAAATGTGATGATAGTGATAGATAATGAAATAAACAACATAATAGTATGGGAATGTTTTTGTTGTGTGTTTTTTTCCCTCACCATGAGCTATGAGCAACATCAATTGTTTTTCTCTCTCTTTCTCTACCTAAGGTACCTGGATGTCTACCTGAAGACGTTCCTTACCTCTGCAGAACAACATTTCATGTTGGGATTACAAGTGACATATTACGTGTTCACGGATCAACCAGTGAAGGTACCAAACCTCGAGCTTGGTCCTCAGCGAAGCCTGAAGGTTATCCAGGTGGAAAAGCACTCCAGGTGGCAGGACGTCTCTATGATGCGCATGAAAACGATATCAGATGCCATAGAATCAGAGATTCGTCACCACTGCAAATATGTCTTCTGCCTCGATGTGGATCAGGAGTTTAAGGGAAGATTTGGCTCAGAGGCTCTGGGGGATTCTGTAGCTCAGATACACGCTGGCTTTTACAAAGCTCCACAGCAAAGCCTCAGCTATGACAGAAACCCCAAATCCAAAGCCTTCATGGAAACCGGAGATTACTACTACCATGCTGCTCTCTTTGGAGGCCTGTGTGAACATGTGAAGAGTTTGGCAGATCACTGCTTTCAGGGTATCATGGAGGACAAAGTGAACAATGTGGAGGCTCTGTGGCACGATGAGAGTCATCTAAACAAGTACTTTTGGCTTCACAAACCAACCAAGTTGCTCTCCCCCGAGTACTGCTGGGACCAGGTTTCCAACAAGGACGACATACAAGTCATCCGCCTAATATGGGCACCAAAACATTATGACACACTTCGTACTAAGTAGAGTGGCTAGAAGAGCAAGAAATTGCAATAACGCAGTGCAAGATTGTTTTCTGAAAGGCTTTGTATTGGACTCTTACCTAGGAAAGAAATAGCAGAATTAACCTTTCTTTTTGCCTTTGTTGAAAATCTTAATTGTCTTTGTCAAGAATGTGTTGAAAGGATTATGTTGACAAAAAGTTTTGATATCAAATCTACGTTACTTAAAGATGTCATATTATGCTCATTTTCAGGTTCATAATTAGGGCCTGAGCGCCGACAGCGGCGAAGGCCCTATTGGAATTGAAGGAATTATTATTATTCTTTCTTTCTTTCGCGCAATGAATTGCCTTTTTGAGGGGCTTAACATATTCAAAAACTCACCAAATTTGGCGGTCGCGTCAAGTCTGGTGAAAAATTACGTATTTTAAGGGTTTCGGGAATAGGCGCACAAAAATGACTCGCTAGCGCCCCCTACAAAGTCAAAAAAATTGAGCCCCTGCAGTGCGTTTAACATGTAAGCATGTGAAGACGTACATAAAACGTCATTGGAGCCATACCTGAAACCCAACAGGAAGTCCGCCATCTTGAGTTGAATGTTCGAAATTAGTGCGATTTTGGCCATTTCCACATGTCGTACTTTAACGAACTCCTCCTAGAGATTTCATCCGATCAACTTCAAATTTGGTCTGTGCCATCTTAAGACATGATAGATGAAAAGTTGTAAAAAGAAAAACTTTTGATCATAGGGCATGGCCGTGGCGGGGCGGCCATTTTGTGCGTTTCGCCATCGAAACAGGACGTTGGTGTAATTCAAGTGTCCATTGTCCAATTGGCTCGAAACTTTTCAGGATTCATAATAGTCCAGCCCTGAGGACATATAAGGTCCGATATTTACTCAAAGTCATAGCGCCCCCTAGTGGCAGCAGGAAGTAGGCCTAAAAGTCAAGGTGCTATACTTTGACAAACTCCTCCTAGAGATTTCATCAGAATGACTTCAAATTTGGTCTTTACCATCTCAACACCTAAACGATGAAAAGTTGTTAAAAGAAAAACTTTTCGTCAGACTGTGTGGGCGTGGCGTGGCGGCCATTTTGACCTTTCTTCGATGAACAAAGAAGTTGTTGTAGCTTTAGTGTACGTTGTCATATCCCCCCGAAACTTCTCATGTTTGACAAGGGTCCAGGCCTGAGGACCCCTACACGCCAAAATTTACATTTGGTCACAGCGCCCCCCGCTGGCAACATGAAATCTGCCTCATATGACAAACATCATCCGATTTACATGAAACTTATAATATGTGGTCTACATGTGATACTGAGTCGCACCCATATACTTTAACAACGCCCACTTACTCAGGCCACGCCCCTTTCATAACATTTGAACTGTTTAAGGTAGACCCTTGTGTGAGGTATCATTGAACTCAGCAAAGAGTTCCTTCTTCATTGGTGATGGTTTGGCCCGACCCCTATGCTTAAGCCACGCCCCTTTCATAACTGGTGACCCATTTAAGGTACACTATTGTGTAAGGTATCAATTAACTCAGCAGAGACCTCTTTTTTCATTGGTAAAGGTTTGCCCCGACCCCTATGTTTTGGCCACGCCCCCTTTCACAACTAATGAACTGTATGACGTAGAGTCTTGTGTGAGGTATTGTTGAACTCGGCAGGGAGTTCCCTTTTCATTGGCGACGATTTGTAACGTCTGAGTGCCGTGCAGATGCACGGTCGCAAGGAGCGGCGTCCGCCACTAACCCCGCCGCGCGCAGAGGAGCGAGGGCCCGTCCATCGCTGCTTGCAGCTTTAATTGTATTTTAAGGTTGTACCAGAATATGTTTACATGGTTTAATATATTTTTTGTTGTACAGCACATCTCTCTCTCACTGCTGCAGCTCCTCTTTTCACCTTATGTTCAGGTCTCTGTTTTAGCTACAGAGTGAATCATCTTTCCTTCTGTACTATCTTTGATTCCACTCGCACATGCGCAGTAGCTCAGATCGTAGATCATGTCAGTTAGCTCCATAGACAGTAAAAGAAAGGTTGTTTCTCCAACTTTGGTCAGTTACAAGGCAGGATTAGCCGGGAGACTTCTTCTAAAGGAGGGCGCACATGTAAGTACTTCTTTTGGAGATTATGGTGAACTTGTATGTGTTGTAGCAGTGCTTTGCCATTGAGAACGAGCTAGCATGCTAACGGTTGTGGTTAGCCAGCTTATCTCGGCTACTGACGTAGAAAGCCGTGCAGATTTTGAACAGCTCACCCAGAGACTGAATACAGGAATCATTCAGAAACCCGTATCTCTCTCAAAACAGCATGGATGTTTTTTTTCCAAGTTTGTATGAGTGTGGAAGCACCAGAGACAAAAGATAACACCCCAAATCACAGAAAATGTGTTTTTTTCATAATATATTAAAGATGTCTTCAATACATGTTTTTATACAAAGGAATTCTGACCTGCATCTTTTGACTTTCTGAAGGATTTTGTCATGGTTGTGTGTATTTTGTGTTTGGGTGTTTTTTCATTTCTCCCCTCCTCCCTGTTGTTGGTTGTTCTCTCCTGGCAGGGCTGGTGCAGTTGAGGGAGAGGCTGGCTGAGCTTCTTTATGAGGCACACCTGATCCTCATCTGGCCTGGTCATGACTCCACTGTGGTGCCAGACATTAATTTAAAAAAAATCGGCGTGCAAAGTCCTTGAAATCCATTCTGCAGTTAGCATCATATAGCCATGGCAAAAAGAAAACAAGGCAGTTTAATTAATTTTGGTTACACTAAGAAATTGTGTAGCGATGACGTTAATAGCACGACCGATTCACCTGCTGCAAGCCCTGTTACCACACCTCCCACCGGGATGACAACGCAAGAAAAATCTGAAGAAATAATGTCCTCTCTGGCTGAAGATGGTGGTGGTAACAGCTCGTCAGAGGCCGGTCACAATCCTAACCCCTCTGACCAGTGCCGATCCTGACCTCCCTGGGGCCCTAAGCAAAATTCTGCTAAGGGGCCCTCTACCTGACCCGTGATGCCGTGAGCTATGTAAACCATTGGCCACACAGTCACACCTGACACTTCAGTGCTCCCAATACAATCCTCCCTCCTTCAAACAAAACAGTCAAAGAATAAGTACAACAATATAGAACAGAATGAGGTTCAAACAAACAATATTTATTGAATAGAGTATTTTTTATAATATTAAGATAACAAGTGAATATTATTAAATAAGTGAATATTAACGTAAACATAAATAACAAGAAAATAATTAATTATAACCCTGAACTTTGGCTTTTGGGATTAACTTTGGTTCTCTCTACAGCCTGGGCATTTTTGGCATCTGTATGGGCACCACCAGACTATTTGGACTGTCTAGAATAAGTAGTAAATAGTACAATTTTTGTACAAGTGAACATGTAATTCCTGATATCAAAAATAGACATTGGTAGATAAAAATTAAATAAGTGGCCCTACTAGTAAAAATAATCAAGAATTGACATTGCAAATAGTAAAAAATCGAATTCTTGATATCAAAAATGCATGAACTGTGAATGAATACAAGCTAAAATGGCTTGCCATAGCATGTTAAAGTTTTTATTTATTTATTATTATGCATGTTGAAGCAATTCTTGATTTATGGTTATTATTTACTGAGGGATGTGCATCCATATTGATCAGTACGTCCAGCTAATCAACATTTTAAATTCAATATAGCCTATAAATCAATGTCAAATTGTCAATACATTGCTTTCCATCTTGCATAATTAGTGCAGTTGTTCACACAATGTCTGAGACTAGATAATCAGTGTCTTAAAGTATGTATAATGTGTACTTTGATGAAGAGTGCCTTCATTCACGCCCATATATTGTAGCCTACAGTCTGTCTGGTCTTCACATATATTTCTGCTTGAAAAATGCGCGTTTCATTTCGTGCACGCGCCTAACGCACGATAACACACCCGACGCGGTTATCTTTTCCGAGCTGCAGTAAACAAACACCGTTGCACTTTGTCGTTTATCAAACGTAATAAATAATTGTATTTTACTCTCACGTTTGTCAGGCACAAAGTCACAAAACACAGCCCTGGAAGTGACTGGCGTTAGCAGCTAAACACAGACCAAGACATGCACTGCCTGCCTGCCCAGCTAGGTTAGCAAGACCGAAAAAAGCACAATAGAAATGCACATAAACATAACTTTACTTTGCTGACATCAAACTTGGAGAGGAGAGAACACAAGTTTACCTGATTGTTGTTCCCGCAATTCACTTTCATGGTGTTTTTTTTTTCCTTTTTTCGTGACCAGAAGGATAGTTTCGTTGACCCGAATCGATGCTAGCAAACTGGAGTTGCTGCAGCTACGTCTAGAGCTCACAGTTAGCTAAAACGGCAGTTTTGGGGGCATGTTCTAAAGAGCGCCTTTGTGCCTCTTAACAGACACAAAATGCAATTAAAATGTCTGTGCAACATGAACAGGACCCTTACGTGACAACAAGACTCAGAAATTGTTTAAATTCACCTACCCTGTCTCGATCCTGCTGGTAGCTATCTGCTAGCTGCCGTCCGAGATGAGCTTGTATGTTCAGCCAGGCTTCGGTGATAATCACGCAGCAGTTCCATGTGTAGTTGTAGCTCATCCATTTTGTGTGCGATCGATCTGGCGTTGGTGTGTAGGAGACTTGGCTATGGCAATCTGTTTGGTAGTTCCCTTAGCTGGGCTAGCAGGCCAAACCGGCATCCTTGCTTCTGCTTTCTGTCTTATGTCCCTGCCTTCCTAGCCTCCTACTGCTGATGACAATCAACAGAGCACCCGCTGGTCTGGCTATGTCCTCCAGAGGACAGGTCATGCCTTAGCGACGACAATTTGAAGTTTATTCCCCCCTCAAAAATAGGCAATTGAGCACTGTAGTGGTTATGACCATATCAGTGACTATGTAAGTACATGGAAACGGGATAAATAATGTCTGTGGCTTGCACAGTAATAGCGTTACTGAAGGCTAGCTGTAGCCTCACGCTGTCCTGTGGGAATTCAGTTGTAGCTGGAAAAGGTAAACAGTAGTGTGCAGATTGGAGCTTAGTGTGTGAAGAGTGAAGAGCGGAGGGAAGAAACTTGGAGTAACATAACTATGGAGAATCTAGCAGATATACAACACACGGAAGAGCCTTTTGAGTTTGATGGTCGTCCTTATTTATTCGAACCTGAGTATACAGACGAAAGAGGGGAAAGAACAAGACAGAGGGGCAACAGGCAGATGAAGCAGCTGCTCCAAGCGCTAGCTACAGCTAGCCTTCAGTAACGCTATTACTGTTCAAGCCACAGACATCATTTATCCCGTTTACATGTAGTTACATAGTCATTAATATGGTCATAACCACTATAGTGCTCAATTAGCCTACCTATTTTTGAGGGGGAAATAAACTACAATTCTTTGCCACGAAGGCATGATCTGTCCTCTGGAGGACATCCACCAGACCACCTAGCTATCAGCAGGATCGAGGCAGGGTAGGTGAATTTAAACAATGTCTGAGTTGAAAATGCATCTTGTTGTCATGTAAGTGCCCTGTTCATGTTGCACATTGACAATGCAAGAAAAAGACATTTTAATTAGGGGTCCAAGCCCGAGGGGGCTGGGAACCGCGTTTGCAATGCAATGCAGTTCACAGATCTCACTGTGGAATTCTATTGTTTTCCTAAAGTTTCTTATTAGGGCCCGAGCGGCAAAAGCGGCGAAAGCCCTATTGAAGGAATTCTTCGTTTTCTTTCTTTCTTTCTTTCTTTCTTTCTTTCTTTCTTTCTTTCTTTCTTTCTTTCTTTCTTTCTTTCATTCAAAATTACATAAGGAAAATCTAAAATGTGTTAATATGTCTACTTTCAGATTAGTGGAAAGAAAACATTTATTTTACTACACTTTGTTTATTTGTGTCTGTAGATTTCTCCTAAATCTACCAAAAGGTATAGAAACGTGTAATACAAATATTAATTATCTAAATAAAGTAATCAAATGGGGAAGGTTCATGGTGATATATATTAGATACATTATTTAACCCATTCACCTGCAGAGTCTCCCCTTAAGATGAAATGAACATGTATGGTTGGTTATGTAAATTATGATTGTGTTTTGAGAAGCTTGAGTGCACCGATAGCTTGTTTCATGTTAACATGGACGCTCTACTTCTGCTTTTAGAGATGAAGATGTCTTTTTGAGGGGGGGGGGCAACAAGATGACTTGTTTGTCTCTGTGGTTTGTGTTCTGTCGCTCTGATCAATTATAACAGATGTACCACTTATTTTTGGAAAATACTGCGGTCGACTTCTTAAACGTTTATGTGTATGTATAATAATGATGTATTACTACACATTCTTATTCATAATATCCACTGTTTTATAAATCAGTTTTAGTTAACAATTATTTATGATTTAAGGGGGAAATAAGAACAAATATTTGTACACTTTTATTTTTGCTATTTTTTTGTTTGCTTTATTCTTAAAAATAAACAGAAATATAATTTCTGTGATGTTTGTGGTTTTGAAAATACTGCACATGGTTGTTTTTCATTCAGTGTTTTTTTTTTTATTTGAGCTGTTTCTTTCTCAGATTAATAACACAGATCCAAGCTGAGAGAGTGAAGACTGAGCGCTGACATCAAACTCCTGGAATGATTCTTTAACCAGAGTGGATGGTTGTAACCGTCATTGTGTTGTTAATGTGAGAAAGGCTGCAGAGCAGAAACCCACACAGCCCGTCTGCTGCAGGAAAGGAAGTGGTGATTCTCTGTCAACAGTTTTTTTTAATGACTTATAATAACCACTGAGAACAGATTCATATCTGCTGCTACTGTAAACACTCTCTGCAGCTGTCTCTTTTGTCTTGTTGTCTGGAAGCCTTTTTTCCACTGAGACCTGAGAGAGCAACAATGATAACCCACCTTGAGGTCACATCAATGGACTTTATTTATGGGGATTTTAGCCATCAAAGGTGAACTTTACAGTTTACACTTGGATTTGATGAAAGTCCTCCTACAAAGGCAAGGCAAGGCAAGGCAGCTTTATTTGTAGAGCACTTTTCAGCAACAGGGCAATTCAAAGTGTTTTACATGAAGACAATTAAAATACAAGAAAAAAAGTTACAGTGCAGTATAAGAAATTAAACATTAAAGAGCAGTTAAAAACAGTGAAAAATATAAAAGCAGATAAAATAAGCAACGAAAGTATAAGAAATGGATAGTTATTTAACAAAAGGCAACATCAAAAAGAAAGGTCTTCAGCCTTGATTTAAAAGAACTGAGAGTTGCAGCGGACCTGCAATTTTCTGGAAGTTGGTTCCAAATATGTGGAGCATAGAAACTAAATGCTGCTTCTCCCTGTTTAGTTCTGACCCTGGGGACAGAAAGCAGACCTGTCCCAGACGATCTGAGAGGTCTGGGGGGTTCGTAGTTGACTAGCAGGTCAGAAATGTATTTTGGACCTAAACCGTTTAATGATTTATAAACTAGCAAAAGTATTTTGAAATCAACTCTCTGAGGCACAGGAAGCCAGTGTAAAGACTTCAGCACTGGAGTGATGTGATCCACTTTCTTGGTCTTCGTGAGGACTCGAGCAGCAGCGTTCTGAATCAGCTGCAGCTTTCTGAGTGATTTTTTAGGGAGACCTGTAAAGACACCGTTACAGTAGTCCAGTCTACTGAAGATAAAAGCATGGACAAGTTTTTCCAAGTCCTTCTGAGACATAAGTCCCTTAACCCTTGATATATTCTTAAGGTTTTAATAGGATGACTTTGTAATTGTCTTAATGTGGCTGTTGAAATTCAGGTCTGAGTCCATAATTATACCAAGATTTCTGGCTTTGTCTGTTGTTTTTAACATTGTCGTTTGAAGCTGAGCGCTGACTTTTAATCGTTCCTCTTTTGCTCCAAAAACAACCACCTCAGTTTTTTCTTCCTTTAATTTAAGAAAGTTCTGGCACATCCAGTCGTTAATTTGTTCAATGCACTTAGTCAGTGTTTGTATTGGACTATAGTCTCCTGGCGATAAGGTTATGTAAATTTGTGTGTCGTCCGCATAACTGTGGTAACATATTTTGTTGTTTTCCAAACACGAAAAACAACTCACATGAGTCTTTTCTGATCTGATGTCTCAGTGGTTAATGTCTGCAATGCATATAAGGCATCTTCTTATTAAATATGTGCTATTTGCATTCATATAATGTTGTACAAGTCAGACTCTGAATGATATCTGACAGAGATGGGAGTAAGTCACACATGGGCAAGTCACAAGCAAGTCTCAAGTCTTAACCTTCAAGTCTCAAGCAAGTCCAAGTCATTTTGTGTGACAATCAAGCAAGTCAAGTCAAGTCATAGCTTTGGTCAAGCAAGTCAAGTCAAGTCATACAAAAGTTTCCATTTTTAAACAAGCTAAAGACAGTGGTTATAACTGCTGGAGTTTTATTTGCATTTTTTCCTACTCAATATTCAAAAGACATTGCGTCCAAGCCACAAACATCTGAACAGTTTAAATGTATAAAGATTTAAAAAAGCACAGCCTAAAACTGATATTAGGCCAACAAAAATATCAATATGCCTCAAACCTGACATCAAATCATGAAATTCATTCAAACAATTCAAGTATAATGGTTTCTAAGTCAAATAATATTCTTCAAACATGCCTCACTTTTATGGGACAGAAACACATTTAACCTTTCCTTCTCTTAAAGAAAAACATATTCTTTAAGAGTAGCTGAATCCCACCACCTTTGCATAATTTGGAGAGATTGAATAGTAGCCTAAACTATATGTTAATATTTGTCAGTATATTTGTGAGTGAATGTGTGCATGTTTGAGAGAGAGTGAATGAAAAGTTATTAATATGGTGAGTGAATGTGTGCATGTGGTGTGTGTGAGTGCAGTGTGTGTGTGTATGTGTATGTGTGCCTAGCTTCATTCACATACTTCATCTGCACAACTGCGTGTGTCTGCATGTGTGTGTGTGTGTGAGAGAGAGAGAGAGAGAGAGAGCAGTTTGTTGTGTGTATGTATACAGTGTGCCTAGTTGTATTCGCTCTTACCGCCACCTTGAACAAAGAGGGGAGGGTGTGCTTATTCATGGCCCAAAACTGAAGGGAGTTCTGTTCATCACAAGCGTCCCAATAGTGGTTCAGCTGAATATGGGGACGGGAACCTGAATCTTTCCCGATTTGAAGTGTCTGATGAAATCCGCCGTGGTGGTGGTTGACGTCGGAGTATTTTGTACTGCAGACCTTGCAAACTGCCGCCCGTTTCTTCTTTGCCTGGTCAGATGTGTAATCCTTATAGCCAAACTTTATTATTTTCGGTGCAGAGGAATCCATGACGTTAAATAACAGCCGTAGCCAGTCTCGTTTACTGCAGGTCTGCCGCCGCGTGGCGCGTCACCATAACAACGGGCTCCCGCGCATGCAACAGCACTAAAATCATAACGTTAACTCCTCCTCAATATCAGAGGGGGAAAATATATATTTATTAAACAGAAAATCAAGTCATTTCAAGTCATTTGACTCAAGTCTAAGTCAAGTCTCAAGTCATGAATATCAAGTCAAAGTCAAGTCGAGTCTTTTATGAATGTTTATCAAGCAAGTCTCAAGTCCTAAAATTTGCGACTCGAGTCTAACTCGAGTCAAGTCATGTGACTCGAGTCCCCCATGTCTGATATCTGAACAAAACCCTGTGTAAAACAATTTCACAATATAGATAGGAATCAAAGTGTAAAGTTTGATTTATATAAGTGCTACTCAAGTGGAGATTTCAGGCTCAGCGTATAGGAACAAAAACTTTAAAGATATGGATTAAAAAATGAACATATTTTAAAGACTCTACAGGTAAATAAGTGTTAATATTTGAACTCACAGATATCACCATGAAACCTCCCTAGTGGATTACCTACAGTACATTAAGACAATTAGTTTTTGTATTACAAGTTTTATGAAATTGAATTGTATTTAAATACTGATTTGAATAACGGTGTGCATATTTATTTATCTTCAATTAGCTGCTTATATTCATATCTTCCAAATCACTAATAGGTCCAATGACGTTGATTCTGATTCTGATTATTTAAATGAAATCCATAAAATAAGGATGTTTATAAAACACAGAAACTTTTATTTGTTTATTTACCTTAATTAAGAATGGTACACTGAAAGAATTTGAAAAAGCTGCCAAACTCTGCATAAATGATCATGAACTGTTAACACCGCATTGCGTGGTGGTGGCACGGAATGTGTGAAAATTATGTGTGGCCACCATGGAAAACAATGCCAATGTAAAGTCATTGAGAAGATGACATAGCATTAGGAGCGACTATGGTAGCGAGTAGTACGAAAGCCCAAAAATCCGCTTAGGGAGGTTGGTTGGGGGTGGGTGGATGGGTCAAACAACACAGGACTTTCACCCAGGAAACCGGGTATTGTGTCCCGCATGCCGCGTGTCACGTTTCCTAAACCCAACCGTAACCTTCCTTTCTTTTCCTAAACCCAACCGTCCCGTTGTTGTCTCGCGTGTTATGGAAATGTAAGCTCACCCATGACCTTTTCCTTAACTTAAGGGGCCATGTTCATTTCACGGAATTCTTCCGTGGGCCCATCACAGAATTTTTTGCGATTCCGTGAAACGGCCACAGATTTTGAGTTAAGGGGCCGTGTTCATTTCACGGAATTCTGTGAGATCAAGTTGTACAGAGAAACATGAGAACATAAAAAATATTCAGATTATTCAAAATTTCTATCATTATACAAGTCACAATTAAAGTAGAAATAAACTAAGGTGTCAAAAAACACTACATAGAATTTACACCTAGTAATTGCTAAAATATATGTATTTATATGGTTAGGATGACAACTAAAACAAGTCATAATAGATATTTGGGAATACTGATCAAAGTGATAAATGAGATGAGATAAATGTTCATTGATGAGATTTGATGGCGAGAAAAGGCGAGCAGAAAACAGTCAGTCAGCATGTGTGCAGTTGGTGGACTGTTTCTTGCTTCTGAGGACCATCAGCAGAGAGAGTCCACAGCAGTACACCAGACTCTTCACTATCAGCTGTGTGTACATCAGACATAACAGCTTCACCCTGCACTGAAACTGGAAGGAGACAGACAGACAGACACACAGACACACACACACACACACACACACACACACACACACACACACACACACACACACACGCACACACACACACACACACACACACAGCTATATGTCACAACAAGGGAAACACATTCTTAACTAAAGAAAGAAAAGCCATCAGGTTATTAAATTGAGAAAGTAGCTAGTTGAAATAGGATCCTTCTAGTAGTTATTTGTCATGGTACACTGACCTGTGTTTGTCTGTTTTAGTGATTTGTGCTGGACCTGACATTTTGGATGTTGATATGACACATGGTGAAAGTGTGTTTCCATCCAATGGCTTTAGAGCGAATAAAAACCTGTACGTAATGACGTCACATGCTTTTTTGCAGTCAAATTGGTGTATCAAATTGATTTGAGACAGTTTATGGTGTAGTAATGTGATGTAAGTAAGTTGCATCCATGCAGCTTTGATGTATATAAAAGTTAAAATTAGAGTAACGTTTGTAAGTAAGATTTATGATGTAAATAAGTTTTGCATAGCCTGGGTGCTAAGCCCCCCGTCTTTCAATCCTAGTGACGTCCCTGCGTTCATTTATTCTACTGTAGATTAGTTTTTTAATTACCTGTATATCTGAATCAGCATGCATAGCCTAGCATCATCTACTCCCGTCTCTTTTGCATCTTTTGTTGAGGAACCTCCTTAAATGTGCATATGACAGTTATTCACCTCAATGATACATTCATTCATTTTAATGAATTAATAAACCCCTGGACTGTAATATTGCAGATGTGTTTGAGCAAGATTTCTGCTCATGTTCAGAACTTTGTGCACATTCAAAATATATCATCCCATCTGTGTTCTCTAAAATTTGGAGTAGTTGTGATATTTTGAGAAAAAAACAGTGATAATAGGCTAGCCTAAGAATACAGTCACTATATTTCAGAAAATAATACAGCTGTACCATAGTCTGCTGTGCATTAGCCTACTTGATTGTTCTGCTGATACGGTAGACCTCAGACCTTCTGACAGACTCAGCCCCGTCTGGGTCTCTGGTCTCTGAATGAGCGAAAGTTTAGTGAAGTGGCTGTACACTGCTCTACGTCGGAGGTGGAAAACCGAAACTATGCAGAAATACACGGAGCTCAAATGCGACACATTTGCAGCAGCATGTCGACGGCAGAGCCGTCCATTATAAACCTGAAGCTGCACGGACCATCGAAGGCGCGCTGTTCATCTCTATTTTTACAGCGAGAGTGGACACACAGGTCTGCTTCAGAGCCTGAACCATAGACTGGAAATGTCCTGTCACGGGAATTTCAGACTAAATCATTAGTATTGCCCTCCTAAACTTTGTGTTGATGGCATCAATGTATTAGATTTGGCTTTAATTTCTCCGAAAATTTCACAGCTTTCCCCACTTAGAGACGGTTGCTAGGTGATAGCAACAAATACGGCATGATGGCCGGACCCCGCATGTAGCTGCCCGTTCTATTCGCCTCGGAAAAATAAACTGGACAAACTGCAGTGCAGCTGCTAGCCATTTTCAGTCCCTCCAGAAAAACGCGATTATGCGATCGCAGAATTCAATGCATAATCAGCCAAAGTCCGCATATTTATGCGGGGGCCGCATTTTTTAAAATACGCCGCACTTTCGCCGCATAAATTGCCGCATAAATTGCCGCATAAATTGCCGCATAAATTGCCGCATAAATTGCAGATTTCCACGCAAAATATGCGGGGCTTGCATGATTTCATAATCCCCGCATTTTCGTTGCAAAAAAGTCACATATATCTCAGCAGAAATATGAAAAATGTTGCGTTTACTTCACACAAGAGCAGCCATTTTCCCCTGTTGCCATGGGAACGTTATGAAGTGACGTAATTTCACCTACTGAGAACACAGTGTTGGGGAATCACTTTTTTTCTCTTTTTCATCAAACCGCAGTTTTTGCAAGTTCCCGCAATTTTTGCAAGTTCCCGCATTTTCATCGCATAAAATGGCATAAATATCCCGCATATTCCATCGCATTTTTTAAGAAAACGTGCCTCATAATCAAGGATTTTTGCCCGCAACAATCACAAAAAAACTCCGCGTTTTTCTGGAGGGACTGCATTTTGGTGCCCTAAGCATAATTCTTTTATGTTGCTTTATGGATGATTAAATAATCATCCATAAATACAAACTTAAAAGCAGAAAAATACAAGTAAGCAATCTTCTTCAATAACGCAAAGATTTAGAAGCAGAAAAGTCACACAATTTTACTTTACTTTGTAAACACACTATGTAGAACAACTACACATTCAGATATTGAGAAGTGCATAATATTATCAGATTTTCCAAAATCAATCAAATCAAATAAGAAAAGCAGAAGTGCTTCAGATAACTCAATACCAAAAACACAGCATCACAGTCAGGGCCGCCTTAACCTAATGTTAGGCCCCGGGGCTGAGAGGTTTTGTAGGCCCCCCATCCCCTCGATTTACAGAGTCTCATTTTAAAAAAGTGTAATATCTAGGTAATCTATATCACAAAATGCATTAGTTTCTTTCAAGGCATACAACAGTGAGTTTTCCCTCCTTGAGCCAGACATCACCATAATATTGTTATTAACATATCACTGAGTCCACCTGAGCATAAACACAAGATACTTTATGTAACAACCACACACAGCAACTTATGGTGATGATAAAACCAAAATGTGTGAAAGTATGATTTCAAACGATATTATGAAAAACATCACCAACCATCACCTGTCTGCACAAACATTGATAATAACTGATAACAGCATTAGCAAAGAACAGCAACAGATCAAAGTAGGAGCCTCTTCTCTGGCCTCAGCAAGCCCTGTGAACCAATCACACGCACCTGCTGGCAGGAGCTGGATTTTATATTTTTTAAATGATTACTAATTCGCTGTGTGACATTATTTATATTTTTGTATATCAAATAATGAGGCAAATAGCAAAAAAGGGCTATGGATAGGTTCTAAAATATAGCCGACTAAAAATTAACCGTTATAGCTGATAGAGGTGACAGTGAAAGTGCATTCCCACTGGCCTAGGAGGGGTAAGGGGAGTGATGCAAGCACGGCAACGGTCTTTATAGCATGAAAATCAGAAAAGAAATACGGCAAAAAAAAATATGAACTATATACTAAATCTAATGTAACCTATGTCATAATTTAAACAAGTCTCCCGAAGGTATCTCTCTCTCTCTCTCTCTCTCTCTCTCTCTCTCTCTCTCTCTCTCTCTCGCTCTCTCTCTCTCTATCTGTCTCTCTATCTCTCTCTCTCTCTCTCTCTCTTTCGCTCTCTCTCTCTCTCGCTGCCTGTGGCCGTGTGTGTGTGTGTGTGTGTGTGTGTGTGTGTCGGCGACTAGGCGCTTGTGGAGTTTAACGGTAAAAAGACAGTTAACCGCACGTTCCCGTTACTCTTATGATGGACAAGGTTTGTGATATTTAAACAAACAATCCGTCAACGGCGAAATAAAAGCCTCTTATTTACGAGATCGGTCTGACAGACCGGCAACTTACATCGGGGCGTCCCAGCATCATGGCCGGTGTTACGTGCCTTCTGGTTTTTCCACCTACTGGTTTCCGAGACTGTCCAGATGCCGTGTAAACCTATCAGACTACCCACGTCGACAGATTCGCTACATATTCATAAACATTTTACTGGCCTTTGCATGTCGCACCTCAATATAAACTGTACTGAACTGAACTGAGTATCTGAACACTACATGACTACAACATTCTACAGCGGGGAAAATGTGTTTTAAAAGTAAAAATAATTAGGATGATCCGTGTGGCGCTGGATTCGAACCTCCCTCAGCAAAAATAACAACACACAAGCCCGCTTCGCTCTCCACTACACTATCAGTAATCACATTACTTCTCTGGAGAATGACATGACTTTGTTTCATCTTAGTAGGCCATGAATCACCGTTTACCTGAGTATTACGAAACAACAGGTTACCTTGATTTAGGCTTAAAAACGTAACTATATCGTGCGCTCTAACCTTCTGCTACACGTCTGCACTATCCGTGTACAAGGATTTGTTATAAATTATACGAGGCAGCACACGGATTCTGAAACAAGAGGTCTAAAACAACTGGTTACCCTGGCCGCCGAATCGCGTTATCTCCAGTCTCTCAAACAGCTACAACAACAAGTTCCTTGGTTTTATGAAAAGAAGCAATATTTCTATTGACATACAGAAGGCACATAACACCGGCCAGCGAGCGAGCGATCCGGGCCACCGTTCTCTTAATGCATCCATGGAGCCGCCACCAGATGAGCTTCTCAACTCCGAAAACTTTGAAGCAAATTGTCAATTCGGCAACGATTTTCGGAAGACTGCCTATATTCAAAATCTAAACAGTTCATTTCTCGCGTAAAGAATTTCTCGTGTCAGAAATGACTTTAATGATGAATAAGACGGTGACAAAATTGTTAAAAATGTCCCGCTGTTGCTCTCAAGCGCAGACCAGTAGCCTACAGAAGACATCACTCAGTCATAGAGGGACACACCCCAAAACTAACTATAGACATGCTGATAGGTAAGCTCACGGGCCATAGGCGATGGGGCCACGTGGGTCACTAATTTGGATCAATCAGCAGCCATGTAACCTGCGACTAGAGTGATTGACAGAAAAGCTGACAAGTTAGAAAACTATATGACCTTTTTAGCTCATCACTAACGTGAATATGGGAGGCCCCTGAACTTGTGAGGCCCCTGGGCTTCAGCCCAGGTAAGCCCGTGCATTAAAGCGGCCTTGATCACAGTATAATACTTAATAACAATAACCATCACCTTATCGTGGTGGAGAGGTTTGGGTGTCCCTATGAACCTGAGGGCTGTGTTGTCTGGAGCTTTGTGCTCCTGGTAGGGTCTCCCATGGCAAAGTGGTCTCAGGTGAGGGGCCAGACGAAGAATGGTTCAAAAGACCCTATGAATAAACGAGGAAGGGATAGAGAGACCCTGCCCGGAGGAAG
The DNA here is from genome assembly GCA_023631565.1 of Gymnocephalus cernua. NCBI lineage: Eukaryota > Metazoa > Chordata > Actinopteri > Perciformes > Percidae > Gymnocephalus > Gymnocephalus cernua. Next base: position 4,673,196 of record CM042426.1, on the reverse strand, counting down.
CCCGGGGCCCCCGTCTGGAGCCAGGCCCAGAGGGAGGGCTCGTCAGCGAGCGTCTGGTGGCCGGGTTTGCCACGGAGCCCGGCCGGGCACAGCCCGAAAAAGCTACGTGGCACCTATCTCTCCAGCCCATGGGCCCACCACCTGTGGGAGGAACCGCTGGGGTCGGGTGCGCTGCCACACGGGTGGCGGTGAAGGTCAGGGGCCTCGACGGACCAGACCCGGGCAGCAGAGGCTGGCTCTGGGGACGTGGAATGTCACCTCGCTGTGGGGGAAGGAGCCGGAACTTGTGCGTGAGGTGGAGCGCTACCAGTTGGATCTGGTGGGGCTTACCTCTACGCATAGTCTCGGTTCTGGAACCGTACTCCTGGAGAGGGGTTGGACTCTTTTCTTCTCCGGAGTTGCCCAGGGTGTGAGGCGCCAGGCGGGTGTGGGGATACTCACAAGTCCCCGGCTGAGCGCCGCAACGTTGGAGTTTACCCCGGTGGACGAGAGGGTCGCCTCCCTACGCCTGCGGGTTGTTGGGGGGAAAACTCTGACTGTTGTTTGTGCATATGCACCAAACAAGAGTTCAGAGTATTCGGCCTTCTTGGAGACCTTGAATGGAGTCCTGTATGGGGCTCCGGAGGGGGACTCCATAGTTCTGCTGGGGGACTTCAACGCACATGTGGGCAATGACGGAGATACATGGAGAGGCGTGATTGGGAGGAACGGCCTCCCTGATCTAAACCAGAGTGGTTGTCTGTTATTGGACTTCTGTGCTAGTCATGGATTGTCTATAACAAACACCATGTTCGAACATAGGGATGCTCATAAGTGTACTTGGTACCAGAGCACCCTAGGCCGAAGGTCAATGATCGATTTTATAATCGTTTCATCTGATTTGAGGCCGTATGTTTTGGACACTCGGGTAAAGAGAGGGGCGGAGCTGTCAACTGATCACCATCTGGTGGTGAGTTGGGTCAGGGGGTGGGGGAAGACTCTGGACAGACCTGGTAAGCCCAAACGGGTGGTGCGGGTAAATTGGGAACGTCTGGAGGAAGCTCCTGTCCGACAGACCTTCAACTCACACCTCCGGCGGAGCTTTTCGTGCATCCCTGTGGAGGCTGGGGGCATTGAACCTGAGTGGACAATGTTCAAAGTTTCCATTGCTGAAGCTGCGGCAGGGAGCTGTGGTCTTAGGGTCTTAGGTGCCTCAAGGGGCGGTAACCCTCGAACACCGTGGTGGACACCGGTGGTCAGGGAAGCCGTCCGACTGAAGAAGGAGTCTTTCCGGGATATGTTATCCCAGAGGACTCCGGAGGCAGTTGCAAGGTACCGACGGGCCCGAAGGACTGCAGCCTCTGCCGTGAAAGAGGCAAAGCAGTGGGTGTGGGAGAAGTTCGGAGAAGACATGGAGAAGGACTTTCGGTCGGCACCAAGCCGCTTCTGGAAAACCGTCCGCCACCTCAGAAGGGGGAAGCGGGGAACCATCCAAGCTGTGTACAGTAAGGATGGGACGTTGTTGACCTCAACTGAGGAGGTAATAGGGCGGTGGAAGGAGCACTTTGAGGAACTCCTAAATCCAGCTGATGCGCGCTCTTTGTTAGAGGCAGAGCTGGAGGATGATGGGGGATTGTCGTCAATTTCCCTGGTGGAGGTCACTGAGGTAGTCAAACAACTCCACAGTGGCAAAGCCCCAGGGATTGATGAGATCCGTCCAGAAATGTTGAAAGCTCTGGGTGTGGAGGGGCTGTCTTGGTTGACACGCCTACTCAACATTGCGTGGAAGTCTGGGACAGTGCCAAAGGAGTGGCAGACCGGGGTGGTGGTTCCCCTCTTCAAAAAGGGGGACCAGAGGGTGTGTACCAATTACAGGGGTATCACACTTCTCAGCCTCCCTGGTAAAGTCTACTCCAAGGTGCTGGAAAGGAGGGTTCGGCCGATAGTCGAACCTCAGGTGGAAGAGGAACAATGCGGATTCCGTCCTGGTCGTGGAACAACGGATCAGCTCTTTACTCTAGCAAGGATCCTGGAGGGAGCCTGGGAGTATGCCCATCCAGTCTACATGTGTTTTGTGGATCTGGAGAAGGCATATGACCGGGTCCCCCGGGAGACTTTGTGGGAGGTGCTGCGGGAGTATGGGGTGAGGGGGTCCCTTCTCAGGGCCATCCAATCTCTGTATGACCAAAGCGAGAGCTGTGTCCGGGTTCTCGGCAGTAAGTCGGACACGTTTCAGGTGAGGGTTGGCCTCCGCCAGGGCTGCGCTTTGTCACCAATCCTGTTCGTAGTATTTATGGACAGGATATCGAGGCGTAGTCGTGGTAGGGAGGGTTTGCAGTTCGGTGGGCTCGGGATCTCATCGCTGCTCTTTGCAGATGATGTGGTCCTGATGGCATCATCGGCCTGTGACCTTCAGCACTCACTGGATCGTTTTGCAGCCGAGTGTGAAGCGGCTGGGATGAGGATCAGCACCTCTAAATCTGAGGCCATGGTTCTCAGCAGGAAACCGATGGAGTGCCTTCTCCAGGTAGGGAATGAGTCCTTACCCCAAGTGAAGGAGTTTAAGTACCTTGGGGTCTTGTTCGCGAGTGAGGGGACAATGGAGCGGGAGATTGGTCGGAGAATCGGCGCAGCGTGGGCGGTATTACATTCAGTTTATCGCACCGTTGTGACGAAAAGAGAGCTGAGCCGGAAGGCAAAGCTCTCGATCTACCGGTCAGTTTTCGTTCCTACCCTCACCTATGGTCATGAAGGTTGGGTCATGACCGAAAGAACGAGATCCAGGGTACAAGCGGCCGAAATGGGTTTCCTCAGGAGGGTGGCTGGCGTCTCCCTTAGAGATAGGGTGAGAAGCTCAGTCATCCGTGAGGAGCTCGGAGTAGAGCCGCTGCTCCTTCACGTCGAAAGGAGCCAGTTGAGGTGGTTCGGGCATCTGGTAAGGATGCCCCCTGGGCGCCTCCCTAGGGAGGTGTTCCAGGCACGTCCAGCTGGGAGGAGGCCTCGGGGAAGACCCAGGACTAGGTGGAGGGATTACATCTCCAACCTGGCCTGGGAACGCCTCGGGATCCCCCAGTCAGAGCTGGTTAATGTGGCTCGGGAAAGGGAAGTTTGGGGTCCCTTGCTGGAGCTGCTCCCCCCGCGACCCGACCACGGATAAGCGGACGACGATGGATGGATGGATGGATGGAACAATAAAAAGATAAAGTAAAATATTCATAGCTTTGCTGACTTTGTAAACATATTATGTAGAATAGCCAACACACACTACACAAAGTGCAAACTGAGTGTAGAGACCTGCTGGCCAGCTGGGGTTGATGTGTGCCTGAACTGCTTGTAGATGGTTGCTCGTCGTCTGTATCTTCCTCTTGGCCACGTGCTCCTCCTTGTACGGATCTGCCGCTCAATCAGCTGTTGAGCCGTCTGCTCTACTACAGAGAGCGGAGTTTCGACTGCCGACACACACACGCGCTTAGCTGTGGTGCCGACGGAGAGAGTTAAAGTCAGTGAGTCACGGCAATGCCGGTAAAGCGGTTGCAAGTGTGTTTACACTTTTCAAAACTCCACACAGACAGCGTATATAACGGCGAGGTGAAAGCTGTCACGGTATGGTTAACGTTAGCCTTCCTCTGTTACAGGCAGGCACCACTGTGTTCAATATGCCCTGTTGACTGACTGACAGGCTGTGGTTGGCTATTGGATGTGAAAAGAAGGAAATGGTTCTTTCATAACATTGCACTTTAGATGTGTGTGAATTTCCCACACCAGGACTAATTTATACAGTCTTATTTTATAGTGATCGATTATCTATTTAAAAAATGTTCTATATTCTATGCAAAATGTAACATTTTCTATTAAAGACAAGATAGAAAATAAATATTTGTGTGCTGTAAAGTGGTTAGAAAAAATGAAATCGGAATCAACTAAAATCGGTATTGGCTGGTCAAACTCAATGAAAAATTGGAAATCGGAATCGGCCTAGAAAGTTGTAATCGGTGCATCTCTACGTCCATGCCTTTGCATCCTGACATAAATGCAATCAAAACGGCAGTTCATTTAGTCATGAGGCTTCTGTCATATTCAGATGTAGCTAAGCTAGCTGTAGCAGTAACACTTGTCACTGCGCGATGTGAGTCTCAACGCTATCTGAGTCGCGTCGAGTTGCGCATGCTCAGATTTAAATAATTTACGGCATAACGACAACAACAGAAGATGGGAACAGCAATAATCGAAGATATAGAAGGTGGAAATCATTTCAAAAACGTTTTAGTTATCAAATGCTATCTCTGATTGTTTGATTGCTAACGTTAGCTCATATTACCATTCAAATAACAGCCGTTGTTGTGTTTGATTGTTGACTTGTAGCCAGCAGTGAACAAACTTGGTCATGTAGCTCCATTTTCACTGACTTTTTTATTTTTTATTAACTGACGTGAGGGATCATGCCGTGGACATGTGATGCTTTACGCTAAATAATACATTACTGCCATTTCCATCTTCCATATCTCCGATTATTGCTGTTCCCATCTTCCGTTATTGTCGTTATGCCGTAAATTGTTTAAATCTGAGCATGCGCAACTCGACGCGACTCAGATCGCGTTGAGACTCAGATCGCGCAGTGACAACACTTTACAGTAACAGTTCACATTATCAAGAGCCATTTTCTGTCCCACTGCACATCCGACACCTCACCTAATTTGTGTGAGAGACTGTAGCCCACATTCTGCTGAATTCTACTGAATGACAATCCTAAAGACGGTCGTGGGTTTATTATGTATTGCAAACGCCAAAATATGGGTTCTCAAGTGAAACTATGCTAGGTAGACCTGCACGATTAATCGTTATAAAATCGCAATCTCGATTCACCCTGTTCCCGATTTCATTTTTTAAATGACTTTGATTTAAAGTGAATAGTTTTTGGGGGGGCCTTTTCTGTCTTTATTTTGATAGGACAGCTGAAGACATGAAAGGCAAGCAGTTAAAGAGTGTGCTATGAAATCATTCTGTTTTTGATACTGTACTTAAATTGGCAATTGACAAACTCCATTTCTCTAGAGACTGAAGCTGCAGCATGTTGATTGACATGTTTTAATGATGTAAAGACATGTTGAAGGAGTTCAGATAGAGCCTGTATCAGGGCCATATTTAGTTCAGATAGAGCCTGTATCAGGGCCATATTAAGTTCAGATAGAGCCTGTATCAGGGCCATATTTAGTTCAGATAGAGCCTGTATCAGGGCCATATTTAGTTCAGATAGAGCCTGAATCAGGGCCATATTTAGTTCAGATAGAGCCTGTATCAGGGCCATATTTAGTTCAGATAGAGCCTGTATCAGGGCCATATTTAGTTCAGATAGAGCCTGTATCAGGGCCATATTTAGTTCAGATAGAGCCTGTATCAGGGCCATATTTAGTCCAGATAGAGTCTGTATCAGGGCCATATTTAGTCCAGATAGAGCCTGTATCAGGGCCATATTTAGTTCAGATAGAGCCTGTATCAGGGCCATATTTAGATCAGATAGAGCCTGAATCAGGGCCATATTTAGTTCAGATAGAGCCTGTATCAGGGCCATATTTAGTTCAATGTGTTATATGTCACTATTTCTGGTAGCCTACTGTACTTAAATAGCCAGTACACACTTTATTTTCTTTATTCATTGAAGTCTCTATGTTTACAGGCTTGTGGTGATGCACAATGTGCTATAAGTGCCAAAAGAAATCTGTTTGGTCCTGCCAATTAGTTTTGTTTTGTCATGATTCATGTGTGCAACAAACATTACACTTCGTGAGAGAAAAAATTGTGGCAGAGAATCGTGATATCAATTTTAAACAAAAAAATCGTGATTCATATTTTCCCCTGAATCGTGCAGGCCTAATGCTAGGTAAACTTCGCTAAATGCCTGGTGGCTAAAGACACACGCTAATCACACGCTACATGGTAATAAATGGGCTGAAGCATCAGGAATTGTTAGCCTACCTTGTGCACTGACTGCTAACTGTTACTGAGAATGTATAACCAGCGTCAAGTCAAAATAAACCATAAACTACTGCTCAATATCTAAAGTAAAGTAACAGCCAGCTGGCGTCAGTTACTTGTAAAATCCATAGAATGAATGAATGAATAGCTTTATTGTCACATACACATACAAGTACATGTACACGAAATTCATCTCTGCATTTAACCCATCCCTCCTTCTACAGGGAGCAGTGGGCAGCTATGACAGCGCCCGGGGACATAAGATACAAACAACACTGGAAGAATACAGCATAACAAGAGGAGGGGTGGTGGGGAGAGGGAAAAAAAAGGGCGACTCCTGACCTATGCTCCACATTAGAGTACACATTAGGAGCTGGAAAAAAAACCTCTATGCATGCGTAAACACAACATAGACAAAACAACAAGACATCACTTGCAATTGGGGGTGGGGGTAAGGGGAGGTGGAAATGGTCCAGTACGTCAAGCGGCCAATTGGACCTGCAGCCCACGCCCACTTGTCACGGCGGGCAGGCGCTGGTCACAGACCCCTTGTCAGACTGGGGGTAAAAAGCTATGAAGGCGTGGGACGGGGTATAGGGGTGGAGAGGGGGCCTGGAGAGAGTCAACTTAGACAGGCACCTAATCGTTGCGCCTCAAGTCCGCAGGATGTCATCGCGTTCACACAGCAAGATTGCCATGGAGACAGCCTTGAACAGGCCCTAGGCAAAGAAAACAATCAGCAGGTGTTTGAGGGAAGTTCGGGTAGGAAACAAGAGAGTCTCTAAGCATTAATCTTCAGGGGAGTTGTTGATCATAGCAGTGGCCTTGGCCAAGGCTGCTGCTGCGTAGGGAGGCCGAATATGATAAGATTGTTATGACTTCTTCGTGCGAGCAGGCTGCAATCTTTTTCCACAGCTTACTCTGTTTGTCCATTCTGATCAATCATTCTCTGCAAAACGGTGAATTTCTCCAAGATAGTATCCAATTTCCGGCTCATCTCCATGTTGTTATCCATAATGCGGTTCATAGTCCCAGCCTGAATGCTGACCGCTCTGCCCACCGTTTCAATCATACCACGTAGCTTTGTGGGGCTTTGAACAGCTGACGTGATGTAGATAATTTTTCGATAAAGCAAGCCAAAGCCCAATCCAATCAGCAAGAGGCCAGTTATCATGGTTCCGAATAGGTAGACATCTTCTATGTCTTCGACCGAGAGAGCTGCCAGGCACACGACCCTCCAAACCTCCCACGAGTCCATCGTGTAGCCAGCCAAGAACGTCCCAGCCGGGCAAACAGGTTCCCCAGAACCCGAGCTTCTCGTCGAGAAGATTGTGTCAATTGCGTTGAGAGACCAGCTTATCAAATCCATAATTTAGGGTTTTGTAGAGCAGTGCAAAGAGAGTCTCTTAAAAAGTTAGACACAGACAAGACGAGACGAGAGAAGCGAAGCAGGGAAGGAGAGGGAGGAGAGGTGAAATGCGACCGCCTTCGTTGAGAGCCAGAGTAGAAGATAATGTTTAACAGTAAAATCTAAATTTTGCTTGCACCTAAGTTAACATATTTGAGTTTGCTAACATTAGCAATAAGGTCAGCTAGTTCGAGCTATATGCATAGGCTACATTAACAGCACATTTCCCGTATTTAAGAATGATTAAACATGGACTTACCTGCAAGTGATGCACGGGTATCATCTTGCAGTTTCTTCTTTCCTTTTTCTGCTCCTGAGTCCTGACTCCTGCACGCTGCCCTTTTCAGGCCATGTCCAAAAAAATGTTGATGTAGCCTAGACTACTGTCAAACTTCGTCAGTCGCAATCCAACAGACCACTGAGATAGGGAGGGCACCCACGGGGAGCTTGGGAAGTTCAGTGAGTGTGTTTGGTGTGGAGGGGGGGGGGGGGGTTGTTTACTTTCTTGAGCAATTAAATATATCTCTTGTTCTGCCTGTTTTGTGATATACATGCCTAAAAAGTGCCTAATATTTATAGACTGAAATAATATCGGCATTATAATTATTATGACTAAGATGATTTTTTTATAAGGCTATTTGTGGTGCCCCCTCCACCCTGCGCACAGCGTGTGGTGGAAGCGGCGGTGATGAAATACAACCCCAAATCAGAAAAAGTTGGGACAGTATGAAAAACACAAATAAAAAAAGAAAGTAGTGATTTCTAAATGTACTTTGACTTGTATTTCATTGCAGACAATGTGAACACAAAATATTTCATGTTTTGTCTGGTCAACTTAATTTCATTTGTAAATATACATCCTTTCCTGTCATTCAGACCTGCAACACATTCCAAAAAAGGTTGGGACAGGAGCAATTAAGGGCTAGTAATCAGGTAAATTGGTTAAATAATGATGTGATTTGAAACAGGTGATGTCAACAGGTGATTGTAATTATGATTTGGTACAAAAGCAGCATCCAAGAAAGGTCTAGTCTTTTAGGAGCAAAGATGGGCCGAGGATTGCCAGTTTGCCAACAAATACGTGAGAAAATTATTGAAATGTTTAAAAACAATGTTCCTCAAAGAAAGATAGGAAGACATTTGCTTATTTCACCTTCAACCGTGCATAACATAATTAAAAAATACAAGGAATGAGGAGGAATTTAAGTGCGTAAAGGACAAGGGCGCAAGCCTGAGCTGAACAACCGTGATCTCCGATCCCTCAGGCGGCACTGCATCAAGAATCGTCATTCATATAAGCGATATCACCACATGGGCTCAGGACTACTTTGGCAAACCTTTGTCAAGTACCACAATACGTAGTTACAGCCACAAATGTCAATTAAAACTGTACTGTGCCAAAAGGAAGCCCTATGTTAACAGTGTCCAGAAGCGCCGTCGACTTCTCTGGGCTCGGAGGCATCTGGGATGGACCATCACACAGTGAAAACGTGTACTGTGGTCAGATGAATCAGTATTTCAGGTATTTTTTGGGAGAAATGGACGCCGGGTGCTCCGGACCAAAGAAGAAAAGGATCATCCAGACTATTACCAGCAACAAGTCCAAAAGCTGTCTGTCATGGTATGGGGTTGTGTCAGTGCCCTTGGCAAAAGTAACTTGCACTTCTGTGATGGCACCATTAATGCTGAAAAGTACATAGAGATTTTGGAGCACAATATGCTGCCTTCAAGAAGACATCTTTTCCAGGGATGTCCATGCATATTTCAACAAGATAATGCAAAACCACATTCTGCACACATTACAAAGTCCTGGCTGCGGAGGAAGAGGATACGGGTACTTGACTGGCCTGCCTGCAGTCCCGACCTGTCTCCAATAGAGAATGTGTGGTGCATTTTGAAGCGCAAAAAACGAAGACCCCGTACTGTTGCCCACCTTAAGACTTGTTTGCAGCAAGAACGGGACAAAATTACACGTGAAACACTTCATCACTTGGTGTCTTCAGTCCCTAAACGTCTGTGTTGTGAAAAGGAATGGCAACATTACAAAGTGGTAAATGCTTTACTGTTCCAACTTTTTTTGAAATGTGTTGCAAGAACCAAAATAGGATTATTATTATTTTTTAAACAAAAACAATAAAAATCATGAGGAACACATTAAATTATGTGCTGTTGTATTGTCTGCAATGAAATACAAGTCAAAGTACATTTAGAAATCACTACTTTCTTTTTTTATTTGTGTTTTCCATACTGTCCCAAATTTTTCTGATTTGGGGTTGTAAGGCAACTTATGATTTCAGAGGTTTTCATACGCTATTGTCCGGTTTCATATTTGTCAGTCAACTTTTCAAAAAAATTCGGGGCTACACTCAAAACATTCAGGGCTAAAGCCCTGGCAAAATCAGCTGACACTGCCTCTGGTTCTGGGATAACAAACGTTGACGATAAGCTACTAAAGTGTGATTATGTATGTGTTTATATGTATGTATGTATGTATGTAATGTATGTAGCCTATATATATATATATATATATTCTCTCTTCAGTGGGACCTTGCACTACTTCTGTAACATGTTCATACTATTTATCTGTTTATGTTAATTAGACTAAAAAGATGAAGTCTGCTTCCATGACATTTGTGTATTCGAAACAAAAAATATTGCTATGTAATAAGCTTGTAAATAATTCAATCAAAAAGCTTGAATTCCACAGCTCTACCAACAATGTTTCAAATGACGTTGTGAATATCTGAAATCACAATTGTGGATAGGAAGAATGTGGATATCTGCAATATCCATTCTATATTCAATGTTAAAACGGCTTGCCATACTCCTTGCGATGTTAGTTTATGCTGTAGGGCGGAGGGGAAATGGAAGAGCCCGTGAAGTTCCGCAACCCAGCGCAAATTGCGCAAGGTCCCCATCCTCTAGTCTATCGTGTGAGAGCATGTGTGAAATGCAGGAACAGTAATCAGGTAAACGTGTGTTCTTTTCTCTACACGTTTGATTTCAGCAAATAATAGTAACAGTAAATGTGTTGCTTATATTTTGCAGTGCATCTCTCTCTAGTCTCTAGATAGTCGCTTGCTTGCAGTCACTTCCTGTGTTCTGTGACTCTGCCAAATTAGTGAGAGTGAAATCAAACTAACGTTATTTCATACATTCGATAACGGGAAACCGTGTTTAGAAACTGCAGTTTAGAGAAGATATCACGTGAAAACATGTTTTCATAGGTGCGTGCACAAATTATGTTTTGCAATAACCTCTGTGGCGACCGGTGCAGACAACATAAAGTTGCGTGAGGGCACTCCTCAAATGCGCACATTATTTTAAAACAAGCATGCGATTATCTTGTCTGGTTTAGTTACAACTCTGATGATAGGCGACCATTTGCAGTTAGTTATTTGTAATAAATGTAGCCTATGTTCTTCACCATATAGTTGCCTTGTGCATCATATCTTTTTGGTTGTGTCCTATCCTTTCTACATGTGGACATCTTACACTTGAAGACAGGTGAGATTCATCACTTTCCAATGATAACGTAATATATGTGTCAAACCAGATCCAGCTAAAAGCCTTGAGAAGGACCAATCGGTTAGGGGGTAGGCCTAATAGACAAATAGTGTATTTACTGTAGTCTATTTAAAGATAGTGTTGTGGCTAATAGGTCTTCCTTTAGTCTAGACTAGATTGCTGGCTTGAATAGAAGAAAGTAAAGCAGTGAGAATAGTTGGAAAAGTGGGAATGGTTTAAATTAGTATACACTTTAATGACATGTTAAATAACACCAAAAATGTATGAAACAATATGGAATATTTTAAGGTTTTCTGAAAAGCTGTCACTACATTGAATTGCTGGCTTCAATGTGTAAGAAGAAGGTGAAGTTGTTGAAAATGTGAAAAAGTGGAAATGGTTAATATGATTGTCTTTAAAAAGTTGAATAATACTAACATTGCATGGACGTTTTTTATAAAAGCTGATGTAAAAAACTGAATTGCCGGCTTTAATTTGAATGAATAGCCTAAATAAAAAAAGTATGAATAGAATTAACAAGTATTATAAAACTCTTAATGATTGAAAGATGTGGAACATATTAAGATGTAAATGCAGACAGAGGAAGAGAGACAGACAGGTAGGTAGGCAGGCAGACAGACAGTCAGTCTGTGGAAAGTCCTTTGTCATGGTTGAGAAAACAACAGGTGTGGTTCATAAACTGGTTGTCATAGTGATAGTGACACTTGGGAGAGGTAGAATCTCAGAGAATGATTTGCGGCACACTGCTGGTTTCCCTGCATCCCAGTTCAAAACCGTAAACTGTATTCCTGAAATCTCCTCACTTTGAGCATCCCAAGACTTTGCTGAAGCTGTAGACGTTAAACGTTAAACATTACTCTAATATCACAGATTAAAATAAGGGTTTGTGCTCAAGACTGGATTAAGCGAAATAACATTGCCGTGGATGATAAGGAGAAGATGGTATCATGTTGCTTTGAGGCAGCTAATTCAAAACCTATAGGCTAAGGCCTATTGCTTAAATGAGCACATTGGCTGAAAAACAGACAGGAATAGCTATGTTTTGATGTATGAATTTCAGTGAAAGCAGTGAATGCTGCTGAATCACCATTTACACAATTAAGGTAATTAAGGTATCCTGTACAGCCAAAGTCCTTTATTTTCATCCAAACATTTCCCCCGAGCTTCTCTCAGACAGAAATCCAAATTGAAAACGTCAAACTTGCTGTTCCAACTTTCCGACCTTTGTTAGATATTCTTTACAAACTTTACATTATTTTTTACGGTCAAATAAACATTTTGCTCCGCCGCTACCGCTGACCAACAACAACTCTTAGGGCCCTATTTTTATGATCTGAAACGCAAGTATCAAAAGCGAAACGCAAGTAGCTTTGTGGGCGGATCTCGGGCGCTGTTGCTATTATACCGGCGGGATAAGTGAGTCTTGCGCCCGACGCAAATCTAAAATGGTTTGGTCTGAAGTAGCTAGGGGGTTTGGACGTAACATGCAATAAACCAATCAGAGCGTCATCTCACATTCCCTTTAAGAGCAGGCGTGCTTGTTCCATGGCAGATTTGGCTGGCGCACGCCAGGAGCGGTTCACAGCCGAGGAGACCGACGTTCTCGTCAGGGCTGGAGCGGGAGCTGTCCAGGATGCGGCAAAGTAATACATGCCCGTCTTGATCGGGTGGCGATGTTGCTGCGGCCTCTGGGCGCTTCTCCTCAAGTCTGGAGCATGGGCCTCCAAACCACCACCTGCTCCTGTTGTGCCTCTTCCTCCTCCCCCCACTCCATCTCCTTCCACCCGCTCCACCAGGAGCACATCGCGCATTGCCACTCCCAGACCCTCAAGTGTCCAATTCCGCCATAGTTCAACATCACGTCTCCTTAAGTCCTCTAATATTTCCTCATTTATGTCATCAACACATCCATGATTCATGGAAATGTTGTGTAAAACACAACAAGCCACAAAGAATGCTGCGACTTTTTGAGGACTGGACTGTAAAGTTCCTCCTGACCTATCCAAACACCTGAAACACATTTTCAGTAATAGTTGTCCTTGTAATTATGTATGGTTTGCAAAAATGGGAACTGTTGTGTCTGTGTAGATGAGAGAAGCAAAGTGTATGTGGTTGTGCACACGCTACATTATGGCCAAGCATGCGCCCCTAAAATAGCTTCTGAATAAGGCGCCACTGACTTCAAACTAACGCCACTGACTTTAGAGGCCATCCACACAGAGACGCATTTTATGCAAACGCACATTTTTTGCATCGTAAACGCACTGCCTGTAAACACACTTTTTTGAAACCTGGTCCCAGGGTGAATTAAAAAAACGGCACACTTTTGGCTTCGTGTGTACGGCAAAACCGCATACGTGCGTATCGATGATGTCATCGCCACACCCCTCAACCTCACAGCTGACTGCCTTCAACCTCGCTGACTGCTCTAGCAGGGACGCAATGCTGTTTATAAAGTGGAAGTAGACAACTTATGAAGTAGCTAGCTAATCTGTCTGTGTTATCAACTCCTTGAATGGATTATAGTAACTTTTAGCACGGCTTATTGTAGAAAGGCTAGCACAAGAAAAACGTGTAGCTAGATTATCAAAAAGACATTGGATCATTAATGTTTGCCGATGTTAGCTAGCAGAGCTAACTTTAGCTAGCGCGCTGCAATCATGTCCGATAGCAGACAGAATTGCAAAATACAAAGCAATCCAACAGCACATTTAAGTACTTCTTTGTAGATTATGGTGAACTTGTGTGTGTTGTAGCAGTGCTTTGCCATTGAGAACGAGCTAGCATGCTAACGCTAGCGCTAGCTGAGGGGTCCTTCGACAATATTTGGATTTGCAACAGCTTTTTTTCAGAATCCATTTTGCCGACTCTCGGTGCACTGGTCAGTGACGCTGATTGATTGGCTTGTGAACAGGGCAGCTGCTTTGTCTTGCTCTGATAGGCTACTCTGCGGCTAGCAGTAGCCTATCAACAAACGTATTGTGAGTTGTAAGTGTTTCTTTTTTCTAAAATGAAATGCCGCGCACTCACCGCATTGCAGCATAATTTTTTTATTTAATCTCCGATTCCTTCCCGCTCCCACCCGCTCCTGTTGATTTCTATGCTTGATCCGTCCCAAACACCTTACCAACAGTGAGATTGATTCCCGTACCGCGGGAAGGGTGACAATTTTTCTAATTTCTTGTGCATCTTAGATGATTGTGTACATAGAAATTCATAGGCTACATTGTAATAAAACAATGATCAATGAGTGAAGTGATCGAAGAGACATAATTACCCGTCACAAAGCAGATGACATCAAGTAAGAGTAATTTGGTACTTTATTCAATCATCTGAACAAAGGAGAGACCATGTGTACACACGCACGATGTATGTATCCATAGTGTCTAAAGTAACATGAAAGTGAACCATACTTATACATCTTGGTGGTTACAGAAAATAGCCTCCACACCTTATATGGACGACTCTGTTACCTGACGCTTTAGTCCTGACAATGACAATCTTAGAATAGGTGACCACATGCATGTTGTAAATAGCTCTAGTGTCCTTCACCCCATACAAGATACATTTAAACCTGAATGCTAGAATGTTAACCTATCATACATTACCAATGGATATCACATACAAATACACGCCATGTTATCTCGGTTTATGTTAAGTTAAATGTTTGTTACATGGTAGGTAGGCTGTCACGAGGAGACCGCGCACCAGGCTACTGACCGAGACCATAACCGTGCCTAATGCATTAGGCACGGTTATGGTCTCGGTCAGTAGCCTGGTGGGAGTCTATGTAATCAAACAGGTGTCTCGGTTCTTGGCAAGTTTGAGTTATCAACCGCTGCAAGCACGTGAACTGGTGACCAAATCTATTAACTCGGTAGGCCAACCAACGACCGTCCGTTTGAGTCGGTTGTCCCATCACTATTTTCTCTAGCTAACCAAAAGCACCTGCACAGTAGCTCAAACATAGAACTAGAGTAAATTAGATCTGTAACAATGCTCATAGTTGAATACAGTGTATGTTAACATCAAATAACTATAATAATATAGAAACTTAAACATTAGCAAATACAAAACTCAAAATTACTTTTAGTTAGCTTTGGCTCCTATAGCGCTGTCTGATATTTAGTGTTCACTCTATCACCAGTAGATGACAGTAAGAATGTTTATAAATGGATGCCTGGTTTTAAATAATCATTTTTAAAATAAAATAATCCCTTTTTAGTCCCACAGTGGGAATATTTGTAATATCAGCAAAGAGGATAGTATAATAAGAGGCATCAGTAAAAACAAAAGCAAGAAATAAAAATAAATACAGTAAAAAGCAGAAAACAGTAGAGGCAAAATATATATTTCAGTAAACAGACTGAAAGGTGTTTTGTGTGCAGTGTACTTGTTGGTTGGGATGATAGATGATAGCTTAGCCATCATTTTCCTTTCTCCCACGATCTACTGGATTTAGGGGGCTTCCCAGGACAAAACTATCCTTTTTTAACCAGTCTGCTAACTGACTCATATGCCAGCAATTATATGCCAGCAATTATCTTAGTTATTGATACATGCATTGACTGCTGTTCATTACATTTGCTATTTGATGGTTTATTTGCAACCTAGTCTTGCTTTGCCAGACCATCCTCCACACTATGCGAAGGAAGGTCTGGCTAGTCCACATAGCATTCGGGGATGGCAGGAAATGTGCTCTGGTTTATTGCCATTTCTTTAAACCAATCACAATCGTCTTGGGCAGCGCTAATCACTGGATGGAACTGCTGCAAAATAGCCTCGGGAAGGAACTTGTTGTGGTGGAATGTGTGTACGTTGTTTTAGCCAACATATTTTCACATGTTAATCGGTAAACTATGTGTTTATTTCAACCAAAACTAGAGTTGTGATGGTTTGATTGTTGTTCCCATCAGTCACTTAGACACAAAAACACAAAAAAAACAAAAAGGGTCCAGCTTGAAAAAAACGGTAGCTACCCTTTAATGAGTTTACAGAGGTGAATCTGGGCATAATGACAGACTTTGTAAATACACACACAGACACAGACACACACACATACACACACACACACACACACACACACACACACACACAGCTATATGTCACGTAAGGGTTAATGCCCGACGAGGTGTCCATTGTCAGGTATTAATGGACGACGGCGAGGCGTGAACCGTCCGCCGAAGTCCATTAATACCTGACAATGGACACCTCAAAGGGCATTAACCCGCTTATACCACGGTCACTTGCCAAATAACATATTTTTAAAACTTTATTTCACATTTTAATTAGTTTTACAATCAAAATCTAAAGTTTTTACAAAGAATAACTCTGTTTCCCTGGTTACGCCTGACGGTTTGACTAATACCTGGAACAATCATTCCCATTCATCAGGTTCTTATGCAATGCAAACGTTGTTCACTCCTCCAGGAAATAGGAAGGACCTTAGATACGACATTGCCATCCTTAGCAACCGGAGATGTTTATAGTCCGCTCAGCTGATAGAATCCTTCAGCTCAGCTACGAGCCAGAAGGCTAACACTATGCTAGCAAGATCCAAAGTAATAACAATACCATTGTGCACAGTTGGCAATCAGTAAAAATAATTTGACAGTATGTTAAACAACAAGACAAGCTAGCTATCAGCCATGTCATTGTCCCCGAAACAATATAACGACTTTTACGAACAATTTGATCCGCGATGTGTAACGTTACTGTTGGCCGCAGCAGCGCAGCCTGGAGTAGCGACCTGAAGAGTGAACGGGATGTGAGATAACGTTATTCTCTGTGAAACAAAAGTCAGTCCAGAGGGGAAATATAACTTACTTCTTGCAGCGTGTGTGTTAGCGCCATCCTGTGGTGTTCAGAGGACGAGTTGGAAATAACCAATCCACATTTCCTTTTTGATTTAATGTAGCGCATTGATTTAGTTATTGATTTAACAGTAAACAGTCAGTTTCACCGGAACTCCTTTACTAGGTGTCCTATATCACTTTTTTATGGACACCCAGCAGCCAATCAGAATCGAGTATTTACCCAGACCATGGTATAAAACGAGGTAAACACATTCTTAACTAAAGAAAGAAAACAATAAAAGTCAGTAGCACAACACTGTGCCACTGAGGCCCCCAGAAGGTCAATGCTGTGCCTGTTTAGGCCAAGTGTTTAAAACTATCTATATTATACTGTGTTGGCAATGCTTCTTAAATCTTTACAGCTGTGTGGGAGATTCATGATATGCATACATTGTTCAAATCCACTAAATTTCATTTTTAGAGATCTCATTTTCATACATCAAAAGACATTTTGGGTAAGTGGCCATTTAATATTGATGAATCATATAGCCTACATAATATTTAAGAACGAAACATTTGTATAGCTCTTAACACATAAGACTACAGAGCAATAAACCCTATATGGTTACGGTATGTAAGGTATGACTATTACATGAGTCTGCCAAACACGCTTTCCAGGAAATGCTAATGTTGGATGCCATAATTGTGTCCTCCTGTCTCACAGCAACTAAGTTGTTAAGAAACAAATAATGTTTTCTACCCTGGAAATCCAGAGTTCTCGCGAGAGCACAATTTGAATTTGCTCAGCGAGTCACTCTGGCATTCAATAATGATGCTCATTAACTATGCCCTTGTAGCTGAGCTGCACCAATCACATCGGTGTATCTGATAGAGGCGGGGCAGAGGCGAGCTAACCAGATGAGGACAGCGCTGCAACGTCAAAGTCATTAGTAAACCCATGCATTGTTGTGATTGGTCGTAGTGTTATCCAATTGTGTGCAGTGAGATTTTCAAATGCATGCTTGGTGCCGCCCCTCGAGTTGGGCCATTTTCATTACATATCCCACACATCCCACACGCACGCACACACACACATAAATAAATAATTTATTCATTATTTATTATTCATTTTAATTTGTCGAAGTAAACCTATGTAAAAGTAATCCCTGTGAGCAAAAACCTCAGATTTCCGACCGTTCTGAAGAATCCTCTTTCAACTGTTTTCTAACGTCATTTCGTCATTTCGTCGTTGGTCATTATATATACAACCCCAAATCAGAAAAAGTTGGGACAGTATGGAAAACACAAATAAAAAAAGAAAGTAGTGATTTCTAAATGTACTTTGACTTGTATTTCATTGCAGACAATACAACAGCACATCATTTAATGTGTTCCTCATGATTTTTATTGTTTTGTTTTCAAAAAAACAAAATTCCTATTTTGGTTCTTGCAACACATTTCAAAAAATGTTGGAACAGTAAAGCATTTACCACTTTGTAATGTTGCCATTCCTTTTCACAACACTTAAAAGACGTTTAGGGACTGAAGACACCAAGTGATGAAGTGTTTCAGGTGTAATTTTGTCCCATTCTTGCTGCAAACAAGTCTTAAGGTGGGCAACAGTACGGGGTCTTCGTTGTCGCATTTTGCGCTTCAATTGGAGACAGATCGGGACTGCAGGCAGGCCAGTCAAGTACCCGTATCCTCTTCCTCCGCAGCCAGGACTTTGTAATGTGTGCAGAATGTGGTTTTGCATTATCTTGTTGAAATATGCATGGACGTCCCTGGAAAAGATGTCTTCTTGAAGGCAGCATATTGTGTTCCAAAATGTCTATGTACTTTTCAGCATTAATGGTGCCATCACAGAAGTGCAAGTTACCTTTGCCAAGGGCATTGACACAACCCCATACCATGACAGACCTTGGCTTTTGGACTTGTTGCTGGTAACAGTCTGGATGATCCTTTTCTTCTTTGGTCCGGAGCACACGGCGTCCATTTCTCCCAAAAACTACCTGAAATACTGATTCATCTGACCACAGTACACGTTTCCACTGTGTGATGGTCGCAGACATACACGCGGATAGCTCAAAATGCATACAGTTTATGCGAAGTCATGATGTCACGTTGGGTACAGAGACAACCAAAGCAGAGCAGAGCACAGATTCTGAGACACACAACACAGCGTCTGGTTAATACAGGTGCAGCAGCCATTGGCAGTGTGAGTTAAAAAAATATGTATGTATATATCTATATATATTATGTTAAAGAATGTAAAGATGTTCTAGCAGGAACCCAAAATACAAGCATGAACCTGAAAATGAGCATAATAGGTTTCCTTTAATAAATCATAATATGATATCAAGTAATCATTTACATTAAATAATTATAGTTGGAATTTGACTGTGCTACTTTCACTTATTTTGATTGAAAATTATCCTAACCTTCCCAAAAATCATGCCCTATTTGCTAGTTACTCCCTGTCATTTAATGTGAGTTTTAGAATTCTGAAATGCACGCATGATATATTGCCATAAACATTCTCACAATAGAATGAAATTGTGTGCATGCCATGTAAACTGCTTTTTGCTAACAATCTCCCAATGTGATTGCAAAATTTCATGCAAACCCATACCTAGCAGGGATTAGGACTATTGAGTGTCAGCTATGTTGTGAATAGTGACTAAGAGAAGGAGGAAGTGATGTTGGACATGACCTTAGTGTACCTGAATAACAAGTTTCTTTTGTCATCACACTAAACTATGGTGTGACAGCGAGTGAAGTATTATTCTGTTTTGTAACTGGTTTCACTGCAATGTAAACTGGATGTTTTTTTCTTCAAGGTACCATTTTATTCACCAGCCAACATATACCTTCACCTCCTGTGAGAGTTTGTGTTCTGGGTGAAAAAAGACAGCAGTTTTCCCACAGCTATGAGGTATGTATGTCTCTCATCTTCCTCTCATCGTTTTCTTTTTATATCTGGTGATGTCATTCTTGCCAATGAATAAACAAATATCCAATAATAGCATATGTAAATATAAGCAAGGCAATTGAGAAATTGAGAAAAAATCCAATTAAAACATTTTAATCAAAGGATTTGTTTAACCAAGCCTGGTGATCTGATCTTATGTATCTGTTTCCCTGCAGTAAGATGTACAATTATGAGGTCGGTGGACTAGAGTGACCGGGGACATTTTTTTTGGAGAATTTTCTAATCTAAGTATTTAAATGCTCTTTATCTATCGGTATAATACCACTAGGGATACATTTTCCCTGTTTTGTTTTCATTGGTAAATTGGATGAGGAGATAATTAAAACTGTAGAATTGCTGTCCTAAAAAACATGAAAGAATTCAACCCGTTCTCACTCCGAACTCAGTGGCTCTCAGCATCAGATACGACGCAAAAAACACCCTTCAGCATATGTATGTAACGCACCGGGCAGAGCAGCAGCTCCGCAACACTTTAAGATGATGTAGTATTAAGAGCGGCAACGGTAGTGAGTAGTATGAAAAACCGAAATTCCACGTAGGGAGCTTGGTTGGGGTGGTGGATGGGTCAAACAACAAAGGACTTTCACCCCAGAGACCAGAGGCCTGCACTACGAATCAAGCTCAACATGCCCTGGACGGTGGTTCACAACTAGTTCAGTCGACCCAGGGTTGCCCAATCCAGCGGCGCGCGCGTTCACATAAAAGAGGCGGTGTTTGCACAGCATGACCAATCACAAACATCTACCAGAGCCGCATATTTTATATAAGAAGAGCAAACTATAATTCTACAAAAATAACACAGACACGGTCTTACAGGCAAAACGCAATCCAGTCGCTGCTTCCTAAAGCAGAGAGGAAAGCTGGCAAAAAAATAACCGACGCTATAGATGCGTAAATCACACGCTTATCAATATCACTTCCCCGTCAGTCAGGCACAAGATCTGACCATAATTACACTTGTTCTTTCCATTATCTGTCGTTGCTTTAGCCTATTATTCCAGTTGCACCCCTGGCAGGGGTAAGCGATCGTGAGAGCAAATATTGCAAATGTGTTGAAAGTTTACACTAAAGAGTTTTAAGGCAAATGTCTTTCAGTTACAGTAAACTAACCAGAATTGCTCACACAACTTAACACTCTCGTTTTGTGATTGCTTGCTTTTCCATCGTTTCAGTGGGTTCAGGAAAAAAAGTGTTGCAATCTTCTGCTGTCTTGTGTTGCTCGTTGTCAGCTTCACTTCCTTATATGTAAGGTGAGTAAACAAAGTCAGCATGAAGGCTCTTGAAGAGCTACAAGAGCACATACGAGCCAATTTAATTTATTGGCAAGAGTCATTTCAAAATGATTTTATTCCAGTGTCATAATGGAATTTTTTCAATACTAGATATGTAGCGAAGCTCTTCCCTGCGGACAGTCTGCCGGTGGCCAGTGAGGTGACCAGTGAGGGAAATCTGAACATCAGTTTAGACGACACGCTCAACTTTGGGTAAGAGCTCTGTTCTGTATGCTCAAACACCTCTTTTTTTCTCTGGGCATTTTAGCGCAGCAGAGTACACCAAACACTTTTTTTTCTTTAATAAACTCGCCTTCAGAAAATGGCTTGCCGTTTTTGGCGATTGTGGGATATCAAAGCTGGTCTTGACTGCTGCATCCCTGGATTTTCAACGCTTGGTAAAAAAGCCTTGTTGCTTTTGCAGCTTAACTAGGAAAGCTTGCAGATGTCCGTGCCCGCTCTGCATCAGTCAGGTTGTTGTATTTCTCTGCGTGTTTAGTATTGTATTGGCAATTCAGATTATAATCCTTTAACACAGAGATCTGTTTTCCGCAAAATTAGCACACGGCTTTACCTTTGACTTCAGTAAATAAATACTTAGAAGTCCATGTTTGGTTAAAAACTCTGCACTCTGTATGGACCTCTTTTTCCCATGAGCTGACATTCATGGGATAACCGCTCTTTCACGTCCATGCTAACGTCTCTCGCGATCTCAGTTTGAGGCTCGCTGACACAGGGGTCCGACACATTGCAGTTCTTCTTCTACTTCTTTTTATTTGCGACTTGTAGACGTTAGCAAAAAAAATGCAGTTGTATTCTCCATGTGTAGCAAGGTGCGGTAGCTCCACAGGAGCGACCACCACTAATGCCGTTTTTCCATTACATTGTACCTGCTCGACTCGCATCGGCTCTACTCGCCTTTTTTGGTTTTCCATTACGAAAAAAACTCCCTGGTACCTGCTAACAGGTACTTTTTTTAGTACCACCTCCGTTGAGGTTCCAAGCGAGCTGAGCCGATACCAAAAGGTGAAGTGAAAGCGACAGACGGGGGTGTCCTGAACAAACCCGCCATTTTTAAATAGTGTTTTTTTTTGCTGCCTCCAGCTTCTTTAGAAACTAAATGTGTCTTCTGGCTGTGACAACAACAACACAGCTTCCACGTTCTGTGTGAAAGCCGCGTTAGGTCATGGCAGTTTACTGCGGCGGCACTATGACGAACAGCCACGCTCGCCTCAATACTTACAAAATCTTAACTTAAAATTTGGGAGGCCATAAACTTACTAAACTGTTTGAAATGTATATTTATGCAGTCATAATTTCAGCATTTAAACATTTGTTGGATTTTTGTCAGAATGCACGTCTACAGGCCTCCTGAACAAAGACTACCTCGGCAATAAATGGCAACAGTTTGCAAATTACTTTTTCCGGGAATAACAAATAAAATGTCAACTAACCAAAAACATTACATAAAACACATAATGTTTCATGATTATTATAATGAAAACTACAAGAAAACACATATTTGACATGGCAGTTATGGCACAACTGCTACAAATTCCCTTTAGCACTTCTTGTTTCATTACTTGCTCATGATTGTGAAAACAATGTAAATCTTCTGAAGGTAAATATGGTGCAAAATTTGAGAGATTGTAGAATACGATGTGAGAACAAAAAATCTGAACTTGTATGTTTAAATTTGCACTTCCAAAAAATAAATTCTGTGCACTTGATCTGAATGTGAAGTTACATAAAGAAAAACAATCCTATGAGAGCTTGTAAAAAAATATCTAAACTTGTAAATTGAAATTTGCACTCGTAGAAAAGGGTCACACACCCGTCTTCTGAATGTGAAGTCACAGGAAAAATATTTACAAATGTGTAGATTGATAATTACATGAACACAATGACAGCTGCAACATTTACTCATATTAATTTTTTACCCTGGTCCATCACAACCACAACTCAGTGATTACAACCTCTCAAATCTGTCACTGCAACTTCACATATTTTTTATTTATTTTGATTTAACCTTTATTTAACCAGGAAATGTCCCATTGAGTTACAATTACTCTTCTACCAGGGACTCCTGGCCAAGACAGGGGGAAAGAAAGTTTCAAAATACATGAAAAACAGACAAAGGCTACATACTACACCACAAATCTCTATACATACTAGAACACAAACAGACATAAACACACAACTTACAACTTAAAATACATACATACTTAGACACAAACAAGACATAAACACACAACTTACAACTTAAAAGGCACCTTGTTAAAAACAACTACAGTGTTCAGTCAGAGTTGAATGTAAAAGGTTTTTAAAAGTATTTAGAGGTGGAAGTGATTCTAGATGTAAGGTGTTTTGGAGTTCATTCCATACATGTGGTGCATATGATGAGAAATCTGTTTTACCAAATTCTGTTTGTATTGATGTAGTAGTCCTGTAAACACTATTTTGGTAGGTAAGCAAATTAGAAATGTAGAGGGGTAATTTACCCATTAGTACTTTAGCAATGAAAATCAGTAAGTGGAATTTCTTTCTGAGGGAGAGGGAGGACCATTGTACAGTTTTATACAGAATGCAGTGGTGAGTCCCACCTGCTGCACCTGTAGTGAAGGCTGAGTATAGTACATCTAGTTTTTTCAATAAAAATGAAGTAGAATGCATATCAATGATGTCCCCATAATCCAACACAGATAAGAATGTGCTCTGCACCAACCTTTTCCTTGCTGAATAAGGAAAGCATCTTAAATCTAAAATAAAAACCTAACTTAGGCCAAAAGAATTTTTTTCATCCAATCAAATACCTAGGTATTTGTAGGAAATTACTCTCTCTATTGGAGTACCACTTTGTGTTAAAATAGTAAAATCTATAGGAGAAAGTGAACGTGTAAAATATATTGATTTTGTTTTTTTAGCATTTAATACCAACTTTAATTCTACCAGAGGTTTTTGTACCTGACTAAAAGCTGACTGCAAACGATGAATTGCTTCCTTCAATGACGTAGCTGTGGCGTACACAATAAAAATGAGCCTTTGTTTGATTCAGAGCCACACCTAAATTATTTATGGAAATAGAAAATAAAATCGGACCTAAAGATGATGGACAATGGTATCGAAAGCTTGCGATAAGTCACGTATGTGTCACGTATGTGCTCTCTCGTATCAAAAAGTGGTGAATCTGTGCCTCGGCTTTTGCAACACATGAGTGACAACTCTGTCCGGCTTTTTTATGTACCATGATGGAATTAGCAAACTAGCATTAGCTAACTAACCAGGCAACCGGCCGGGTTCTAAATAAATACCATTAAATTATCTAAACACAACATAAAATCTCCTCTTCATATGGCTGTTTAACATAAAGTTTGTTTTCCTCTTCCATTTCAGGGCCAGACAGCAGGTTAAAACACGGACATCTTGGAAAGCTCCTATCATCTGGGAGGGGATGTTTGACCCCAAACTTTACGACCAAAATCACATCCAAAAGAACTCATCTGTGGCCCTCACTGTGTTTGCTGTGGGGAGGTTTGTTTCTCTTTAATCACTGTGAGAATACCTGCACTTAAACACCAGCAGTTCAGTCTGAATCTGGTAGCACTTTGCCAAAAGATTTTGGTATTATGTACTAGGGATGCTAATTCAGATAATTTTTGACTGACTAACAGCCGACCCTTGTTAACCGATCAACTAAGTCCCAGTTCACAAACATCCGACGCACAGCTGACTTTTCCCTCCATAGACGCATGTCAGTAAATTAGAGAATGAACTTGCACTCCTGGGGGAGGTTCAGCAAAAAGAGGAGGCATGTTCAGGTGCAAACGTTCCCTGGTGCTATTTTACAGTTTCAGAAAACAATTCCGCCACTGACCAGGAAAAACCTAGTCTAAAGTCAGTGGTGCTAGTCTAAAGTCAGTGGCTCTAGTCTAAAGTCAGTGGTGCTAGTCTAAAGTCAGTGGTGCTAGTCTAAAGTCAGCGGCGCCTTATTCAGATGCTATTTTAGGAGTGCATGCTTGGCCATAATGTAGCGTGTGCACAACGTGCATACACTTTGCTTCTCTCATCTACACGGACGCAACAGTTCCCATTTTTGCAAACCATACATAATTACAAGGAAAAATATTACTGAAAATGCGCTTCAGGTGTTTGGATCGGTCAGGAGGCACTTTACAGTCCAGTCCTCAAAAAGTCGCAGCATTCTTTGTGGCTTGTTGTGTTTTACACAACATTTCCATGAATCATGGATGTGTTGATGACATAAATGAGGAAATATTAGAGGACTTAAGGAGACGTGATGTTGAACTACGGCGGGATTGGACACTTGAGGGTCTGGGAGTGGCAATGCGCGATGTGCTCCTGGTGGAGCGGGTGGACGGAGATGGAGTGGGGGGAGGAGGAAGGGGCACAACAGGAGCAGGTGGTGGTTTGGAGGCCCATGCTCCATGGCTGCAGCAATCCTCTCCAGACTTGAGGAGATGCGCCCAGAGGCCGCAGCAACATCGCCACCCGGTCAAGATGGGCATTTATTACTTTGCCGCATCCTGGACAGCTCCCGCTCCAGCCCTGACGAGAACGTCTCCTCGGCTGTGAACCGCTCCTGGCGTGCGCCAGGCAAATCCGCTGTCATAATAGCAATCCGCCATGGACAAGCACGCCTGTTCTTAAAGGGAATGTGAGATGACACTCTGATTGGTTTATTGCACGTATTGCCCAAACCGCACCTAGCTACTTCAGACCAACCCATTTTAGAGATCCGCCGACAAAGCTACTTGCGTTTTGTGTTTGACACTTGCGTTTCAGATCATTAAAATAGGGCCCTAAGATCGCTTACAGCTGAATATCAAACAAATCGGTTGAAATGAGCTTTCGACTATTGAAATCAAAAGCAGGATACCAATTCCCCCAGTATTTTTCTCCATCGCCTACATGCACAGCTTACAGGCTGGTAGCATGCAGCTAAAAACACAGTGCAACTGTAGCTTATCGGTAGCCTGAAACTTGACTTTTCCAGACACCATGACAACTGCCAGAGTCGGAGGCGGCGGAGAAACAACAGAACTGGAAAGTCCTCCTGCTTCCCTGATGTTAAAAAATGTTGCCACATTTTTTCTTCCACTTGAGTGAGATATGTAAGAAAACACTCCGACGAGTCTCCATGGTGGCTTCGTCAACTAATGGCACTTTCAATTGTGCCTCATAAAGTCTGAGAAAATGAACCGGTTGTTGCAAAGTGACTTCTGCCATCAGAGTCAGTTTTAATGGCCAAGTAAGTGTAAACACATAGGGGAATTTGGCTCTGGCTTTCTGTTGCTGTAAAAGTTCACCGAAATAGTCTTCAGCCAAAGTGGCTCTTAATGTGTCATTGCTGTTTAAATCAAATCATGACCATCAAAATCGAAAGTCAAATGAGAAAATGTGACACACCTATAGAGAAGGCATGCTTCATTTTTAATTGTTGCTTCATTCTCCCTTCAGTTTGGTTCACATGTCATCCCTCTTTTTGCCTTTTTTTCACATGAAAGTGGGCAACGACTTTGTAACAATGTTGGTGAATGTCTGCATTTCTGTGTGAAAGCCATCACGCAAATGTACCGCACATTACAGCAGAACTGCAGGGTTACAGTAATGAGGAGAACTGAGCTTGGGTTCAGACTCCAAGTAATGACTCCAGTGTTAAAACTGACTAAAAGGTCCGCAGACATTAACACGTATGTACAGTTGTACAGTTGTCTCAAATAATGAAATAAAAAAATAATAGTATGCAAATGTTTTGTATATTTTTCCCTCACCATGAGCTATGAGCAACATCAATTGTTTTTCTCTCTCTTTCTCTACCTAAGGTACCTGGATGCCTACCTGAAGACGTTCCTTACCTCTGCAGAACAACATTTCATGTTGGGATTACAAGTGACATATTACGTGTTCACGGATCAACCAGTGAAGGTACCAAACCTTGAGCTTGGTCCTCAGCGAAGCCTGAAGGTTATCCAGGTGGAAAAGCACTCCAGGTGGCAGGACATCTCTGTGATGCGCATGAAAACGATATCAGATACCATAGAATCAGAGATTCGTCACCACTGCAATTATGTCTTCTGCCTCGATGTGGATCAGGAGTTTAAGGGAAGATTTGGCTCAGAGGCTCTGGGGGATTCTGTAGCTCAGATACACGCCGGCTTTTACAAAGCTCCACAGCAAAGCTTCACGTATGACAGAAACCCCAAATCCAAAGCCTACATGGAAACCGGAGATTACTACTACCATGCTGCTCTCTTTGGAGGCCTGTGTGAACATGTGAAGAGTTTGGCAGATCACTGCTTTCAGGGTATCATGGAGGACAAAGTGAACAATGTGGAGGCTCTGTGGCACGATGAGAGTCATCTAAACAAGTACTTTTGCATGCGCGGAGTTTGCGGGGGGGCAGGGGGAGCATTGCCCCCCCTGGCGGCTGAAACGGGTAATTGCATTGTTTCAACAAAAAAAATAATTGCATTCTTTAAAAAAATTATATATTATAAATATCTTAAATAAAACAAAACAACTAAATGGTGGTAGGTAATACATCTGATTTCATATACTCCTTTAGTAAAAAAAAAATTCAGGGCTCTGGGTCATGTGACAAGTAACGTAAGTCCAGCGATTCTCAGCTAGCATGTAATACCGTTGTAGTTACCTGGTCGGACTCGTTACACAAAAATATGGACATAAGGAGATTTTTAAAACGTTTTAAATGTGTGGTCTTAAAAACATCCCAATTGTGGCACAGAGTTATGACGGTGCGTCTGTCATGTCAGGTCATGTGTCTGGTGTGCAGCAGCGCATCAAAGAGACTCACCCCTATGCAGCCTACATACACTGCTTAGCGCACAAATTAAATTGAGTGCTTGTGGAGTGCTTTTCCGTGAACCGATGTGTGAAATCATTCCTGAGCATTATTGACAATGTGTATTCACTGTTTTCGGAACCGTCAAACCACCAGAGATTTATTGAACTCCAAAAATCCTTGAATGTGAAAGTAACTGAAGTAGTTCAGCCCAGTGACACGAGATGGGCATGCAAGTGGAGATGTGTGAAATCAGTGAAAAGTCACTACTCTGCGATTACGGAGTGTTTGAGAGAAATTAGTGAAGAGGGAGAGAAGTGGTCAGCGCAAGCCAGTGGTATCCATGACTTCATGTCAAGCCTTGTTGTGTTTGAGGAGCTACTGCGTATGATCCACGTTACGCACATGGCCCTACAGTCATCCAACTGCACACTGTCCGAAGCTGCGGCCCTTATTGACAGCCTGAAAGCACACTTCGTGTCAAAAAGGCAGGCAGACTCCTGGAGCGATGTGTGGAAGTCAGTCAAACAGTTCTGCCTGGACAACAACATTGCCGTGCCCAAAGAAAACACTGATCGTCAGATTCACGTCTCTGTAAGTTTGATTTCTCTGCCAAATAACTGCTTTAAGCTATAGAGAAACTCAACACACTGCTTTCAATATGCTGTCTTTTGAGGGATGGGGACGAGGGGTCCCACTGATATAAAAATTAAAAGTGGGGAGTAGGCTATTGTGTGACTGTCAGTTGAAAATGTTCCGTCTTGTCACACTTATAAGAGAAAGGCAATTTTGTATCTATGCATACTGTAGCCTCTCACATGGCGTCTTTTTTATTTTTTCCCCTTGTCTCAAAATGTTTTAAATGTTTCATGAAGTACAACAAAATGCGAAATATAACTTGTTTTTTAATCGCTCTCATTGCCACAATGTGTTTTGAAAAAAGGAAAGAAAAACTTTAAAAATCTTTTCGTTTTGGTTGAAGATAATATTTTAACAAAAGTGGTCCGCATTTTATTGCGTTGATCCTAATTGTGTCCGAAGATGCGATGCAAAGTCAAGTGGCTTACCTGTTTACTAATAGAATGATTGTATTGTTGTACTGTTTTTTCTTCTTCTTTGGGTTAAAAATAAATATATGTGTTTATTTAGCATGTTTGTTGTGTCCATATGTGTTAGTGCTGTGTTCCCCAATTGATAGCCCAGGTCCCAGCTGCTACAATGATTTTTTTTTTTTTGCCCCCCCTGGCTCGAATGTCAAACTCCGCCTATGTACTTTTGGCTTTACAAACCAACCAAGTTGCTCTCCCCCGAGTACTGCTGGGACCAGGTTTCCAACAAGAACAACATACAAGTCATCCGCCTAATATGGGCACCAAAACATTATGACACACTTCGTACTAAGTAGAGTGGCTAGAAGAGCAAGAAATTGCAATAACGCAGTGCAAGATTGTTTTCTGAAAGGCTTTGTATTGGACTCTTACCTAGGAAAGAAATAGCAGAATTAACCTTTCTTTTTGCCTTTGTTGAAAATCCAACTCAGGAAAATCTTAATTGTCTTTGTCAAGAATGTGTTGAAAGGATTATGTTGACAAAAGTTTTGATATCCAATCTGCGTTACTTAATATATTAAAGATGTATTCAATACATGTTTTTATACAAAGGAATTCTGATCTGCATCTTTTGACTTTCTTAAGGATTTTGTCATGGTTATGTGTATTTTGTGTTTGGGTGTTTTTTCATTTCTCCCCTGCTCCCTGTTGTTGGTTGTTCTCTCCTGGCAGGGCTGGTGCAGTTGAGGGCGAGGCTGGCTGAGCTTCTTTATGAGGCACACCTGATCCTCATCTGGCCTGGTCATGACTCCACTACGGTGTGCAAAGTCCTTGAAATCCATTCTGCAGTTAGCATCATATAGCCATGGCAAAACGAAAACAAGGCAGTTTAATTAATTTTGGTTTTACTAAGAAATTGTGTAGCGATATTGAACGCAGCACGACCGATTCACCTGCTGCAAGCCCTGTTACCACACCTCCCGCTGGGGTAACAACGCAAGAAGAATCTGAAGAAATAATGTCCTCTCTGGCTGAAGATGGTGGTGGTAACAGCTCGTCAGAGGCCGGTCACAATCCTAACCCCTCTGACTCTCTCCCGTTAAACTGGAACAGCCAGCAGTGGAGAGACTGGAAGAGCCAATATACATGGCTGTTTGTTAAGGATGGAAGTTTGGGGTGCATCGCCTAATTGAATGGAGAAATTATGGTATTTGTCCATGTGAAATCTCTAAGACAGCCTGATGCTTTGTTTATAGACTATTTCTGGGTGGCTGTTTGCTGTTTGCTATTAATATGAAAAAATTACCCGAATTGATGCTAGCAAACTGGAGTTGCTGCAGCTACGTCTAGAGCTCACAGTTAGCTAAAACGGCAGTTTTGGGGGCATGTTCTAAACAGCGCCTTTGTGCCTCTTAACAGACACAAAATGCAATTAAAGTGTCTGAAAGACCTATTGAAACTGAAGGAATTCTTCCTTCTCTTTCTTTCTTTCTTTCTTTCTTTCTTTTTCCCAGCAAATGAATCACCTTTTTGAGGGGCTTAACATACTCAAAAACTCACCAAAATTGGTGGTCGCATCAAGCCTGGTGAAGATTTATGTATTTTAAAGGTTTCGGGAATAGGCGCACAAAAATGGCTCGCTGGCGCCCCCTACAAACTTAAAAAAATTTGGCCCTTTCAGTACGTTTAACGTAGACTAATGAAACGTCCACATATGTATCATGTCAAGACGTACAGTAAAGCTCATGGGAGCCAATCCCTAAACCCAACAGGAGTCTGCCATTTTGATTTGAAAGTTCGAAATTAGTGCGATTTTGGCCATTTCCATGTCGTACTTCAACAAACTCTCGTAGAGATATCATCCAATCTACTTCAAATTTGGTTTGTGCCATCTTAAACGATAAAAAGATGAAAAGTTGTTAAAAGAAAAACTTTTTGTGGGGCGACCTCTAGCTCACTCAGTAAGAGTCTCTCTCTCTCAGCTGACAGTCTGTTGCCTAGTGACCTGTGCATGCATAGCTCTTGAACTTTTGAACTCTCTGTGGCTGCAGCTGTGGTGTCAGGTTACAGCATGTTGCTACTAGTCATTACTAAGGACTTAACCACGGCAAATTGTTTTTTTGTGGAAAAAATACGTTTTGGAATATTGGATTGTATGACTTTGGCAATCAATTAGTGTGGTCTTCAACCAGAAATCAGGAAATATCCAGAGGTATGGATTAACACAACTTTTATGCCTTTCTGTCACATCTACTGCAGTCAAATTTGCTGTGTTCACTCATAAGGAATAACTAACTGCACATGGGTAGGCACTTGTAATGACATTTCAAGCATGTTTAGAGGCTAAAAACACATTTAAAACTTGCCCTGTTTAAGCCTGTTAGGTGCTAAAGCGTGTAGGGGGATAACACGGTGTAGGCAGCACCGATTGTTTGTGTTTTTTCCGCTACTGACAGCACTCCTAATTTAAAAACAACAGAGCTACGGGTTGAAATTGACCGGAATTCTCCTTTAAGCTAGAGTCCTGTGTGAGGTGTCATTGAACTCAGCAGAAAGTTCCTTCTTCAATGGTGATGGTTTGGCCCGCCCCCTATGCTTAAGCCACGCCCCCCTTCATAACTTGTGAATGTTTCTGTGTCTCTCTTCTGGTACCAGAATACATAAAAGTTACACTGCTCAGTGCCTCGACAGCTGAATGAAACGTTTCCACCAATGCTCCTGGTCAATGTTAAATCATCATGAATCAGCTGTGTTGCCATGGCAGCCAGCACTGTGGAGAAACAGACAGGTATGAAGGTGAGTGTGACCCATGTGTTTGTTAAAGGTGTTGGCTCCTGATTGGATGGAAACACTCACCTGAACACAGACAGCACATAGCAGCAGTTCGGAGGAAAAGCATTTTGTTCAGTGGCGTTTCCTCTGGTGAACCTGGGGATAAGTGGCGCTCTGATGCAGCTCAGGCCAAACAAGGACGAGCTGTGAGATCAGACGAGGGCCACGCGGTTTATAACAGGTCCTCACATCTCCCATCAGCCCCTGCAGTGGACAGATAAGGCTGCTGTCTGAGTTTGAAAACAGGTGGTGTATTTTATATGATAAAATTATGAAAGAAATACAGAAAATTAATGTGAAATTATTTTGATGGTTGAAGTCATTTTTTTATTTAAAAACCTTTTATTAATGTTAATAAAGTTAATGTAATAAAATGTTCTTACATTTCAGGATGAAATATTCAAATATGTTTATTATTTTTTTTTAATTATTAATACATTTTTAATTGATTTTATTAGCAATTCTATTTATTTTATAATTAATGTTTTATGATTTTAATTTATTTCTTAATTTAGATTTTTTTATCTTCTTGGAATCATTTCAGTAATTGTTTTGGAATAATTTGATATATTTTGATATAGTTATTAATAGTTAATAATGTTAATGTATCAGGAATAATTGTGCGGTTTGGACTGTTGGTTTGACAGAACAAACATTGTGAAGGTGTCACTTTGGGCTCTGGGTAATTTATGATGAACTTCACTGATGATACTTACAGACTTTCACTGAAGTAACATTTTCAATGCAGGGCTTTTACGGTGGTATCAGTACTTTTACTGCAGTCAAGTATCTGAATGAAACTATTGTTGTTACTGAGTATAACATTTCTGTCACACTGCTGCCCCCTAGTGTCTGCAACAACAAACTGATTCACACACACAGGGACCACAGGGCAGACCATTGATGAGCTGGTTGCGACCAGTGTCTTTAGCGCCCCTAGTGGTTGTGACCACTGGTCCGTGCCAGAGACCAGCTGGTCCTGACCACACAGATCTTCATAATCAATAATAATAACAATACTAATCATAATACATCTGATATAGTGTATTTTATAGACAAAAGATTATGATATCTGACATTTATCCAGCTAACAGTGCTGCCAAAACGACAGGAAAGGGGAGAAAATACTAAAGCCGCTTCACAGACCACAGGGACCACAGGGCAGACCATTGATGAGCTGGTCGCGACCAGTGTCTCTAGTGCCCCTAGTGGCAGTAACCACTGGTCCCTGCCAGAGACCATGGTCCCGGGACAGACCACAGAATTGGCTACAACCCCCTAGTGTCTGCAACAACAAAATGATTCACAGACACAGCCTTTACTGTAAGGGTGAATCCCAAGTCTCTTATTTGATATCTCCTCGCTCAAACCTGAAGTTGTTCTGGCTCTCCTTCATGCCGTCTCAAAGCTCTTATTACTGCCCAGAAGAGCGAGGATGGAGGAGTGAGGATGGAGCAGTGAGGATGGAGGTTGGAGGATGAAGGATTGATCTCTGAGGAGCTATATGCAAGAATACTAAGGCTGCATCTCAACCCTTATTTGATATCTCCTTGCTCCTCGGCTGAACCGGAAGATGTTCTGTCCTTGCTCGGCGAAGGCCGTCTCAAAGCTCTTATTTCAGCCCGAGGAGCGATCATCGAGGAGGGATCTTCATGGAGCTATGAGCGAGGATACAGAGAGCAGCCTTCCTGGAAGCCATGCAGCTGAAAGCCGCTGCTAACTCCGCCCAAACAGCTGACAAATTCACGTTATGCTTTAGAGGAAAGGACGTCTCATCCCTCTAAAACACATTTCCTTGTTTCCTCTCCTCGCATGATTTCCTCACATCTCTCCCATGCTTCCTCTGTGGGATGGGAAGGAAGTGAAACAAGTGAAGGAAACATGGATACAATTTAACAACCTGAGACCTATCCCAAATACTACTATTACCAGGCATTACTACTATTACTGTGGCTGCTGCTGTTGCTCCTAATACTGAGAGTTCTTTCTACTTATGGGCTGACACACTCACGTTTTATTTGTTTCTGTATTTATAGTTTGTTTATTTCATATTAATATTTGAATATGTTTTTATGTACGGAAACCAAAACAAATTCCTAGCAAGTGCTACTTACCTGGCAATAAATATGCTTCTGATTCTGATTCTTAACTTCATCGATTCAATTATTTTATAGGATGCAAGAATGCAGTAAAATAAACCAAAACTAGATTCAGTTTACCATCAGCAGACCCAAACACAATCTTTAAGGATTTTATTTTACTGTATTTTCTGCTGGGGTTGGAGATGTGATAACATTCTGAGTTTTGTTTTATTTTCTTAAATGTGTTTAAAATCTGTGAAAAATCGGAGGAACTCTGTGTCTGCAGATTCAGCGTTGCCCTGACGATCACATATGACAAAGCAAAGATTACGTTCTTTATCAATCAATTTGCTGATTTGGTCTATAAATCATCAGATAAAAAGAGAACGATGTCTTGATGACTTAAAATATTCAGTTTATTCAGTTTATTCAGTTTACTGTAAAACAAACTAAAATGTTAGACTTTGTTTTGCATTTGTGCTTGAAAATTACTAAAGCAATCAATTGATTATGAAAATAGTTGCAGATTGATTTTCTGTTCATTGACTAGTCAATTAATCGATCAAATATTGCTGCTGCTGCTGTCTGGAATAAAACTTTGACTCTGTCTTTGTAAAACCACATAACTGCTTCAAACTAGGTGCCATTTCCTGTTTTATTTTGTCAATTTATTCCCTGTTATTTGTTCATGGTTATGTTTTACCTCTGTTCTTTCTGTGTTCTCTGTTTTGTTTTCCTACTTCCATTCGTGTGTATGTTAATGCTACAGTTTCCTGTTTTACTTCATCATGTCTGTTTATCCTGTGTCTTGTCTTGTTTCCTGTCTTGAGGTAACTCTTGTTATGATTTGATACTATAAATAAAATTGAATTGTACTGAATTTTACTTCCTGCCTTGTGTGTTTTCCTGCCTTTGTGACAGGTGCACCTGTTCATGAGCCCTCATGTCACCTGTACCTCATTACTACCCTCGTTATCTTGTGTATTTATGCTGCGTTCCAGACACAATTTTTAGCCCACAAGTCACAACTTGAAGTCACGACTCATGACTTGGCAGCGTTCCAGGCAAAGCCACGACAAACCCTTCTAGCTAGCATTAGCGATGGCTAGCGGCTACCTACCGTTGGCATTAGCTAGCTCTAGCTGATACTAGCGATTTCTAGTCTGCAACATATTTTGGGCTTCATTTAATAAACATAATAGTGGAGTGTTGTTGTCGCCTAGTCTTCCTTGTATCAGACAAAGTTAAAACATTTTATGACACATACAGGAAAACAGAAGAAACAGAAGAAACACACAAACTCTAACAAGTATATATTTTTATGTTTTCATTTCATTTCAAAATTTGAAATACATAAACACATATACAGAGAGAAACACACAAGTCCATGGGTGAGTTTATC
The DNA here is from genome assembly GCA_023631565.1 of Gymnocephalus cernua. Taxonomy (NCBI): domain Eukaryota; kingdom Metazoa; phylum Chordata; class Actinopteri; order Perciformes; family Percidae; genus Gymnocephalus; species Gymnocephalus cernua. The sequence goes on along the minus strand of CM042426.1, from coordinate 4,638,063 downwards.
TGTCTGATACAAGGAAGACTAGGCGACAGCTAATGGGGATCATTATAATAAACAATAAAATGAGCATGATTAATGCACGCAAGGCTGATGGTATCCCCGGATGCGTACTCAGGGCCTGTGCTGTGCAGCTGACTGAGGTTTGGACTGACATATTCAATCTGTCACAAGCTCAGAAAGCAGTGCTTTAAAACGTCCTCCAACGTGCCGGCGCCACAACACTCCACTGCAACAAGCTTTAACGACTTCCGTCCGGTTGCACTCACCCCCATCATAACGAAGTGCTTCGAGAGGCTGGTCCTGGCCCTCTCAAGACTCGTACTTGTACCAGATTGTTGTACTCCCAGTTACAGTTTTGACGTCACACACACAAACAACAATGGCAATCCCTGTTGACGCTGTACAGACCCCGGTGATTAACAGTGAGAAATAGAAATAAATATACATATACATAAACAACACAAAGTAATCCCACACATTGTAATCGAAACAGTACACATATGATTGTGTACTACTACAGGTTATGTTTATTAAATGAAGCCCAAAATATGTTGCAGGCTAGAAATCGCTAGTATCAGCTAGAGCTAGCTAATGCCAACGGTAGGTAGCCGCTAGCCATCGCTAATGCTAGCTAGAAGGGTTTGTCGTGACTTCAAGTTGTGACTTGCGGGCTAAAAATTGTGTCTGGAACGCAGCATAAATACACAAGATAACGAGGGTAGTAATGAGGTACAGGTGACATGAGGGCTCATGAACAGGTGCACAGACAATCACAAAGGCAGGAAAACACACAAGGCAGGAAGTAAAATTCAGTACAATTCAATTTTATTTATAGTATCAAATCATAACAAAAAAAATGGAAAAACTAAATTACATTACACAACACACAGGGGTTAAGAGTTGACATAGGTAGCTCACAAAGACGAACGAATGCAAATGCATTCAAAATTACATAAGGAAAATCTAAAATGTGTTAACATGTCTTCTTTCAGATTAGTGGAAAGAAAACATTTATTTTACTACACTTTGTTTATTTGTGTCTGTAGATTTCTCCTAAATCTACCAAAAGGTATAGAAACGTGTAATACAAATATTAATTATCTAAATAAAGTAATCAAATGGGGAAGGTTCATGGTGATATATATTAGATACATTATTTAACCCATTCACCTGCAGAGTCTCCCCTTAAGATGAAATGAACATGTATGGTTGGTTATGTAAATTATGATTGTGTTTTGAGAAGCTTGAGTGCACCGATAGCTTGTTTCATGTTAACATGGACGCTCTACTTCTGCTTTTAGAGATGAAGATGTCTTTTTGAGGGGGGGGGGGGGGGGGGGGGGGGCAACAAGAGGACTTGTTTGTCTCTGTGGTTTGTGTTCTGTCGCTCTGATCAATTATAACAGATGTACCACTTATTTTTGGAAAATACTGCGGTCGACTTCTTAAACGTTTATGTGTATGTATAATAATGATGTATTACTACACATTCTTATTCATAATATCCACTGTTTTATGAATCAGAGTTTTAGTTAATTATTTATGATTTAAGGGGGAAATAAGAACAAATATTTGTACACTTTTATTCCCTTTTTATTTTTGCTATTTTTGCTTTATTCTTAAAAATAAACAGAAATATAATTTGTGTGATGTTTGTGGTTTTGTAAACACTGCACATGGTTGTTTTTCATTCACAATTTATGTTTCTTTCTCAGATTAATGACACAGATCCAAGCTGAGAGAGTGAAGACTGAGCGCTGACATCAAACTCCTGGAATGATTCTTTAACCAGAGTGGATGGTTGTAACCGTCATTGTGTTGTTAACGTGAGAAAGGCTGCAGAGCAGAAACCCACACAGCCCGTCTGCTGCAGGAAAGGAAGTGGTGATTCTCTGTCAACAGTTTTTTTTAATGACTTATAAGAACCACTGAGAACAGATTCATATTTGCTGCTACTGTAAACGCTCTCTTGGCTTTGATGAAAGTCCTCATACAAACACGAAAAACAACTCACATGAGTGTTTTCTGATCTGATGTCTCAGTGATTAATGTCTGCAATGCATATAAGGCGTCTTCTTATTACAGTTTTTTACGATTGCTATGACAATTTTTTTCAATACTTTTAAAACAATAAAAAAGATGAATGACCCATCTCAGAGTAGCTTTATAGAATGTACGTTTGATGAAATGGGGGTGGTGATGGTGCAGTGGATATGACACATGCCTTTAGTGTGGGAGATTTTGGTTCAATTCCCACTGTGATACAGCAATGTGTCCCTGAGCAAGGCACGTAACCCCTAGTTGCTCCAGTGGCGTGCGACCTCTGACATATGTAGCAATTGTAAGTTGCTTTGGATAAAAGCGTCAGCTAAACGTTAGGTTTATAACGTGATGTTATCTGTTCTCACATACAGTGTGAAAGCATTTGCAAATTGGTCAGTAAAAATCCATTGTTTTGGTCTTGGTTGAGCTTGTGTGTAAAAGAAGTTGAAGCATTTAAAATTTGTGTTAACTGTATGCATTTTGTGTCAAAGCAACAAGAAATGTGTTAATTGTATAGCCTACACAGGCGGATGTTGTGCTCACTGTGTTAAGAGTTTAGGAAAGTTGCTAAAAGTATTGAAAAAATTGTCATAGCAATTGTAAAAAACTATAATGTGACATTGCTGTTTAAATGTTTAAATCCAAAATGTAAAGGTACCTAAGGTACCTGGATGCCTACCTGAAGACGTTCCTTACAAATTCCTCGCAAATTTACGTAGAATAGAACCACAAAACCAACAACAGTTTGTTTCCATCCAGAGGAGTAGATGGGAAACAACTCTGTGCTGTATTTTCAATGTGTAGTGAAGGGAAATATGATCCGCCGTGAGCACGCTGTATTTTGTTTTGAAAATTAACCGGGTTTTTTATTTTGTTTCTGTGCTCGACTTCCTGTCCCACACTATTTGCCTTGTGCTGAAGCTCTCCAGCGTCCGGCAAAAATAGAAGCTCTGCGTATCTACTCCGGAGGGCTGCGGACCGCCGCAGCTGTGCCGGAGTCGGGACGCAGTACACACATTGACTTTAATGGAAAACGATTGGCTCCGCCGACGTTCCGGAGCTGTTCCGCAACCGGTGGAAATCGGGGGTCAGTGGGTCTTTGACCAGCATATGCAAAAAGTGCTGCAAGAGATCCGTGGAAAAAAATCTTCATTGTTGTCGACGAAACCTCTGACAACCGAGATCGCAGTGTCCTCAACATTGCAAAGCAAATCCAAAAAATCCGAAAGGGCTAAAAATAAATCCGAAAGAAATTGACAGAATTTGAAAAATAAATAAAACAGATTTCATAGGGCCCTACTTATATTAAAGATTTATTCAATACATGTTTTTATACAAAGGAATTCTGACCTGCATCTTTTGACTTTCTGAAGGATTTTGTCATGGTTGTGTGTATTTTGTGTTTGGGTGTTTTTTCATCTCTCCCCTCCTCCCTTTTTTGTTGGTTGTTCTCTCCTGGCAGGGCTGGTGCAGTTGAGGGCGAGGCTGGCTGAGCTTCTTTATGAGGCACACCTGATCCTCATCTGGCCTGGTCATGACTCCACTACGGTGCCAGACATTAATTAAAAAAAATTATTTTAGTTCTTCAAGATAGAGTTTGTGAACTTGTCTGTTAGTGACAAACAATTACAGGTTCAAAGGGCTCCAAACAGGTTTAATACCCTGTTTTGCTGTCGCCGATGCTATGCACCCAGGGTGCGAACTATGGGGGAGCTAGGGGGAGCTCAGCTCCCCTTAATAAGACATGGGCTCCCCTGAAAACATGATTTGTGAAATTTTGGGAGGTCTCTAAAAATATTGACTGTGTCATTTTGACGTGCAATTTCAGTTTTGTGTAATGTGATCATCGTGGATTATTATGTGTAAAATTGCAAAAATATTAATTCATGCATGACGGCGATTTAAACCTAATCCACTTCAATAAAGATAACTATACATGCTATTCTTGTCATTTTTTTATTACAGGGACAGTGCATATTAATATACATTTATGTCAATATGCCAGAGAGTTTTCATCTGCGGTCCCTAGACAGATGGTAAAAGTCACCCTAAAAGAAAGTAAAATTACATATTTACATAACAATTACAATACATTTGGTAAAAAGTACTATTAAGCTAAAATGAACAATAGAAACATAGCAGACTAACAATCAGAAAAAACATCAAAGACATGAACACATGAACACACATAAGGCAAGAAGCCAGCAGGGGGCAGCGAGAGCATGGTCTAAAAGTTAATGGTAATGTTGACAGCTCTGATTGTCAATGAGCCATTTCTTTAACTGGTTCTTGAATGTTAACACTTTGGGGTTAACACTTTTGCAGGGCACTGTATGTTTCACATTCTCATTGGGGGCTGAGCCCCCCTAAAGGTCTGATCCTAGAATCGCCCCTGGTGCCAGATTATTAGTCGCAAGCGGTACAGTGTGTGGATCAGTTTTTGGCTTCGTTCATATTGTTGTTGCGTTTTTTGTCTTTTGGACTTAGGCCTACCTGTGTTATTTTTTCTTGTGCTCAGTGATCCAGCGTTTCCTGTGGTCTCCAGCTCCTGAGAATCTCCTGCTCAGACTGCTTCCTCCTAGCCAGCCCTGGACTGCAGCCTCCCATTCCCTGCCAGTTACTGATTGACTTTTTGTTAATAAACCCTTGAATCGCTCTCTGTCTTCTGTCTCTGCACTTTGGGGTCCAAACACAAGACTCAAACCTAACAGATTTATTGAATTGTATAATGAAGCATGGTGCCTCACATTGTATTCTGATCAATACTGCCATCTTTTTGAAAACTGATACTGCATTATATAAATGTATGTTAAACAGATTAAGTGATAATGGGGGGGATGGGGTGTGACAGGTTCTGGGATAACATAAACGTTGACGATAAGTCTAACTAAAGTGTGTGTATGTATGTGTTTATATGTGTACATAGGTGGGTAGACTAATGTATGTATAGTATATGTATATTTCTCTCTCGCTCTCTTCAGTGGGACCTTGTAATACACTACTTCTGTAACATGTTCATATATTTATCTGTTTATGTTAATTGGATTAAAAAGATGAAGTCTGCTTCCATGACATTTGTGTATCCTGAAACAAGAAAGATTGCCATGCAACAAGCTTGTGAATAATTCAATCAAAAAGCCACACAAAAAACAGCTCTACCAAGAAAATCCAAATTTGGCAAATGTTTCTTAATCACGTGAATATCTGAAATCACAATTGTGGATAGGAAGAATGTGGATATCTGCAATATCTAGCTATTCAATGTTAAAACGGCTTGCCATACTGCTTGCGATGTTATCAAATGCTGTAAGGGCGGAGGGGAAATGGAACTATAGGCCTAATAATGCAACAGCCTGTGAAACTAGTTCCGCAAATTGCACAAGGTCCCCGCATCCCTCTCTAGCGTGTTTTACAACTTCGATGAGAGTAAAGCGGAGCTATGGTCACGAAAAGAGAAGGAACAATAATCCCAACGCATGTGTGAAATGCAGGAACAGCCATCAGGTAAACGTGTGTTCTTTTCTCTACACGTTTGATTTCAGCAAATAACAGTGATGTTGTTGCTTATAGCTTGCAGTGCATCTCTCTAGTCTCTAGATAGTCGCTTGCTTGCAGTCACTTCCTGTGTTCTGTGACTCTGCCAAATTAGTGAGAGTGAAATCAAACTAACGTTATTTCATACATTCGATAACGGCAAACCCTGTTTAGAAACTGAAGTTTAGAGAAGATATCCTCCTCGCACGTGAAAACATGTTTTCATATGTACACGCGTGCTCAAATTGAAAATTATGTTTTGCAATAACCTCTGTGGCGACCGGTGCAGACAACATAAAGGTGCGTGAGGGCACTCCTCAAATGCGCACATTATTTTAAAACAAGCATGCGATTATCTTGTCTGGTTTAGTTACAACTCTGATGATAGGCGACCATTTGCAGTTAGTTATTTGTAATAAATGTAGCCTATGTTCTTCACCATATAGTTGCCTTGTGCATCATATCTTTTTGGTTGTGTCCTATCCTTTCTACATGGGGACATCTTACACTTGAAGACAGGTGAGATTCATCACTTTCCAATGATAACGTAATATATGTGTCAAACCAGATCCAGCTAAAAGCCCTGAGAAGGACCAATCAGTAGGGCAGAGATCTTCAACAGGGGGTCCGTGACCCCTAGGGGGTCCTTAGAGTTGCTGCAAGGGGGGCCTCCAAATAATTGTTTGATAGTTTTTAGCTAAGGTAAGCTAAAGTCTCCATAAGCTAGCCATCCACAGATACAGTTAAGCATAAGGATTCACTGTGCCGCATGTTAACATGAAAACATGATGTATACATATGTAATCATGCCAACAATTTTTATTTTAAAAGCTTAGTATTGTATGCTATGCACCATAAAAAGTATGTATAAAGGCTTTAGGCCGCCCTACACGTTATTGTAAGCCCAGTTTAATATGCAACTCAATTTTATACAATATATGTACTAAGGGGTCCCTGTTCCATTTGTTTTTCAGTTAAGGGGTCCTTGGCCTAAAATAAGTTGGGTTAGGGGGTAGGCCTAATAGACAAATAGTGTATTTACTGTAGTCTATTTAAAGATAGTGTTGCGGCTAATAGGTCTCCCTTTAGTCTTTAAATGTGTATTTGTACATGAGTGTTGAAAATATTACAACTAGAAAATGCATTTCCTGCAGAAAATGCTTGTGAATGCTGAAAAGCTCAATTGCTAAAGCTAAACTAGATTGCTGGCTTTAATGAATAGAAGAAAGTAAAGCAGTGAGAATAGTTGGAAAGTGGGACTGGCTTAACCCTTGTGTGTTGTTCGGGACTGTGGGACTCGTTTTTGACATTTGCTATAAGAAAAATTATGCTATTTATTATTTCTTCTAACTCAAACTCATTGGCCTTGGCTCATTTTCTGTGAAGAACATAAAAAATAACTTATTTTCAATGACATCACACGGCACAGCCCCCCCGGCCGCCCTATTACATATGAGGTGTTCGGGTCTACTGGACCCGAGTGTATTTAATTGTAGGTGCTATGTTGTCTTTCTGCACCTGTTATTCCCACACAAAGTTACACAATTGTTACATTTAAAGCACTTTCACCTGTTCTGATTAAGTTCTAAGAAATAGGCACCAATAATGATCAAAAATATTGTTTATATTTCTTTTTACCTTTTTTTGTCCTTGTTTTCTCACAAAAACTAAAATGATCATATGCTGTATTGATTTGAAAGCCTATTAATGTGGTGGGTCCACCAGACCCGGGAACATTGGCTGTGTAACAAAACTAGGAACACCACACAAGGGTTAAATTAGTAGTAGTATTTTAATGAACTGTTAAATAACACAAAAAAGCTGTCACTACACTGAATTGCTGGCTTCAATGTGTAAGAAGAAGGTGAAGTTGTTGGAAAATGTGAAAAAGTGGAAATGGTTCTAATTACAGTTTTTCTCGATTGTTTACACACATTTTCTGAAAGCATGCCTCATGCTCTCAGAACTCTACACACAAATCTAAAAACACACACACAACGGGCAAAAGGTCTGTGTACTTTCTCGTTCATTCAATTTTCATTTCATATACAGAAATTAAAAAACAAGAAACAAATGGTTATTTGATTTTTGTTTTAAAAAACAAAGCGTTTTTTCCTTTTCATGGTCAAAAGGGGATGAGAGAAATTTTAAATATGCTTTAATTTTCATTTTCTATTTCATATAACAAAAAATAAAAACACTCGGAAATAGAAACGAAAAAAGGATGTTTTTTCACGATGTGATTTTAGACATGGCGAAAAAAAGTGTGTGTAGAAATCTCTCTGCGCATATCACAGGGAAGTGTGGGTGCAAGAGGATTTTCTGCAAGAAATGTGAGGAGGTTTTGTGCTGAAAATGGCTCAAACATGATGTGACCACAGACTGTATGGACTCGTCTGACTCCACGCTGAAGTTAGCTTCTGCTTCGCAGTGTTCTGCAGTTGAGGGAAACTTACCCCACTTCCTGAGCGACTGATGCTATGTTTTTTTTTGCACCTCTTTACATAAATATACATAAATATGGCGATGAAATACATCCTGAAATTAATAAATGAGGCAGTACATATAAAGATATAAATTAGTCAATATAGTTCAATAGCCTAAACACATGTTTACTTTTTATTTATATGTAACGTTACACATTTATTTCCCTATTTGCACATTAAATTTAAAATAAGTTTGGTTAGCTAGTCTGGCATAGAGCATCAAACCATGTCACTATATATCTGCCAAAGGAAATAAAACCTTAATACACCATGAATAAAACACAAGCTGGGCAGAGTTGTCTCATACCAGCTAATGTTAGCTAGTGCAGGTCATACTAGCTTCGTACACGGACCAGAATCAGTCAGTACCGGGGACACGGGTCACAACCATAGACATAATAAATGTTTAATGTCTAAATGATGTCATGGTGACAACGAGCTGATGGCTAGCTGCTTGCTTGCTGCTAGAAAACGGCAGCAGCTAATTAGACCCAGAGCACCGGAGGTCTGATGATCCCAGCTGGCGCTCTTGCAGTGGAAATTACAATCTGAATATTTTCGACTGATTTTATTTTTTGTTATATGAAATAGAAAATGAAAATGAAAGCATATTTTAAATTTCTCTCATCCCCTTTTGACCATGAAAAGGAAAACACGCCTAGTATTTTAAAACGAAATTCAAATAACCATTTGCTTCTTGTTTTTTAATTTCTGTATGAAATGAAAATTGAATGAACGAAAAAGTACATGGACCGCAAAACTCCTCAATTCTCCTGCAAAATGAAACTACATTCAAAACAATGTTATTCTCAAAATGGTATTTTGTTTTCGAATGACACACACAGACGTCATATGAATAGACTTTTATAAGAACCAGTTGAACACTGATGTGCTCAATGTAAAACACTATGATTAATGGAAAACACTTCTTCTCCACTCATCACAATGACTTAGGCCTTTTTATTCAGTGTTGCACTTACTACAGACAGTACATACATAGGTGTGTTGTAAAATATTTGAGAATATTGTTTTTATACTCAGAACACACAAATACACGGTAACAGATATATTTCATTTTTCTCACAAAAACAATGTACACAGTGTACATCCCAACCAACACAAGGTTTCACATACAGTGGTCTACATACAAAACAACAGAAGAATTTACTGTACAATGCAGTAAAAAAATAAATAAAATAAATAAAAACATTTGCTGCATCCTCTGTTGTGTTTGGGTCTGGCCACAGCACCTCATCCACATCACAAGCAATGTTTCCCCTGGCCAATCAGAACAACACAGAAGAACTCACCTGTGGCCCTTTTATGCTAAACCTCTGATTGCTAATTGTAAAACTGTGTGACAGGTGTTTGCCCATGTGATGAGTCAGTGTGCATATTTGAATGGCAGTGTGTTCCTCGTGAAAACGACATTTTCTTCATGAAAATTGTGCCAAATGCAGAGAATTGTGTGTAGTGGTTTGAAAAGAGTGTGTTTTAGAACTGCAATTTGAGTGTAAAGCAGGAATTGTGCTTGTAGTTTAGCAGAATTGGTTCAGGGGGGGGGGGTGCATTAGTTACATGTTGTGGTCATTGTGTCTCAAGTACCAGTATTTGTGTGTAAACAATTGTGAAAAAAAACTGTAATATGAATGTCTTTAAAAAGTTGAATACTACTACTAACATTGTATGGAAGTTTTTGTAAAAGCGGATGTAAAAAACTGAATTAACGGCTTTAATTTGAATGAATAGCCTAAATAAAAAAAAGTATGAATAGAATTAACAAGTATTATAAAACTCTTAATGATTGAAAGATGTGGAGCATATTAAGATGTAAATGCAGACAGAGGAAGAGAGACAGACAGGTAGGTAGGCAGGCAGACAGACAGTCAGTCTGTGGAAAGTCCTTTGTCATGGTTGAGAAAACAACAGGTGTGGTTCATAAACTGGTTGTCATAGTGATAGTGACACTTGGGAGAGGTAGAATCTCAGAGAATGGTTTGCAGCACACTGCTTGTTCCCCTTAGCATGACGTCGTCATACTCAGATTTTAGTCAGAATGTGAGTCTGATACTGCTCCACTGGGCTGTGATTATGGGGGGGAAAATTCCTCTGCACTCAATTGGATAGACCTACAACCAATCAGAGCAACGGAACTCAACTCAACTGTCAACAGAACTCAACAACATGAAACGAGCAAGGGGGTCAGCCTGCCTCCCCAGAGCGAAGCCGCTATGGCGCCATTTTGATGCTACCAAACCATCACCCCCCGTTAGCATCCCATTGACTGCCATTCATTTTGGCGTCACTTTGACAGGCAGTAACTTTACATCTGAAGCGTTTAAAGACTTTATTTGTCCGTTGTTTATTTCTAAAGAAACACGACAATGTATAAAAGGCTCCGTTACCTTGTACCTCACGTTATGGCTCCGTAGCAGACGTTTTTATAAAAATAGGCTAACGATTGGGTCATAACCACGAGACTTACTGTCTCATAGTAGAGGAATTACCGTACAGTACAGGAGAAGCTCGCAGGCAGTTTCTACTTACATTAGCTGTTTAGTTTAATTACTAATGTTAACTAGCATTTTAGTTAGCAATAATTAGCCTGTGCGTATGTTATCTCCTTACATATACCTACGCTCTCCGTCTCTGATAGATTGGGAATGATTGAGATTTCTCTTGCACAGCTACCAGAAGACATACAGCGTTCAGCCACGTTGCTCACTTCACATCTACCTCGGCAAGCTCAGTTTGCAGCTGCGCAGTAACGCTTGGCTATCACCGGAAAGGTGCTTCTAATAGACTTCACTCGTCTCCGTCCAGAGCCAGAGTCACTCGGTCCATTTTCTATATAGATCTATGGTCCTTCATCGTATAAAGCCCGCCCTCACAATTTGATTGGTCCGAATAGCTCTTGTTCAAGCATAATTGCTCCACAACGGAGTCCAGATCGAACTTCCCAACCTCAGATTTTGTGGGCGGAGCTAAATTCGGCTGGCATCCAGGCTAGGTTTCCCTGCTACCCAGTTTAAAACTGTAAACTGTATTCCTGAAATATCTTCACTTTGAGCATCCCAAGACTTTGCTGAAGCTGTAGACATGTTATTTGTGTAGATAACCTTAAACATTACTCTAATATCACAGATTAAAATAAGGGTTTGTGCTCAAGACTGGATTAAGCAAAATAACATTGCTGTGGATGATAAGGAGAAGAGGGTATCATGTTGCTTTGAGGCAGCTAATTCAAAAACGATAAGGCCTATTGCTTACAGTTTTTGCCTATTGCTTACACACTTTTTGCAGAATTTGGCTCATTATGTCAAAACTCTACACACAACCCAATCTGACATACTGTAGCACTCGTAGATTAACAACTCACATCTATGCCAAAATGAAACACTGCCATCAAAACTTAACACTCCTTTCTAAAAATGAAATTCTTGCAACAAAACCATACACACAAGCACCATGTGGATTGCTCTTTCATATCACCAGCAACACACTGATGGGCTTCATAGAAAACACTGCAGTCTTTGGGTTTCTTTGTCATTTTCTCAGACTCAGTCTTCTGTAAAACTCAAAAGTAGAATTTCTGCAGTAATCAAACAAGAGTTTTTACAAAAAAACAAACATTCTTACAGAAATAAAGACAAGTAGAATCAAATTTAGCAACAAAACAAAAGTAAAAACACAAACAATTACTGGATAAATTGCTATTGGGGGAAAAAAAACATATACTTGTTTGTGTATGTGTGTGTGTGTGTGTGTGTGTGTGTGGGGGGGGGGGGGGGCGCTTATGGATACCGCCTTCTGTTCGGATCTGGCCACAAGACCTGGCCAACATCACAGGCAATGTCTCTTCCACGTCTGACTCCTCTCTCTCTTCGTCCTCCTCTTCCTCTGACTCTCATTGCCTCCATGCTTGCAGAGTTCTCTAACTGGCTGACCTGAGGCCTGTTTGTAGTGCTAAGGCTCAGACCGATTGGTGTTCTGTTTTCTGTGCAGGTGTTTTCAGGTGTGTACGTCAGTGCCTACAATTGCCAGATGAGTTTTGCATTTTGAACAGTGTTTTCCCAATGACAACGGGAGATTTCAATCAAGGGAGACTGGTTTGCAGATATGCAAATATTTATTTTGAAATTACGCATGCAAAGTAACAAAGGTTTGCATCAAATCTTTGGAGATTAGACTCCAACGGACAAAAGGTATATAGGCTATACAATTTCTAGAGTTTTTAGAAAAGCCAGTATATCCCCCGATGGAGTCTAGACACTGGTGGTGGTGATAAACCAAAAGGAGTCCGTCAGCCAGAAGAAGACCGAGAACCCCGTGGTTAAAGATGCCTGGAGGTGGAAGGGGTGGAGGCGGGTCGCACGCTCGTCTGCAAAGACAACTGACAGAAGCGGGAGAGAAAACAGATTTAAAACATGGTTGTTGTGCTGTGATAGGCTTGAACGAACGTGCCCGATTTTGATTGGATACGTGACGCAAGTTACTTCCTACCACACAGCTGATCAGACTTACCAGCTGATTACGAGAGTGTGTAACATTAATGACGTCTCCCTGTCTGAATTTACGCTGAGCTACATTTAGTTTTTGAACAAAGTGTCTAATGTAAGAAAACGTGTTTAGTGTTTCGCAATAAGTGTGTTATAGAATTGCAAACAAAGTGCAAAGTTGATAATGTCTTTAAGCTATGGTTTCACTGTGTATAAGGTATGCTACAAGAAGTTTAGGTATTGAGGCTTTGGTCTAAGTATTTGTTTTTAATGTGTAAGCAATGGGCAAAACCTGTAAATGAGCACATTGGCTGAAAAACAGACAAGAATAGCTACGTTTTGATGTATGAATTTCAGTGAATGCTGCTGAATCACCATTCACACAATTAAGGTAATTACAGTTTTTCTCGATTGTTTACACACATTTTCTGAAAGCATGCCAAATACTCTCAGAACTCTACACGAAAATCTAGAAACACACACACAACGGGCAAAACCCCTCAATTCTCCTGCAAAATGAAACTTTACATTCAAAACTATGTTATTTCTTCTCAAAATGGTATTTTGTTCACAAATGACACACAGACCGTCATATGAATAGACTTTTATAAGAACCAGTTGAACACTGATGTGCTCAATGTAAAACACTATGATTAATGGACAACACTTCTCCACTCATCACAATGACTTAGGCCTTTTTATTCAGTGTTGCACTTACTACAGACAGTACATACACAAGTGTGTTGTAAAATATTTGAGAATATTGTTTTTATACTCAGAACATACAAATACACGGTAACAGATATATTTCATTTTTCTCACAAAAACAATGTACACAGTGTACATCCCAACCAACACAAGGTTTCACATACAGTGGTCTACATACAAAACAACAGAAGAATTTACTGTACAATGCAGTAAAAAAATAAATAAAATAAATAAAAACATTTGCTGCATCCTCTGTTGTGTTTGGGTCTGGCCACAGCACCTCATCCACATCACAAGCAATGTTTCCCCTGGCCAAGCAGAACAACACAGAAGAACTCACCTGTGGCCCTTTTATGCTAAACCTCTGATTGCTAATTGTAAAACTGTGTGACAGGTGTTTGCCCATGTGATGAGTCAGTGTGCATATTTGAATGGCAGTGTGTTCCTCGTGAAAACGAGATTTTCTTCATGAAAATTGTGCCAAATGCAGAGAATTGTGTGTAGTGGTTTGAAAAGAGTGTGTTTTAGAACTGCAATTTGAGTGTAAAGCAGGAATTGTGCTTGTAGTTTAGCAGAATTGGTTCAGGGGGGTTGGTGTATGAGTTACATGTTGTGGTCATTGTGTCTCAATTAACAGTATTTGTGTGTAAACAATTGAGAAAAACTGTAAGGTAATTCAGTGCCAAGCGAAGTGGCAACACTGTGAAGGGCCCCAAAGCCGGCCCTGGGGTCCAATGCTGCCTTGTCAAAAAGCCCCCCCCCCCCTCCACACACACACACCCACTCACACACACACACACACACACACACACACACACACACACACACACACACACACACACACACACACACACACACACACACACACAAAGCATTGACTTTATAAAACAGGTTCATAAATGTACCGTTAGCACTGTCTGATATTTAGTGTTCACTCTCACCAGTAGATGACAGTAAGAGTGTTTATAAAAGGATGCATGGTTTAAAATAATCATTTTAAAAATAAAATAATCTCTTTTTTCACAATATCAGCAAAGGGTATAGTATAATAAGTCACTTTTTGTGAGCAGTGTACTTGTTGGTTGATTGTAAAGTCTGAAGCAAAAACAGGAAGGATCTGGGTAGGGCTGGGTGTGAACGTTGATACTTTCATAATGAAAGAAATACTCCCATCCTATGAGTAGGCCGAATTTCGGTTCCAAAAGTTTATCTGTCTTCTGCATGTTGACAGAGAGCAGAGCTCTGACACACACACACACACACACACACACACACACACACACACACACACACACACACACACACACGCAGAGGTGCGGACGGAGTAAACTCGAGCAAACTACGTCACCTCTGCAGCTTTGTTGAAGTCACAGTGACGGCAGTGCCGATAAAGTGATTGCAAGTATGGTTACAGTTCTTTGCAGAATTTGGCTCATTGTGTCAAAACTCTACACACAAGCCAATCAGACATACTGTAGCACCCGGAGATTAACAACTCACATCTATGCCAAAATGAAACACTGCCATCAAAACTTAACACTCCTTTCCAGGCCCGGATTGGCTAATCGGGAGCACCGGGAAAATTCCCGGTGGGCCGGTCTGTTTTTTTGGCCGCGAGGGCCGTTGTTGTCATGGCACTGGGTTGAAATATGGATGCTGTCCCTATGGCTGCCTGCACTCACAGCAGCCCCACTCTTTTTATTCATTATTTTATCGCAGTCCCACTCTTTTTTTATTTAATATTTTCTCGCAGAGTGCAGCCTGCAGGTTAATGATGACGTGTTTATTTTGTGACTCCCTGCCCCCCGCGAAATTACGAATCCCACTATGGCAACGCCAAGACCCGCCCTTCAATCACTATATTGGCCAGGCGTCCAAGGTAACGTAACCTGATTTGTTCAGGTCCTATCCCCTGACCAATCCGCTATCCTAACCTTAACCACTCGAGGTGAAATGCCTAACCCCAACCAATCGAGCTGCTTCGGAGGGCGGGTCTTGGCGTTGCCATAGTGGGATTCGTAATTTCGCCCCCCCCCCCCCCCGCCCCGACACGGCACCTTGAAAGTTGCTCAAAATAAAAAAGTCAGATAAAAATGGATAACAGGAAGCGCAAAGGCGGCGCTGAAAAGGCCAGAATAAAACAGAAGAAAGCTTTGGAAAGTGACGCGGCCAAATCTTCTAAGCTGAGCACATTTTTCCTCAAAAAAACAAATGAAGACGACGAGGCCGGTCAGTAAGCTAACGTTAAGGTAGTTAAGAGCAGTGCAAGATGCTCGCGACCGTGCAAAACAACGTTGTCTGCAAACCACCGTTCATGTATCAACCGTTTTTCTTGTAGCTGTTCAGCAGCAGCCGCCTCTAGTCCGGTTTGCAGCTAACAGTGACGAGCAGCGAGGCCCGGTAACGTTACCGAGCTCCAGTCAGGAGCCCAACACACCAGAACCCTGCTCAATGAAACATGTCCTGAGATTATTATACATTAATAACAATGAATCATTAATGAAACTGACTTGACTTGATTTGAAAGCTTTGTAAAAAGGGGATATTTGTGGTGAGAAATAAATGTAAATCATGTCATTTAGTGTCAGACACAGAGCCAGGTGTGAAGAGACTAATGCTCTCACTGAGACACAGGGAAGCTGCTGATGTACCATCATGTGTGAATAAGAAAACGTTATCACTGAAAAAATGCTTTTCTTACTTAGTATCTTACCTGTTTCCAGTTCAAATATCTAAATATTCTTAATTCAAGATACATTTACTAGACAAGTGAAATTATGTCGTTTTCTGAAAAAAACCTTGTTGTTGCTTAAAACAAGCTAAATCTAAAACAATTATTTTTGGCAGATAATGTGCCTTGTTTTAAGCAAAAATCACTTAATTTTGAGGTGTTTTTTCATACTTGTTTAGTTAATGCATCTTGATGTAAGATTTTCTTTTAGATACACGAGACAAAAATACTAAGTAAGAAAAGCATTTTTTTTTTGCAGTGATCACATTAGTTACAATATAACAACTTTCTATTCCCAAGTGTTACTAGTGACCCATTATGTTTTTAATCAAACAATAGTGAATATACAAAGCTCACGATTGAAAGGGAATAGGATAAAAGTAATATGAATTAAGCCTTTAGTCGTGAAGTAAAGTGGGCCGGTCTAAGGCATGAAACTCCAGGGCTGAAAATGAGTCCCAATCCGGCCCTGCTCCTTTCTAAAAATGAAATTCTTGCAACAAAACCATACACACAAGTACCATGTGGATTACTCTTTCATATCACCTTATGGATACCGCCTTCTGTTCGGATCTGGCCACAAGACCTGGCCAACATCACAGGCGATGTCTCTTCCACGTCTGACTCCTCTCTCTCTTCGTCCTCCTCTTCCTCTGACTCTCATTGCCTCCATGCTTGCAGAGTTCTCTAACTGGCTGACCTGAGGCCTGTTTGTTGTGCTAAGGCTCAGACCGATTGGTGTTCTGTTTTCTGTGCACGTGTTTTCAGGTGTGTACGTCAGTGCCTACAATTGCCAGATGAGTTTTGCATTTTGAACAGTGTTTTCCCAATGACAACAGGAGATTTAGTTTTTGAACAAAGTGTCTAATGTAAGAAAACGTGTGTAGTGTTTCACAATAAGTGTGTTATAGAATTGCAAACAAAGTGCAAAGTTGATAATGTCTTTAAGCTATGGTTGCACTGTGTTTAAGGTATGCTACAAGAAGTTTAGGTATTGAGGCTTTGGTCTAAGTATTCGTTCTTAGTGTGTAAGCAATGGGCAAAACCTGTAATGGTGAGGCGAAAGTGGTCGCTGGGCTGTTGACATTACACTCATCACTCCTAATTTCCACCAACTGCAGAACGTCTGCGGTGGTCCGCCGTCCCTCAATTCCCACCAGGTCCGGATTTGTTGCGGCATGGCTGCGGCCATGACTGACAACTGTAGTCACAAGGACCCACGAGATCTCGCGAATTCACGTAGAATAGAACCACAAAACCAACAACAGTTTGTTTCCATCCAGAGGAGTAGATGGGAAACAACTCTGTGCTGTGTTTTCAAGCTATAGTGCAGGGAAATATGGGGAATTGTTTTTTTGAAAAAACAACAACAATTAAAATCATGAGGAACACATTGAATTATATGCTGTTGTATTGTCTGCAATGAGATACAAGTCAAAGTACATTTAGAAATCACTACTTTCTTTTTTTATTTGTGTTTTCCATACTGTCCCAACTTTTTCTGATATGGGGTTGTAAGTGAAACTAAAACCTCAACCAGAGCCACTCCTATTTCCTTGTATTGTCAGAGTACGGAGCATAAACTGGAACAGAAGGAGATCTCTGAAGTAGTGTGAATGAATTTGGCCATTTGGAAAATTACACCAGAGGAAAATCCAAACAAAGTTTCCAGATGAACATTAATCCTGTTACGGTTCTGGGCGTGGATTTATACCTGAAAACAACCTGCATGAAGGTAAAAAGCAGAAAAGTACAATATACAAAGTATAGACAGGTGGTGCATAGGCAGGACAAGAAATATATTGCAGTGTTGATAAGAGCAGAATATGATATGTACATACTGTACAGATATGTACAGTATGTACAGCTACAGCTATGGGCAGTGTGGTAACAACTGCAAGAAATTTTGACAGTGTACCTACTACTTGGTGTGTGTGTGTGTGTGTGTGTGTGTGTGTGTGTGTGTGTGTGTGTGTGTGTGTGTGTGTGTGTCTGTGTCTGTGTATGTGTGTCTGTATATGTGTGTGTGTCTGTGTGTGTGTGCGTGTGTGTGTTTGTCTGTATATGTGTGTGTGTGTGTGTGTGTGTGTCTGTGTGTGCGTGTGTGTGTGCGTGTGTGTGTGTGTGTGTGTTTTGTGATTACTTAGTGCTGGGCGGTATGACCAAAAATTCATATCACGGTATTTTTTAAGATTCTAACGGTTTCACGGTATATCACGGTATTTTCTTTCTTTGCTTGACTGGGTCTTTATATAGGTTTATAATGGCTTATTTTACTGTCAGGTGAACGTTATATGAAGGAGAATGCATGAAACAGTTACAGAATCTAAACTATTTTTATTGTGCAAACTGCAAAGTAGTAAAATTAACTTAAATTGAATGAATACACATACAAGTGTACATTCAGCGTACGTTGTTCTGGTGTATCTCTGGTCTTTCTTCATCCTCTAACTTTCTTCTCTGTTCTTGAATGTGCAGTAGTGAATGGAGCCTCTCCCAGCTTAACGGACTGTTATGCTACCTGGCTAGCTAGCAGCTATAATGTTACCCAGCATGCCGTTCGGCGGTGTAAATTTGTCACAAATACTTGTGTGCTATGGTGTTTTATCCTGTAAAAGAGAGTTAGTTGTGGGTTGTTAATTGTTGTGTTATAAAGTTACTACCATGAGTGAGAAGGGTACGCAGTTAACAGGGCTCCCGTTCTCAATTCACTCGCACATTACTTTGGCCATAGGGCTCTCTGCAGTAATGCACTGGTATTACGGTATATGAAAAATTCATATCATATGGGAAATAATACCAGTATATGGTACAAACCAGTATACTGCCCAGCACTATGATTATTCTACATTTAAATTGTGATCAATAGTGGATCATCGAGGAGGGATCATCGAGGAGCTATAGGCGAGGATACCAAAGACAGTATATAAAATGGACCCAGTGACTCCGCTGTTTTTGACGGTGACAAGTGAAGTCTATTAGAAGCACTTTTCCAGTGATGGCTGAGTGTTACTGCGCAGCTGCAAACTGAGCTTCCCGCCGTAGATGTGACGTGAGCAACGTGTCTGAACGTTGTAAGTCTTCTGGTAGCTGTGCCAAGAGAAATCTCAATCATTCCCAATCTATCAGAGACGGAGAGCGTAGGTATATGTAAGGAGATGACATAGGCACAGGCTAATTATTGATAACTAAAATGCTAGTTAACATTAGCAATTAAACTAAACAGCTAATGTAAGTCCAAACTGCCTGCGAGCTTCTCCTGTACTATACGGTAATTCCTCTACTATGAGACAGTAAGTCTCGTGGTTATGACACAATCGTTAGCCTATTTTTATAAAAACGTCTGCTATGGAGCCATAACGTGAGGTACAAGGTAACGGAGCCTTTTATACATTGTCGTGTTTCTTTCGAAATAAACAATGGGCAAATTAAGTCTTTAAACACTTTAGATGTAAAGTAATTGGCTGTCAAAGTGACGCCAAAATGAATGGCAGTCAATGGGATGCTAACGGTGGGTGAGAATCTGGTAGCATTAAAATGGCGCCATAGGAGGCTTCACTCTGTGGAGAGAAGCCTGGGCCCCTTGGTCGCGACACTAGTTGCAGTCTTCTCCTGAACAGAGGTGGCGCTAATGAGGAAAGACTACCGACGTTGCTCTTTCTACAGACTAGAAGAAGAAGAAAAAGATAAACAACGACAGAACTGGCAGCAGCGTTGACATGAATGCTTCGATTTTATTGGATGAGCTAGTTGCTCAGATCGAGCCTTTCATTCACCATAAAAGAACTCATCTTATTTAACCCAGTAAGTTTACAAGAGAGACTTGCAGTCACTCGGCGAGTCCTGGCATCCGGTTTCCCAGGAGCTCGTTCATGCTTCCTGTTTCCGGTTTGTCGCACGGCACTGAAAAAAATAGACTGGTTATAAATCAGGCGCACCGGCAGGAAATTACGTCATTTTGACGTCACGATGGCGCGCGCCACCTCCAATGCGTCACCTATGAGAGCTTGCTTGCTGCAGCAGTACCCTCACAGACAGTCCTGACAGCTGAGCGACACACTTCACACTCTGTAGGCTGTCCGTCCTCTTTCTTTTCCTGTCAGCTTTTCACACTCGTTCTACCTCTTTACACCGCACCAAAAAACTGTCTTTCCTTTCAGCAACATACACTTTACAACAA
Organism: Gymnocephalus cernua; assembly: GCA_023631565.1. Classification (NCBI taxonomy): domain Eukaryota; kingdom Metazoa; phylum Chordata; class Actinopteri; order Perciformes; family Percidae; genus Gymnocephalus; species Gymnocephalus cernua. The sequence continues at coordinate 4,617,885 of CM042426.1, read as the reverse complement.
TCGTTTATTTCTTTGATATACCAAGTATAATATAGTCCAGAGTTTCACAATCGCTTACTGAGCAATTCACTTCAACTAAACACCCAAAAAATCAGCGAATCATGTCGCTGAGACACTCTTGATCAAGTGATGTTTATTTGTCAATTCTGGTTATATCAAAATATTTCAATAAGGTGTTTGTTGCTGAAAGGAAAGACAGTTGTTGAATATGGGGTTGCTGACAGGAAAAGAAAGAGGGCAGTCAGCCTAGAGAGTGTGAAGTGTGTTGCTCAGCTGCCTGCCACTGAGTGGATCAAATTACAAGCTGGGCTAAAAAACGGGGAGTGGACTGTCTGTGAGGGTACTGCTGCAGCAAGCAAGCTCTCGTGCTGTAGGGAGTCCCTGACCTGCAGAACACACACAATTTTTTTCACTAAGGAACACAGATAAAAACTTTATTGGCAAAAAGCTGTTCAGCACACGAACATAACAGCTTGAACTGTAACACACGAACATAACGTTTTTCTTAAAACAAACAACTTGAATTGGCCAAAACAGACTTTTGAAAAAGATTGGGACATGTTGATCACATATATTTAACTATGGTGTCTCATAGTCATCTTGTTCCTCTTGCTCTCTCTGCCCTTCTCCCTCTCTATTCTCCTCACTCCTTTGTGCTGTCAACCACAAGGCAAATGTAATCAACTAATCAACAGAGAATTATATCATGTAGGCTACCAAAGGTTATTATCTATGGGGAAACAGACTGTGGGTCAGGGTTAGTTGTTCCAGGGTTTCAGTTCTGATATGAATGAGTCTGATGATCCGGTATTTATTTTTCATTGGCATTGACAGTTAAAAATAAGAAGGTGTCTGGTAGGGAGGTAACAGCAGTATAGGCGGCAGCACTAGGCTATTTTTAGCGGTGCTCAATTCGTTATGGCAGGCTATTAATAGCACACTTTAAAACTTGTTGTACTGCTAAACTACATTTGCCTACAGTTAGCAATTTTATCTAACGTTGCACAGTTAGACAAAATTGGACTCTGTGGTGAATATACTAGGCTAATTCAGATATAATTGCCATCATTGTGATCAGGGAATCACAGATTGGTTCCACAAATACTACACCTGTAGCTTACTTAAACTTGTTCATTCGATTAGATTTAATTTTCAATACATTAGCCATACCTTTTCAGTGGTTGAAGGTAGCTATACTGTGACAACCGTTCCCCAAAGTTATCTGCGTAGACTGAACAGTAGACTGAGGCGCCTGCCCACCAATCAGAGGCATACTAGCCTACTCGTTCAGGGAATCGCAGATAGGCTGTTGACTTTAGGCTACAACTGAGCTGAGCCTGTCATCATTTATCCTATTCAATCGCTAACATCAGGTATACACACACACACACACACACACACACACACACACACACACACACACACACACACACACACACACACACACACACACACACACACACACACACACACACACTATTAGGGGTGTACGATTCAGAAAATGTCACGATTCGATTCAATATCGATTTTCGATTAAAAAACTTTTACTTTTCCCATGTATGCATGTATGTATGTACATTCATGTGGATTTTTATTTTTTTATTTTATTTATTTAGTTTCTTTTATTGTCCATATTATTCATGTGGATTTGTTTGTTATTTGTTATTTTATCATCCTGTTATGATGTAACCTATGTGTATGTTGTATGTGATGTCTGTAAGCTACTGGGACCTTGAATTTCTCCTTGGGGATCAATAAAGTATCTATCTATCATGTGATTGCAGTATATTTTAAATAATTAAAAACAAAATTAAAATATGAATCGATTTTTGGAATTCTATGAATCGATTTTGAATCGTAGAGCTTGAATCGCGATTCGAATACGATTTGATTTTTTTGCACTCCCCTACTATCTATATTATACAGTGAGATTGATGGTGTGAACTTTGTAATGCTGTGTTGGCATTGCTTCTTAAATCTTTAAAGCTGTGTGGGAGATTCATGATATGCATACATTGTTCAAATCCACTAAACCTAATTGTTAGAGATCCCATTTTCATACATCAAAAGATATTTTGAGTAAGCGTCCATTTAATATAATGATGAATCATATACTGTACATAATATTTAAGAGAGAAACATTTGTACAGCTCTTAACAGATAAGACTACAGAGCAATAAACCCTATACGGTTATGTAAGGGACCGTTCGGTATTTATGGAATGGACCACTGGAGGAAAATAGGGAGGGTCATGTCTTTTTATTCTTTGTTGAGGGGAGGGTCATCCATTTTTTTTTTTTGGGGGGAGGGTCACCCAACTTTTGTATTCATGAAAACAGCAACATTTAAAAGTTGCTTGATGGTGCATATTTTTCCATGGAGCTCCATGTAGCTCTCTGTCTCAGCCCCCCATCACTAGCAGATGGGTCCCTCCCAGTCAGCCAGAGCTGTAGCTTTGTAGAGACTATGTCGTAACTAAGACATCTGCTGAAAAAAATATTTTATTCATTAGCATGATTGCCGTACTGTTTAGTTCATAAACATCCATAACACCAACGTACGAAACCATAGCGGACCAGACGCAAGCTTTTATTTTGAAAAGTCGAAGCTCACGGACAGCACCAGCCAGGAGTGCATGAGACGGGAGGTCTCCAGGCTGCAGCCGTACCTGACTCAAATATCCTTTTGGTCCCGGTGATCATTTGTGAAATTGTGCAAACGACAACCTTTTCAAGGCATTTGAGAAGGAAGGAGTGGTAGCATGCAAGCTCCTAAATTGATGCTCGTCTGAGAAATGGAGTTTTGGATAATGTTCAGCTTCGGCAGCTTTACCTATATGCTAAAATATACATTGACTGAGGAAGCCTAGTGACGAGTCACCCAGTATGCTTTGTTGAATGTAACAGAGGAGTGTGATGTGTAAGGTGAGAATGCACATATGGCTGTAAAAAAACAAATGGCATCTGTACATCTTTTTCAAGTGCAATCCAGTACAGAAGGGATCAATGAAGTGGTAGGGATGGTCATCCCTTTTATCCCAATCATGTGGGAGGTTAATTGCTGGTGAATGGATGGACAGATCTATTTCGATAAAAGATCCCAAAACTCCTCCGGTGGCCCCTGAAATAAACAATGAACAGTCCCTAAGGTATGACCATTACATGAGTCTGCTAAACACGCTATCCGGGAAATGCCAATGTTGGAGGCCATAATTGCTCCTTCCTGTGTCGAAGCAACTAAGTTATTAAGAAACAGATAATGTTTTCTGTATACACCATGACAACACGCTTTCCCAAAGGCTAACTGTTGACATACCTTATCTGTAGTTGGCTTGCATAGATATTTTAAATTATTAATCCAAACAATCTTGAAAAGGTCCCATATTAATGTTTGGCAAGTTGGTTAAACTGTTTTTTTAAATAGTTTGATTACTGTGTGATGTTTCCTGGTTGCCACTGTTGACTCAGTAAGCAGAATATCAATACGTGTATTGTTTGCTAAAGTATGAAGTTGGATTGTGTACCTGTGTCTGAACCAGGCTACGAGTTATGTTATGGCAGTCAGACAGCAGGCTATGGCACACCATTTTAACATTTAATAGCTAGACAGGATATGTATTGCAGATATCCATAATGCAACTCTTCCTAGTCAAAAATATCAATTCAGATATCCACAATTACATTCTAAAATTGTCATTTGTCAATGACATTTTTAATAGTATTTATTTTGGATAGTCAACATTACAATATAGATATCTGGAATGTTTGTCTCTTTTTGGATATCTGAAATCAGAGTTTTGACTAGTAACAAGTGTATTGTAGATACCTGAAATGGGAATTCTTCCTAGTAATAATTATTTGGCAGATATTTGGAATGTTCATTCTGGATAGGAAGAATAGCGTTGTGGATATCTGAAATTGAAAGCCCCATACATATGAATGGATGAATGAATGACACCCCAAATGATTCATTTTTGAACATGTTTTGTAAGAACACAAAACCCAGGTGACCTGTGCATAGTGTGCTGTTGACCTGGACAGTGGCAGCCATCATAGTACAATACAGTCCCTCCAGGATTTCGCGGCCTTTTTTGAGAGGCCCAAAATGCCTGATTTTGCAGGAGCTTTTGTAAAGAATTGAAGATGTATTTAAATATGTATTTTGTAGGTTTGTTGCAATGAAGTTGCGGGAGACAGTCTAAGTTTTTTATTAGAGTTCTTTAAAAATAAAAAGGAAACGTGTTTTGGGGAGAATAAAATTACTCTGGGCTGAGATTTCCTATGTAACCTTTCCAAAAAGGCTCAGGATGCTGCAACTGTTGGTATAATATGAAAATGGTTGGTGGATTTAAAAAAAAAATTATAATTTATTGTATAGGATCCAATTTGAACATATGTGTCAGTAACTTGTGTCCTCAATTTTGGTCATCCTGTACGTCTCATTTCAGTTTTTCTGCATTCACCTGCGCGCGCGCGTGTGCGTGTGTCAGTCGCGAGGGGAACTGAGCAGCCCGCCCACTGCAGCAGCTTCAGCGACTTTATAGTGAAAAAACGTTACAGCATACATTAATGTTCAAATGTATACAGGTTGGCAGGACGGTCGGAAATGTTTTGCACGGTCTTTCGCTGTAGTTTTGTTGGTAATGTTCGAGTCAGTCACACAGACAGTATATAAGGTCACACACACGTCTCCTTCATATTGTTCTCACTCTCGCTTGATCATTGGCTCTCAGTCACATACTCACTGCTGGGATTGGTTGAAGCTTGGTGCGAGAGGTGCGCTCTTAAAAGTTAAAACATTTAGAGACTGACAACCCCGTTAACATTCCCTGATTTGTATGAAAGTTTGGCAATAAGCGCCAACTAGATCAGTAATCAGGTAATTTAAGATTTCCGACAACGCCACTTGGGATAGGCCCGAGACATTTAAAAAGCACAAAATCAGGGGTCAGAGACAATAAAGTAATTATAAAAATATACAATTTTATTTAATTGAATATACTTAAAATAACAATGCATTTCTTTGTTAAAAAGGTAAGTAATGATATTAGAAAAGAAATAGACCAAATACAATTTAAAATCAATAAACCACCATGCATAATAAAAAAGAAATAACCCAAACAAAATCAACCGAAATCAAACCATGCGATAAGTACAACAGTTAAGATACAACATTTATGTAGGCTACACAACAATCTTCTTATTGTTCAGTCCAACATTAGTCGATCCACAACACTCTGCATCCAGCACACTCGAGCTATATCCAGAATATTTCTTTTGCCACGATCCAGAACAGCATTAGCGGGAGGATAACGCGCCGGGGAGTCTTTAATTGGTTGTGGCACCACGATAGCCCCACAGCAGCATGTGTGAGGCTGCAGCCTGGTCCAGCTGTGGTGTGAAACGCACCATTCCAACAGGACCGCAATACATTTACAGCAAGCAGGCAGACACCGCAACTTACCGTTTTACAGGACACACCACTCTCGGACCCCGGCGGTGGCACGCCCTCTGCGCACGCACACAGCAGCCCACACTATAACAAATAAGACTATGTCAGATCTTGATAACCAAATGGGTCGAAACAGGGAGGCATGCAGCTTACCGAGACACTCAATGCCAACAGCCCAGATGTACATCTACCCAAAACGGGGACATCGACAGCCCAGACAGGGTCGGCTCTATGAAAAGACGCACGTTAGTGCCACACACGCCCAAAAGTCAGGGTACTAAAGTATAATCCGTTTTTTGTTATAAACCAAAAACGAAAAAACGGGTCGATATTTCGTTTTTCGAGTCAGGGTACTAAAGTGTATATATATATATATATATATATATATATATATATATATATATATATATATATATATATATATATATATATATATATATATATATAGAGAGAGAGAGAGAGAGAGAGAGAGAGAGAGAGAGAGACTAAATGTTTTCGGTTGTAACATTCAGCTTTTGCATGATTCTGTGTCATCTGCTTGAGGAGACCAGAGGGCCTGAGGAGACCAGACCAGAATAAGAGAGTCTCCAGTACACTTTACATTGTTAATTTATGTTCTTCATCACATTGACATGTTCAATGGCAGCTAATGTGGTCAACCATGTCACATACAATATACTGCAGAGCAATTTAAAAAAGCCCTTATATTTTTTGCCTTTTTTTTACTGGCTGGTGTAAGATTAGAGTAAAAGTAGTCAATAATGCCACACATAATGCTAGGGGAATGCAGATATTATTTAAAATGTGATTAAAAAATTATTATAATCCTATTTCTATTTTAAAACAATATCCATTCTTACTCCCTTTGTGGCTATTAATTCATGTTACTTTATATAACCCTAAATAATTAATTTTAGCCTAATCTGACAAGCTACAGGCAACAGCTAAAGTATTTCGTTCTTCTGGCTGTTATTACAGTTCTCGTAGGCTACTTTTATTTTGACACGCTAATGTTACTTCCGGTCCAGCGCCGCATTGATATGAACCACTTTTGATCTTCAACACATAAGCCCATACAAAACAAGAACGAGACTTGTGTTCTGTCGGATTTTCAGTGATTATGCACATTACAAAACATGAGCCCGTATTCTCGCTGTTGGGTTGAAACGGAAACATGAATAACAAGAAAACAACAGTTGAAAAACGAGCAGTTTTCTAGTTCACTTTTTCATTTGTATGGACATTGGAAAAACGGGAAAACGGAGCTCATATTTTCGTTTTTGGTTTGAAACGAAAAACGAAATACCGACCCGTTTTTTCGTTTTTGGTTTAAAACAAAAAACGGATTATACTTTAGTACCCTGACCGACCTCCACACACCCAGCAGGAGAAGACAGAGAAACAAAACAAGTCCACACCCACAGGCTTAAATAATGCCCCCCCACCTCTCCCAATCAAGCGGGATGAGCACCAGGTATGCCGATCCGCGCTGCCGTGTGCAGGAGGGGAAAACCTCATCCTGTCACAAAAGGTATAGATTTTCAATGGAGGGAATTACGTATCTTTGTAAACTTCTTGAGCCGTGTGTTGTCAACGCGCGCATTTGTTTGAATTATGTTTTTATATTTTTTTCTGATATAATAGACTAAAGCAACGACAGTTTATGGAAAGGACAAGTGTAATTATGGTCAGATCTTGGTCCTGACTGATGGGGAAGTGATATTGATAATAGTTGTTATTTACGCATTTACAGCGTCAGCTATTTTTTGCCAGCTTTTCTTCCTGTTTTAGAAAGCAGCGACTGGATTGCTTTATGCCTGTAAAACCGTGTCTGTGTTCTTCATATTTATGTAGAATTATAGTTTGCTCTTCGTATGTAAAATCGCGGTTGTTAGGGTTAGTGAAGCCGGGTATCTGAAAGAATCCAGGGCATGTTAAACATGTTAGACTTGTACCAAAATGACCCTCCTCCTGCACCTGTCCTAACACTGCAGTTTGCATATAGCGGCTACTAACACTGTCATCTTCAGCTACTCCTCTCCATTACAGCAAAGTATACCTCCTGTGAGTCAAAGTGAGAATTCTCACTAGGCCTACTGGAGGGCAGTGACAATATAACCTCAACCACGTCAATGGAGCCACTCCCATTTGTCCTGTTTCCTTGTATTGTCAGAGTACGGAGCAAAACTGGAACAGAAGGAGATCTCTGAAGCAGTGTGAATGAATTTGGAAAATGACACCAGAGGAAAATCCAAACAAAGTTTCCAGATGAACATTAATCCTGTTACGGTTCTGGACGTGGATTGAAAACAACCTGCATGAAGGTAATTCTTCAGCACTGTCTGCCAGGAAAAGTGTGGCTCACCTTGACTATTCAGAATAAGGTGCAGTTTATCTTGAACCTACAAACCTAGAAAAACTTTACATAGAATAGTTCCCTTCCTGAAGCACATTTCTTACTTTTTTGTCTTGGATTTCAAATTCTTTTTTTCCCTGCAGTTGTACTTTTAAAGTAAAGTTGAAAGTTAATTATAATATAATTAATGAGAAATGTGATGGCCATGTGTTTTACTCATAAAATCATAAAATACACTATTTCAAAAAATAGTTTAAATGTAGAAGAGCTTGATTTTCTGACCTGCCTGTCTGTCAATCATTATACAAGGTGAATATTTTTCTACTTTTTGTTTAAACCTTCTCTAGTGTAAATGTTAACAGGAGCTATGTGAAAAAGCTACTGTAAATTAAATTACACTTTGAAATACTATTCATTGACATTTTGCAAGACTTTAAATTAGTCTGTTTGGTTTTGAGAAGGTATGCATTTTGATTAAGTCACGGCACAGAGAAAAGGCATTGCAATTGTTATATTTTTGAAGGAGTCCTGTTATGCTTTTCCTTATTTTCTGTCATACAGGCCTGAATAATGTTACAATGTTGGATGATCACATTAAATATGTGTTGAAATAAAACATCAAATAAAACCTCAGATATCAAACCGCTCTGAAGACTCCTCTTCCAATCGCTTTCTGACATGAACAATCTCTACCAGTGTTGCAGCAGCACAATATCAGACACACAGCACATATACAGAATAGTTAACTATTAAATAAATGGCTAACAGGTAATCAGGACTGTTAACATTACATGGAGACACTACATCTTGCTGCTATCTTGTCTTTCCTGTCCTGCCAGTTTGTGCCACTGCTATGCCTATGAGGTTGTCTGTTACATGGACTGGATTGTGTGTGTATGTGAGTGTTGGAGTTGATGTTGATATTGAGACTTATTTATGTGCTGAATTTGTAATCGCTTTTTAGCGTGTTTATCAATGCCGTTTGGCTTCCATTGACTTACATTACCTTGCGATTGCAAGTCAATTTCGGGGGACTTGAAGAGAGAGGCGCTACAACACAGCGTCTGGTTAATACAGGCGCAGCAGCCATTGGCAGTATGAGATTATATATATATATATATATATATATATATATATATATATATATATATATATATATATATATATATATATATATATAAGTGTTCAATGTTAAAGAATGTAAACATGTTCTAGCAAGAACCCAAAATACAAGTATGAACCTGAAAATGAGCATAATAGGTCAACTTTAATAAATCATAATATATCAAGTAATGATTTACATTAAATAATTATAGTTGGAATTTGACTGTGCTACTTTAACTTATTTTGATTGAAAATGATCCTAACCTTCCCAAAAATCATGCCCTATTTGCTAGTTACTCCCTGTCATTTAATGTGAGTTTTAGAATTCTGAAATGCACGCATGATATATTGCCATAAACATTCTCACAATAGAATGAAATTGTGTCCATGCCATGTAAACTGCTTTTTGCTAACAATCTCCAAATGTGATGTGACACATTTAATGCAAAAATTCATGCAAACCCATACCTAGCAGGGATTAGGACTATTGAGTGTAAACTTTGTTATGAATAGTGACTAAGAGAAGGAGGAAGTGATTTTTGACGTGACCTTAGTGTGGTTGTGTAAGAACCTGAATAACAAGTTTCTTTTGTCATCACACTAAACTATGGTGTGACAGCGAGTGAAGTATTATTCTGTTGTGTAACTGGTTTCATTGCAATGTAAACAGGATGTTTTTTTCTTCAAGGTGCCATTTTATCCACCAACCAACAGATACCTTCACCTCCTGTGAGAGTTTGTGTTCTGGGTGAAAAAAGACAGCAGTTTTCCCACAGCTATGAGGTATGTATGTCTCTCATCTTCCTCTCATCGTTTTCTTTTTGTATCTGGTGATATCATTATTGACATGAACACATAGTGAATACTATATGTGTAAATATAGGCAAGGCGACTGAGAAAAGAAAGATTTTAATTAAAGGATCAGTTCCCCCAATGGTGATCTGATCTTATGTATCTGTTTCCCTGCGGTAAGATGTATAATTACGAGGTCGGTGGACTAGAGTGACCGGGGACATTTTTTCTGGAGAATTTTCTAATCTAAGTATTTAAATGCTCTTTATCTATCGGTATGATACCACTAGGGATACATTTTCCCTGTTTTGTTTTCATTGGTAAATTGGATGAGGAGATAATTAAAACTGTAGAATTGCTGTCCTAAAAAACATGAAAGGATTCAAGCCGTTCTCACTCCGAACTCAGTGGCTCTCAGCATCAGATACGACACAAAAAACACCCTTCAGCATATGTATGTAACGCACCGGGCAGAGCAGCAGCTCCGCAACACTTTAAGATGATGTAGTATTAAGAGTGGCAACGGTAGTGTGTAGCATGAAAAAATGAAATTCCACGTAGGGAGCTTGGTTGGGGTGGTGGATGGGTCAAACAACAAAGGACTTTCACCCCAGAGACCGGGGCTAGTGTCCCATTGTTGTCCCTTGTGTCACTGAAACATTCATTTTATTATCCCACTCACAAACATTTCCTAAACCCAACTGTCCTGTTTTTCTTCTCCTAAACCCAACTGTCCTGTTTTTCTTCTCCTAAACCCAACTGTCCTGTTTTTCTTTTCCTAAACCCAACTGTCCTGTTGTTGTCCCGCGTGTCACGGAAACTTACCTTTTATGAGCCCACCCGCGATCTTTTTCTCAACTTAACTGTCCCGTAGTTGTGCCGCATGTCACATAGCATCAAAAGTCCCGACCCAGCGCGTTTAGATATGACACTAAAGGAGACAATTAGAGTCAACAACGCCAAAGGCACATGCCCAAGCGTCCGTATTTTACGTAATGGGAGTGAGAATGTGTTCAAAGTTTACACCAAAGAGTTTTAAGGCAAATGTCTTTCAGTTACAGTAAACTAACCAGAATTGCTCACACAACTTAACACTTTCGTTTTGTGATTGCTTGCTTTTCCATCGTTTCAGTGGGCTCAGGGAAAAAAGTGTTGCAATCTTCTGCTGTCTTGTGTTGCTCGTTGTCAGCTTCACTTCCATATATTTAAGGTGAGTAAACAAAGTCAGCATGAAGGCTCTTGAAGAGCTACAAGAGCACATACGAGCCAATTTAATTTGTTGGCAAGAGTCATTTCAAAATGATTTTATTCCAGTGTCATAATGGAATTTTTTCAATACTAGATATGTAGCAAAGCTCTTCCCTGCGGACAGTCTGCCGGTGGCCAGTGAGGTGACCAGTGAGGGAAATCTGAACATCAGTTTAGACGACACGCTCAACTTTGGGTAAGAGCTCTGTTCTGTATGCTCAAACACCTCTTTTTTCTCTGGGCATTTTAGCGCAGCAGAGTACACCAAACACTCTTTAATAAACTCGCCTTCAGAAAATGGCTTGCCGTTTTTGGCGATTGTGGGATATCAAAGCTGGTCTTGACTGCTGCATCCCTGGATTTTCAACGCTTGGTAAAAAAGCCTTGTTGCTTTTGCAACTTAACTAGGAAAGCTTGCAGATGTCCGTGCCCGCTCTGCATCAGTCAGGTTGTTGTATTTCTCTGCGTGTTTAGTATTGTTTTGGCAATTCAGATTATAATCCTTTAACACAGAGATCTGTTCTCCGCAAAATTAGCACACGGCTTTACCTTCAGTAAATAAATACTTAGAAGTCCATGTTTGGTTAAAAACTCTGCACTCTGTATTGACCCTTTTTTTTCCCATGAGCTGACATTCATGGGATAACCGCTCATTCACCTCCATGCTAACGTCTCTCTCTCGTGATCTCAGTTCGCGGCTCGCTGACACAGGGGACTGACACATTGCAGTTCTTCTTCTACTTCTTTTTATTTGCGACTTGCAACCAGAGAATAAGAAGGTGCATTTTCCATTACGAAAAAAACTCCCTGGTACCTGCTAACAGGTATTTTTTTTAGTACCACCTCCGTCGAGGTTCCAAGCGAGCTGAGCCGATATCAAAAGGTGACGTGAAACAAATCTGCCATTTTGTAATAGTTTGCCAACTGTGTTTTTTTTTGCTGCCTCCAGCTTCTTTAGAAACTAAATGTGTCTTCTGGCTGTGGCAACAACAACGCACCTTCGACATTCTGTGTGTGTGCCCGCGTTGGGTAACGGCAGTTTCCTGCGGCGGCGCTATGACCAGCCACGCTCGCCTCACGCATGAGGCGGTACTAATCTGCAATGGAAAATGGAGGACGGGGCAACACGGTCGAGCCGAGCTGAGCCAAGTAGAGCTGGTACTAGCAGTGGAAAAACGCCATAACTATCCAACACCGCCACCTGGGGACTTTCACCCCAAGATATGCTTTACTTCTACCTTAACTAATACCCAGTTATACAAAGGCTACACAGGTTCGATAACTGAAGCAAGACAGACGTGGTTCCAAAGAGAAATATTTATTGAAAATGAAATGGTTGAAGACTGGAAGTGCCTGAAAAGAGGGTGGTTAGAAATGTAGGTGAATAAAATTAGGATATTTTTGACAAAGGTAAATTCTTTTTTAAACAATTACACTCCCAGTTAATTAAAATTACCAAATGAAAAGGGGAATCAAGCTACATCAAGGCACTACAGCAGCAGTTTTTAATGCATTTTGAGTCACAATATTTAGTGTACTGAAAACATAACCTCCACTACAGCGAACATGTCTTGTAGGTTTTCCTTACCGACTAGGGGTGGAACGGTACATGTATTCGTATTGAACCGAAGCGGTACAGGCGTCTCGGTTCAGTACATGAATTTACACGAAGAATACACGGTATAAAAATAAATAAAATTGCATGCAAATTAATTAATGTAATGCGGAACTACTGTTAGATACGCGCTTCTTTAGGGACACGGACACCTAATCTGTAGCCCCCCTTAGCTCCTCCACTGACCTATATAAAATGGACCCAGCTACTCCACTGTTTTTGATGGAGACAAGTGAAGTCTATTACCAGCACTTTTCCGGTGATAGCCGAGCGTTACTGCGCAGCTGCAAACTGAGCTTCCCGCCGTAGATGTGACGTGACCAACGTGTCTGAACGTTGTAAGTCTTCTGGTAGCTGTGCCAAGAGAAATCTCAATCATTCCGAATCTTGCAGAGACGGAGAGCGTAGGTATATGTAAGGAGATAACATAGGCACAGGCTAATTATTGCTAACTAAAATGCTAGTTAACATTAGTAGAGCCAGAGCCATAACGTGAGATACAAGGTAATGAAGCCTTTCATACATTGTCCTGTTTCTTTAGAAATAAGCAATGGACAAATAGTCTTTAAACACTTCAGATGTAAAGTTATTGGCTGTCAAAGTGACGCCAAAATGAATGGCAGTCAGTTTGGAAAGTTTGGACTTTACTGTTGCTAAACACAACATTGCATAAAGGGAAGTAAAATGTTCCGTGTTATCGTGACTTTGCATGAATGAGATAAGACCATTTACATAAAATACAAATGATTTAACATCATACTGCCATCATAGTGTTTAACTTGATTAATGTAACGATTCAGTGCCATATATATTGAAATAGCCTAATAGTCAGTAGACAATTTGAGGACGGGGGGGTGCCATCCCCCTTGTTAACCTGCCATCCCTCTCGTTTGCTCTTTGCATAACTGTAAGTCATTGTTGAGTCTTACAACATCTTAACTTAAAATTTGGGAGGCCTTAAACTTACTAAACTGTTGTATTTATGCAGTCGTAATTTCAACATTTAAACATTTGTTGGATTTTTGTCAGAATGCACGTCTACAGGCCTCCTGAACAAAGACTACCTCGGCAATAAATGGCAACAGTTTGCAAATTACTTTTTCCGGTCCAACACATTGCAGTTCTTCTTCTACTTCTTATTATTTGCGACTTGCAACCAGAGAAGAAGAAGCTGCATACGTTCGCAAAAAACGTCGCCTTCAAAATAAAAGCAATGCAGTTGTATTCCATGTGTGGCAAGGTGCGGTAGCTCCACAGGAGTGACCACCACTACAATCTAATGGAGTTGGTACTAGCAGTGGAAAAATGCCATAACTATCCAACAACGCCACCTGGGGACTTTCACCCCAAGATATGCTTTACTTCTACCTTAACTAATACCCAGTTATACAAAGGCTACGCAGGTTCGTTAACTGAAGCAAGACAGATGTGGTTCCAAAGAGAAATATTTATTGAAAATTAAATGGTTAAAGTGCCCATATTATGAACTTTTTGTGGGATTTGGGGTGTTATTTTGTGTCTCTGGTGCTTCCACACGCATACAAACTTGGAAAAAAATCTATCCATGCTGTTTTGAGTGAGATACGGGTTTCTGAATGTGTCCTGCCTTCAGTCTCTGGGTGAGCTGTTCAAAATCTGCAGGGCTTTTTACGTAACTAGCCGAAACGACGGGCTAAACACAACCGTTAGCATGCTAGCGCTAGCGTTAGCATGCTAGCTCGTTCTTAATGGCAAAGCACTGCTACAATACACACAAGTTCACCATAATCTACAAAAGAAGTACTTACATGTGCGCCCTCCTTTAGAAGAACTCTCCCGGCTAATCCTGCCTTGTAACTGACCAAAGTTGGAGAAACAACCTTTCTTTTACTGTCTATGGAGCTAACTGACATGATCTACGATCTGAGCTACTGCGCATGTGCGAGTGGAATCAAAGATAGTACAGAAGAGAAGATGATTCACTCTGTAGCTAAAACAGAGACCTGAACACAAGCTAGCTCAGGGGAGAGACTGTATGGCACTAGGTGATACAGCCTGAGACATGCACAATAAAAAGAATTGCCTTCTGCATTTTTGTTTTGCCTTTCCCTCCATTGTACCGAACTGTGACTTCTGTGTACCGTTCCACCCCTATTACCCACTGCATTGTAAACCATTATATTGCCTCTACATTTCTACTGTACTGGAGCATGGGCCAAATAAAATCAAAGATGGCACTGCTGGAGGCATGAACAACGTCTGAGAATAAGTCACGTACTGAAGTTTGGACTTTACTGTTGCTAAACACAACATTGCATAAAGGGAAGTAAAATGTTCCGTGTTATCATGACTTTGCATAAATGAGATAAGACCATTTACTTTACTTAAATGTCGTTACTCCCAACATTGGGTCCATCACAACCACAACTCAGTGACCTCTCAAATCTGTCACTGTAACTTCACGTATGTGCTCTCTCGTATAAAAAATTGGTGAATCTGTGCCTCGGCTTTTGCAACACATGAGTGACAACTCTGTCCGGCTTATTTATGTAGCATGATGGAATTAGCAAACTAGCGTTAGCTAACTAACCAGCCAACCGGCCGGCTTCTGCGGAAATTGTGACGTCACGGGACTGCCTTGAGTATTTATACTCGCGCGTGGTGGTCGCGAGACTAGTTGCATTCTTCTCCTGAACAGCGGTGGCGCTAAGGAGCAAAGGCTACCGATGTTTTTCTTTCTAAGGACTAGAAGAAGAAAAAGATAAGCAACAGCAGAACAGGCAGCAACAGTGCCGTCAATGCTTCGATTTGATTCAGTGAGCTACTTGGTGGGATCAAGTCTTTCATTCACAAAAAAAGAACTCATCTTAACCCAGTAAGTTTACAAGAGAGACTTGCAGTCAGTCGGCGAGTCCTGGCATCCGGTTTCCCAGGAGCTTGTTCAGGCTTCCTGTTTCCAGTTTGTCGGGCGCTGCTGAAAAAATTAGACTGGTGTGCGCCCTCTGCTCGCGCGCTGAAAATAGGACGCAGCGGCCGGAAATTACGTCATTTTGATGTCACGAATGCGCGCGCCATCTCCAATGCGTCAGGCATAAATGAGCCATAAATACCATTAAATTATCTAAACACAACATAAAATCTCTTCATATGGCTGTTTAACATAAAGTTTGTTTTCCCCTTCCATTTCAGTGCCAGACAGCAGGTTAAAACGCGGACATCTTGGAAAGCTCCTATCATCTGGGAGGGGATGTTTGACCCCAAACTTTACGACCAAAATCACATCCAAAAGAAATCATCTGTGGCCCTCACTGTGTTTGCTGTGGGGAGGTTTGTTTCTCTTTAATCACTGTGAGAATATCTGCACTTAAACACCAGCAGTTCAGTCTGAATCTAGTAGCACTTTGCCAAAAGATTTGGTATTATGTACTAGGGATGCTAATTCAGATAATTTTTTACTGACTAACAGCCGACACTTGTTAAAGGTGCCGTAAGTAGGATTGTGATCCAGGAATTAGCCAAAAAATTTGAACATCAACGACTCAGTCCCTCCCCACTTTCCGCTAAAGCCCAAAACGGTCTCCTAAGCCCCTACCCCCACAAGGGAGAATGAATGCGTGTGCATGAACAGTGATTGACACACAGTTAGACACCCCCCTGGCCCTGATTGGTGCATTTGAACAGGGAGAGGTGGGTTTTTTAAACTTAAATTAACAAAGGAGCGGGAGATTGGTCGGAGAATCGGCGCAGCGGGGGCGGTATTACATTCAGTTTATCGCACTGTTGTGACGAAAAGACAGCTGAGCCAGAAGGCAAAGCTCTCGATCTACCGGTCAGTTTTTGTTCCTACCCTCACCTATGGTCATGAAGGCTGGGTCATGACCGAAAGAACGAGATCCAGGGAACAAGCGGCCAAAATGGGTTTCCTCAGGAGGGTGGCTGGCGTCTCCCTTAGAGATATGGTGAGAAGCTCAGTCATCCGTGAAGAGCTCGGAGTAGAGCCGCTGCTCCTTCACGTCGAAAGGAGCCAGTTGAGGTGGTTCGGGCATCTGGTAAGGAGTTCCAGGCACGTCCAGCTGGGAGGAGACCTCGGGGAAGACCCAGGACTAGGTGGAGGGATTACATCTCCAACCTGGCCTGGGAATGCCTCGGGATCCCCCAGTCAGAGCTGGTTAATGTGGCTCGGGAAAGGGAAGTTTGGGGTCCCCTGCTGGAGCCGCTCCCCCCGCGACCCGACCACGGCTAAGCGGACGACGATGGATTGATGGATGGATGACCTGCTTCATGTAGTTCTACTCGAAGATAGCGTCAGTTTCAGCAAATATGACAGAAAGTTAGTTTCATAAGTCTTACCTACTGCACCTTTATCTGATCATTTACTGTTAACCAACAAGCAGTTTTTGCTGGAATTGCCCACAGCTCCACAGCTGTCAGCGGAGCCCGAGCCCATCTCCACTGTGTCCACCTGCAAGGTTTTTAGCTGTGTGTCTACCTGGCATATTACTGTGTGTTGGCAAAACATCATGCAAGACATTAGGTATTATGTGTATACAAAAACGTTTTTTTAATTTCTTGTTTGTTTTCGTTGGTCGATGGTTAAACAGTAATTAACATCCCCAATATTAACATTGACATCCCTATGAACACGTTTTCCAAACCTGGGTGTAGATCAAGAAACCTTCCCTGAATCCCCCTGAACGAGATACAATTAGATCACTTACAGCTGAATATCAAACTGTGTGTTTAAATAAAAAATCAGTAGAAATGAGCTTTCGACTATTGAAATCAAAAGCAGGATACCATTATTCCCCCAGTATTTTTCTCCATCGCCTACATGCACAGTCACAGCTTACAGGCTGGTAGCATGCAGCTAAAAACACAGTGTAACTGTAGCTTATCGGTAGCCTGAAACTTGACTTTTCCAGACACCATGACAACTGCCAGTCGGAGACGATGGAGAAACAACAGAACTGGAAAGTCCTCCTGCTTCCCTGATGTCGCTGTTGTTGCAACATTTTTTCTTCCACTTGTGTGAGATATGTAAGCAAACACTCCGACGAGTCTCCATGGTGGCTTCGTCAACTAATGGCACTTTCAATTGTGCCTCATAAAGTCTGAGAAAATTAACCGGTTGTTGCAAAGTGCCTTCTGCCATCAGAGTCAGTTTTAATGGCCAAATACTGTAAGTGTAAACACATACAGGGAATTTGACTCCAGCTTTCTGTTGCTCTCAAAGTTCACCGAAATAGTCTTACGACTACGACTTTGTAACAATGTTGGTGAATGTCTGCATTTCTGTGTGAAAGCCATCACGCAAATGTACCGCACATTACAGCAGAACTGCAGGGTTACAGTAATGAGGAGAACTGAGCTTGGGTTCAGACTCCAAGTAATGACTCCAGTGTTAAAACTGACTAAAAGGTCCGCAGACATTAACACATATGTACAGTTGTACAGTTCTCTCATATAATGAAATAAAAAAACAATTGTATGAAAATGTTTTGTATATTTTCCCCTCATCATGAGCAACATCAATTGTTTTTCTCTCTCTTTCTCTACCTAAGGTACCTGGATGCCTACCTGAAGACGTTCCTTACCTCTGCAGAACAACATTTCATGTTGGGATTACAAGTGACATATTACGTGTTCACGGATCAACCAGAGAAGGTACCAAACCTTGAGCTTGGTCCTCAGCGAAGCCTGAAGGTTATCCAGGTGGAAAAGCACTCCAGGTGGCAGGACATCTCTATGATGCGCATGAAAACAATATCAGATGCCATAGAATCAGAGATTCGTCACCACTGCAAATATGTCTTCTGCCTCGATGTGGATCAGGAGTTTAAGGGAAGATTTGGCTCAGAGGCTCTGGGGGATTCTGTAGCTCAAATGCATGCATGGTATTACAAAGCTCCACAGCAAAGCTTCACCTATGACAGAAACCCCAAATCCAAAGCCTACATGGAAACCGGAGATTACTACTACCATGCTGCTGTCTTTGGAGGCCTGTGTGAACATGTGAAGAATTTGGCAGATCACTGCTTTCTGGGTATCATGGAGGACAAAGTGAACAATGTGGAGGCTCTGTGGCACGATGAGAGTCATCTAAACAAGTACTTTTGGCTTCACAAACCAACCAGGTTGCTCTCCCCCGAGTACTGCTGGGACCAGATTATTAGTGACCACAGGGACATAAATGTCACTCGCCTCATATGGGCACCAAAACATTATGAGACACTTCGTACTATGTAGGTCTGTCAAAATTGGCCAATAAATGTTGTGATGTTTGGGCACAACAAAGTCTCTTGCCATTATTTTTAATATTGTCTGACGATTTCGCCATTGGTCCTTACCAACACAAGTTCCCGAATCTGTTTGTCTCCCCAGTTAAACACTTTCGTTGGTATCTTTGTGTAAATTACCCTAATTCTTCACCAGCCCTGGTACTCGGTAGAGTGGCTAGAAGAGCCACAAATTGGACAATGTTGACAAAAGATGTAATGTAAAACGTAATATATTTTTTAAATGTTTTATTAAAAGCAATTTTTGTAAAGCGCAAATATATATTTTTGAGAGATTGAAGCATTGAAGCAACCGAACCCGCATAAGCAGACAAAGATGGATAGATGGATGGATTAAGCATATGGTGGATCGCTCCCTGGGGGCTGCCATAAGTCCTGCCTGATCATGCTGTTGTATGCCCAAGTGTTAATTTCTTCTCATAAATTTCGTTAGTTTGATTAATTTGATGCTATAAAAGCAGGGTGAAACTTGGGATGAAACTTGGGATGGTTCGGGCAGATGCGTTATCTACCGTGCAGACTCTGGTTCCACAATTACAAGATGGCAGTGCCCTTAACTGGGATGTGAATTTGCGTTTCCTAGGATGGCGAAGGAATGTCTCGACCTACTGTGCCTTTGTTTGGCTAGTACTTGTTACCTTCGTTGGTTGGTTTGGTTTGGTTCAGGCATGGGGAGTGAGATTGGTTAGGGTTAGGGAAAGAATGCTAGCGTAAGCTAATTGGTAGTCTTCACACACCTTCGAGAGCTCTGAGTTTTTCCATTGGTGCAGAGGTGCCATAAACACAGCATGGGGCTTGAGCCTATAAAACATTCTGACACCCGAAAATCCTTTGTCTTCCGCTGTGGCTCACGCTGCTCATGGAAGCACACAAGCTTGTGCTAAAACTTCCATTTTCAGGACAAAGTGGATGTATGGGATCCTGAAACACACACCCTGTGTGTTTCAAAACTGCAGCAGAGAAACAAGGTTTTCTCTACTACACCACGCTTCTCTTTTTCTTTATCAACGTCGACTGAAACCAAACCCCCCTCCTGCTGCCCGTTTGGAGGGAAACGTTTCCTCTGGTTCTGCTGATGAGCAGTTTGTTCCCATGGGAATCTATGGACTAAGAACGGACGGACAACACACAGAAGGCTTACGGTCTGGGTAGAGATAAATAGTGTTTTATTAATGAGTAATTTGCTATTGTTGTTATTTGTGTTGCCATTCATTTAATCTGATTAATAAATGCTACTGGTGTGCATTTGATTTATTCATCTGATGGTGACTACCACGTCCCATTGTTTTCTGTGAATGTGTCATTTGATCACGATGCTGTTGACATGTTGTGTTTGAACAGTAGCTTGGTAAAACTGGAAATGCTACATTGCTGTCCCCCCCGCTGTGGAGGAGTTTAATTACTGTCAGCGAGAAGTCAACTGTTCGCTCGCAGTAAGGAGTGGAGAATAACACTCTCTCGTTGAACAAAACCTCAGGTTCTGCTGTAACGTCAGGTTAAGTTCGAATCTCAAGTAAATGAAGAGATTGAACATTTTCAAATGAAGTTTTTTTCGTTCAAGTGTGTTTTCCCTCCATTTCTCTCTCTCTCTCTCTCTCTCTCTCTCTCTCTCACACTCACACACACACACACACACACACATACACATGTACGAACACATAGCTACACACGCGCTAATGTGAACAGCTGGCCCACAGCTAGTCGCGTAGCGACAGAGCGCAACACTGCTCAACAACTGCGCTCCTTAGGGTGTCCTTTTGTCTGCAACATGTTAGGTGCTATCCACACGGAAACGTATTTCGATGCAAACGCACATCTTTTGCATTGTTTGGGCCGACTGTCCACATGAATCCTGTAAACGCACTGCCCATAAACGCACTTTTTTGAAACCTGGTCCCAGGGTGAATAAAAAAAAAAAGCCGGCTCACGTTTGGCTTCATATGGATGGCGAAACCGCATATGTGCGTATTGATGATGTCATCCCCACACACCTCGGACTCAAAGCTCCGCCTTCAACCCAGCTGACGGCTATGGCATAGATATATACACTATGAAGTGGAAGTAGAGAATTTATCAACTAGCTCGCTAATCTGTCTGCTCATTAACTCCTTGAACGGATTATGGTAACTTTTAGCACCGCTTATTGTAGAAAGGCTACCGCAAGAAAAACGTGTAGCTAGATTATCAAAAAGACATCGGATCATTGATGTTTGTTTGACTGCCGATGTTAGCTAGCAGAGCTAGCGTTAGCGCGCTAGCTAGCGTTAGCAATCATGTCCGATAGAATGTAAACTTTGTTTACATTCTTTTTCTAGGTGGCCTTTATATAACGAGCAGTGGTGTAAGTTATTAAAGTCTAGTCCATGGATGTCTTAAGCTAAGAGAACTAGCTAACAGTCATGTTATGAACTTTTATATACTGTCTATGGTTATGAAAGGAAGTCACTGAAGGCTGCTCTTCTTCTTCGTTCCGTTAATTTCTGTAGCAGTAACAGCGCCGCCTACAGGCCTGGCATATGAAGTACCGTGTTGAGTCATTTACATATGGATTCATGTGGACGTGAATTTTCTTGAACCAAATCCAGGGAAGACGGATGTGTTTTCATCCTAACGTCTTCGTCTGGATGGGGCCTTAGTTTGAGAGCTAACTGGCTAGCCTAGCCACATGGAGCCTAGCCACATGGAGCCTGCAACGCAGCCCACTGCCACCCTCTTGGGGCTAAATAGCTTTTTTGCAGCTAACACATAGCCTAGCTCAAACAAGCTAATGGCTAATTATGGGCGTAGCCTAGCAACCCCCCTGGGTTTTGTCAAACCCCCTCCTCCTCACACACACACACACACACACAGACACAGAGGCTGTGTCTCATTCCGCATACTTGGGTCAGTACACTGCTAATGTGCATTGACCACTTACTGACGTAGTGTCCACTTCCGATGGTTAGTATTGTCTGCCGGTTGACGTCCCTGGTCCCTCCCCTTTCCGCGTTATAGTCAAGATGGGAACTGCTGCGTCCATGTAGATGAGAGAAGCAAAGTGTGTGCGTTGTGCACACGCTACATTATGGCCAAGCATGCGCTCCTAAAATAGCATCTGAATAACACGCCACTGACTTTAGACTAGCACCACTGACTTTAGACTAGCACCACTGACTTTAGACTAGCACCACTGACTTTAGACTAGAGCCACTGACTTTAGACTAGAGCCACTGACTTTAGACTAGAGCCACTGACTTTAGACTAGAGCCACTGACTTTAGAGCCACTGACTTTAGACTAGAGCCACTGACTTTAGACTACCACCACTGACTTTAGACTAGAGCCACTGACTTTAGAGCCACTGACTTTAGACTAGAGCCACTGACTTTAGACTACCACCACTGACTTTAGACTAGAGCCACTGACTTTAGACTACCACTACTGACTTTAGACTACCACCACTGACTTTAGGCTACAGCCACTGACTTTAGACTAGCACCACTGACTTTAGACTAGCACCACTGACTTTAGACTAGAGCCACTGACTTTAGACTAGAGCCACTGACTTTAGACTAGAGCCACTGACTTTAGACTAGAGCCACTGACTTTTGAGCCACTGACTTTAGACTAGAGCCACTGACTTTAGACTACCACCACTGACTTTAGACTAGAGCCACTGACTTTAGAGCCACTGACTTTAGGCTACAGCCACTGACTTTAGACTAGCACCACTGACTTTAGACTAGCGCCACTGACTTTAGACTAGGTTTTTCCTGGTCTGTGGTGGAATTGTTTTCTGAAACTGCAAAATAGCACCAAGGAACATTTGCCTCCTCTTTTTGCTGAACCTCCTCTGGGAGCACAAGTTCATTCCCTAATTTACCAACATGCGTCTGTGGAGGGAAAAGTCAGCTGTGCGTCGGGTGCAAAATAGGAATGATACATGCGTCAATTGTGCTGGGTGCAAGATAGGGCCCATAGCCTCATTTCACTCAGGGGAAAAATGTCAAAAAGACAACAAAGTTTGCTTAACTCTTTCAAATACTCTGGCCAGTCGGATCCCAAACCAGCAAAATCGTTTCTGCCGATCAAGAATGTGGAGACCACGGTGGGTTTTTTGATTAACTTAATAGTCCGATGGCTAATTGCTGCTTGTGAAAGCGATTGTTGCAGTTTTTCCATTGGTGCAAATTAAAATAAGCATTGCCCTACACACAGCGTTGTTTTAGTCAGAGAAGCATAGGCAGTCTAATTTGTTTTTTGTTCCGTTACCTCCAACCCCCGTTTTGAGTCGCCGGACGTTTTTATAAAAATAGGCTAACGATTGTGTCATAACCACGCTTACTGTCGCATAGTAGAGGAATTACCGTATAGTACAGGAGAAGCTCGCAGGCAGTTTCGATGTACGTTAGCTGTTTAGTTTAATTACTAATTTTAACTAGCATTTTAGTTAACAATAATTAGCCTGTGCCTATGTTCAGGGGCGCTGTATAGGGGGGAAAAGTTAGGACAATTCCAAGGGCCCATGAATGACAGGGGCCCCCAAAAATAGGTAAAAACTAATATAAATTATTAAACTATCATCATTCAGCATATATATATATATATATATATATATATATATATATATATATATATTGAATATAATAATAATTAATGATCTCTTTGTTTTTACTTGTTTTTGGCAGTAAATGTTAAATATCCCCATTGACCAAAAAGTAAACATCCATATTGACAGACCAGCCCCTGTATCTGCATGAAATGGTTTGGTCCTGCCTTAGCGCACTAGTGACGGTGTTTAGTTGCTGTCAGTAGATGCGCCAGAACTTCAGCGACCACAATGTTGCCAAGTAATGTTAAATCAAAATCTGGTTTTCAAAAAAAGAAAGAGAGAAAAGAGAGAGAGGAAAGACAAAGGAAAGGGTGTCAAACTGTAACCCAGTTTTTCACCAAGAAAGGTGGTAGCCTGTAGTCTGTGAGTGGTATTAACCTGTTAGCTTAATGTCCATAGTGAAATAAGCTAGCTAGCTACAGACTAGTGTTAGCCTACATTTAATCACCATTTAATCAGTGCAGGGAAACGTTTAGCAAGATGTTCATATTAAATCATTGTCCCTGCCCCTTTTAGCAGACTTAACAACAGATGAGTTTTTAATCTTTCATTAATAATAATAAAAATAATTTTGTTGAGAGAATTTTCCAATTTGTCAAATTTTACAATACAAATACAATGAGACTGTTAAATATGGCCTCCAGCACATTTTTTTATGGTTGATTTTAATCTTGCATCAAATAGTGAACTGCATACTTGCATGCATGTACAAATCACCAGCAGTAAATATTGTGCTAGTACTAGTATTGAACTACAAGAAGCAAGACAGTTGCAAGCCTTTAATTAGAGTTATGTAAAGCTTTTGATGGGACAGTTAGGTCCTAGAGATGTGGTGACAACAGCTGCACAGAGGGGGCCCAATTTGATTTTTTGTCATGGGGCCCAAAATTCCTGGCGGCGCCCCTGCCTATGTTATCTCCTTACATATACCTACGCTCTCCGTCTCTGCGAGATTGGGAATGATTGAGATTTCTCTTGGCACAGCTACCAGAAGACTTACAACGTTCAGACACGTTGGTCACGTCACATCTACGGCGGCAAGCTCAGTTTGCAGCTGCGCAGTAACGCTCAGTAACGCTCAACCATCACTGGAAAAGTGCTTCTAATAGACTTCACTTGTCACCGTCAAAAACAGCGGAGTCACTGGGTCCATTTTATATACTGTCTTTGGTATCCTCGCCTATAGCTCCTCGATGATCCCTCCTCGATGATCCCTCCTCGATGATCCCTCCTCGATGATCCCTCCTCGGTCCTTGGGGCAGAAAGTTTTGAGATAGCTGAATATTTTACTGAAACATGCAATATGTATGTGTATGTAGACTTATGTCAATAAATATTTACTAGATTGTTGTACTTGTGTGGTTTCTTTATTCCCATTTACGTATGGAAGAAATTAGATATTTGCAAGATAATATAAAACCCGTAGCAATCATAGTTCTGAGCAACCATGATACTGATCACAAACTTTCAAAATCACAAACTCTTGCAGGTTCTAAACTTCATTGAAATGAGTCTGCAGGTATTTCTGATGATTTGTAAAAAGCAGTGGGCCTAATTATATTAATAATAGCCTACATTTTATAAATAATATTTGTATAGCAACAAAAAAAAACGTGATGATACGGTCGGGGGTGAACGTGGCCCTGATCCTTTGTTTAATACATTTAGTCAATAAATAAACAACAAAAAACTTGAACCAGGTGCGTTCCATTTCAATCCCCCGCTCCTGCCACTCTGCTCACTGCGGCCTCCGTGCGACGCACGCTGTTACGTGATATGAGCGGCTGACAGCTGAGGGGAAGTGGAACTACTAATGACCTAATGACATGCAGCAGTGGGAGGCACTGGATAGGCGTCGTCCATCTTTACCCCTACCTGTGATAAGTGTGACACGTGGCGGCAGATCTTTGCGGCAGTAGAGTCACTTTGGCCATTTGAAACAAAGTTACTCAAGGGCCATTAATCCTGTTAATGCCTGGCGAGCTTTGCATTTAAACCTGAAAAAGAAATCCGCACGCAGGTAAGTCATCATCAGCACCAGTGTCTGTGGCAGAAAAAACGGAGGCTCCCTTAGACTGTTAATAACTTTGTTCATCTATAACCTCCAAAGGGAGTTTTGTTTCCCCCTATAAACAACGCACATTTTAATTCATTGTCATTGAATGTCACGTCATTCTTTTTTTTTTTTTTTTACTTTTAATTCTTTTTTTATAAATGTATAATTTAAAAACAAATTGGTTATGTGTTCTCATGAAATACATAAAATCATAGCCCAATTGTGATTTTTGGTGTGCATCTTAAACAACTTGAATTTTAGCCAACATCCTCTTTTGTTATCCTCATGACAAAAGAAAAGGGACGTTTAGGGTGTGGGCTCTTGATGGGTAACTAGTTTCACCTGTAGTATTGGTTTTCCTTTTGTTCAAGGTGCCATTTAATCCACCAGGCAACAGATACCTTCACCTCCTGCTAGAGTTCGTTTCCTGGAAAATGCAGCGACATTTCCCCAAAACCCGGTGGTTATTTATTTATTTATTTATTTATTTATTCATTCATTCATTAATTCATTTATTTTCCTGTGGTAAGATGTACGAAACTAGGTCTGTGGACAGGGGTGGATTAATGCACAGGCTGATCTAAGCTGCTGGACAGCCTAGGGCCCCAGGTTGGCTGGACTAATGTGGTTTATTTTTATTTAAATTTACTTGAGAGAAAAAAACGTGACCCGTTGGTCGATAAGGCACATTCAAAACATTAAGCAGCTGATTGGGTAGATCTGGTCTACCCAATCAGCTGTCCTAACGGCTAAATCATGTGGTGAGTCTCCTGACTTGGAGGACTGAGCTGATTCTGGACTGCCCCCACCTCCTCCCCCTTTTTGTTTCATCTCCTCTCTTCCTGTATCTCTTTTAATTGGTCTAACTTTTGCACTTTTATCTGTTGTTGTGTGTCATTACTAGTGTGTTGTGTTGGGCAATGTAATATTCCAAGCACACAAGCATGGCACTAAATTACTTTTTTTTTTTTTTTTTTTTTTTTTTTTTCTTTTTTTGGTAAAGTGATGAATAAGAGGGGGGCCCCACACAGATTATTTTAGGGGTCCATGGCCACCTTAATCCACCCCTGTCTGTGGACTATCCAGAGTAGCTGGGTACATTGTTTCTGGACATGCAGCGTTTTTCCTATTTAAATTTTAAATGCTCTGTATCTGTCGCTATAATACCACTAGGGATACTTTCTTCCCTGTTTTATTTTTTATTTAACTAAATCAAAGATCGGATTTGCTCACAACTTGACATCACTTTGTTCAGCCAACAGCCACTCTAGTATTTCTTCCCCATTCTGCTTGGCCATATCTCTGCACGCTCAGTATAACATCAAGTGCTGTATGTCGTGAATAACCATATGTTGTATAGATTGAACTGAGGTGTCTGTTTGCTTTTGCATCTTTTCAGTGTGCTCAAGGAAAAAAGTGCTGGAATCCTATGCTGTCATGTGTTGCTCATTGTCAGCTTCACTTCCTTATATTTACGGTGAGTAACAAAGTCCTCATTATTGCACTTGAAAAGCGCATACGAGCCAGTTTGATTTATTGGCAAGAGTCACTTCAATATGAGTTTATTCCGGTTTCATGATGGTCATTTTTCTATACTAGGTATTTAGCGAGCCTCATCCCTGAGGACAACCTGCTGGAGACCAGTGAGGTGACCAGT
This sequence comes from Gymnocephalus cernua, assembly GCA_023631565.1. Classification (NCBI taxonomy): domain Eukaryota; kingdom Metazoa; phylum Chordata; class Actinopteri; order Perciformes; family Percidae; genus Gymnocephalus; species Gymnocephalus cernua. The sequence goes on along the minus strand of CM042426.1, from coordinate 4,590,741 downwards.
GAAGGCAACATAAGACAGAGCATCAATTTAGATGACACGCTTGACTATAGGTAAGAGATCTGTAGGGCAGGACCCAAATATTTAACTATCCGTATTATTTTTCCTTGGGTAGGTATTCATTACATGTCATTTAGCTGGCGCATTTTATCCAAAGCGACTTCCAATTAAATGCTTTCAAACTTGAAGGTACAAACTCCAGACAACATGTAAGTGCAAGTACATTAGCTCCAAATAAGCCAAATTACAAAGAGCTATATGAAAGTGCTGTACACACATATACAGTATATATAGGCATTGTTTTTTTTTGTTTTATCCAGCCAATATGGTTTTTGATTTTGGGATTTGGATATATTTTTTTGGGTGGCACAGCAGTGTTGCATAGCACAGTGTTTCCATTTCTTTACTTTGTCTGCTGTCCTTTTTACAAAATTCCCTGCTCATCAAAGTGATGGAATGTGGAAAGAAACTGATCTTGTACCTGATTTTTAGGCGTACAATGTTCTGTGGTGCTTGTCAGAGGGGAGAAGTTGATACAGGTTGTTTCCAGGGTGTGATGGGTGTAAAGTTTCATGATTCCTTACACCGGTCCGCTCTGAGGAGTTGGAAGCCCAGCAGGTGTAGTGTACCTGGGATGGGCTTCGAAGTCAGGTTTTGGTGAAGCACGGGGCAGAAGATCTGGAAAGCAGCAGTTCAAAATCTATAAATCTCCTCTGTTCAACATATCGGTTTTCATCTTCCATTTCAGAGCCAGACGGGGAGTTGAAACACGCACATCTTGGAAAGCTCCGATCATCTGGGAGGGGATGTTTGACCCCGTTCTTTATGACCAAAAGCACATCCAAAACCAGTCATCTGTGGCCCTTACCGTGTTTGCTGTGGGAAGGTACATTTCTCCATAAACACTGACTGTGATAATGCCAGCACTTTGACACTAGCAGTTCACTCTGAATCTGGCAGTACTTTGCCAAAAGATTTGGTGTTATGAACCGTTTTTCCTAACCTGGGTGAAAATCAAGAAACCCTAAATCCCGGTGAACAAGACATTTAGGTTGGTTACAGCTGAATATCAAACTGTGGTGCGGAGTGAGAAGTGAATAGCATTTAGGCTCAACCTAATGACACACACTATTTTTCCTTAGATGGTAGAAGAGAAGCTATGTCATCCCTCTTTTTTCTTATTTTTGTATTGAAGTGGGTAAAGACAATAGCTGTGTTTGAAACCGTTCCCTATCACAGAAGTAGTGTACTATATAGTGTTTGCCATTTCATTCACTTTATAGTCCACTATAAAATACCCAACATGCACAGCTAATTTGAGTGTACATATGATGTACTCTACATTTTACTCACGCGAACCACAATGCAATGCGTTCATGTATTTCCAGAGAAGCAGCAGCTGACCCGCGAAAACTGAAAAGGAAAAATGGAGTGGGATTTAGTTTCTAGCCTCACACAAACATAACAATATTTTCAGTGAGTGTCCAAAATCTCGTTTGGTCATTCCCTATATAGTTCACTTTTTAATAAACACTATATAGTGCTACTACATTGCATGTATCTGTACATGTTGTTCGTATTACATAGCCATATTTATTGTGCTCTTATAAGGTAACTGCTAATACACTGCACACATTTACTGTATATTTAATTTATATTACTCTAAACCACCTTCTGTAAACCAACTGTACACTACTGTCTGCACTATATTTCTTGTCCTGTCTATACTTTGTATATCACATTACACTTTTCTGCTCTTTTTGTACTTCTGGTTAGACGCAAACTGCATTGCGTTGTCTTTGTACTTGTACTCTGCACAATGACAAAGTTGAATCTAATATAGTGAGCGAATGAGGGAACTGTTTTGAAGACAGCTTTTGTTTTAGAAAACACCTGCACATCTACGCCAAAACCATAACGCAAATGTACCACACATGACAGCAGACCTGCAGTATAATGGCTTTTTTTTCCATTACATGGTACCTGCTCGACTCTACTCGTCTTTTTTGGTTTTCCATTACGAAAAAAAAACTCCCTGGCACCTGCTAACGGGTGGTTTTTTTTTTTTTTTTTTTTTTTTTGTATCACCTCCGTCAAGGTTCCAAGCGAGCTGACGCGATGCCAAAAGGCGACGTGAAAACCTGCAGACTGATTGGTCGGAGAGAATCGTCACTAATCACTGCGTCATTGCTAGCGACAGATGGGGGAGTCCTGAACAAACCCGCCATTTTTAAATGGTTTAGCCAGCGGTGGCATTTTTGCTGCCTCCCAGCTTCTTTAAACCAACATTTTTCTTCTGGCTGTGGCAACAGCCACATGCCGAGTCAAAAGCAACACACCTTCGACGTTCTGTCTGTGTGCCGCGTTGGGTCATGGCACTTTCCTGCTGCGTCGCTATGACGACCAGCCACGCTCGCCTCAGGCAAGAGGCGGTACTAAATCTGCAATGGAAAATGGAGGATGGAGCACCGCCGTAGAGTAGAGCTGGTACTAGCAGTGGGTAAGTGCCATTAGAGTAATGAGGACAACTGAGGTTGGGCACTAACTAATGGCGCCAATGTTTAATCAGACTTTAAGGTCAGCAGACGTGAACACAGCAGACGTGAACACGCATCTATAACGTTTGTCAAATAAAAAAAACTAGTATGACAATTGTTTTTTTTTTTCTCTCTTTCTCTACCTAAGGTACCTGGATGCCTACCTGAAGACGTTCCTTACCTCTGCAGAACAACATTTCATGTCGGGATTACAAGTGACATATTACGTGTTCACGGATGAACCAGACAACATACCAAACCTCGAGCTTGGTCCTCAGCGAAGCCTGAAGGTTATCCAGGTGGAAAAGCACTCCAGGTGGCAGGACGTCTCTATGATGCGCATGAAAACAATATCGGATACCATAGAATCAGAGATTCGTCACCACTGCAATTATGTCTTCTGCCTCGATGTGGATCAGGAGTTTAAGGGAAGATTTGGCTCAGAAGCTCTGGGGGATTCTGTAGCTTTAGTACATGCCTACTTTTACAAACTTCCAAAGGAAAGGTGGAGCTATGACAGAAACCCCAAATCCAAAGCCTACATGGAATACGGAGATTACTACTACCATGCTGCTCTCTTTGGAGGCCTGTGTGAACATGTGAAGAGTTTGGCAGATCACTGCTTTCTGGGTATCATGGAGGACAAACTAAATGATGTGGAGGCTCTTTGGCACGACGAGAGTCATCTAAACAAGTACTTTTGGCTTCACAAACCAAGCAGGTTGCTCTCCCCCGAGTACTGCTGGGATCAGAATAATATTGACAATGACATACACGTCGCTCGCCTAATATGGGCAGAAAAGCATTATGACACACTACGTGATCAGTAGACCGGCTACAAGATCCACCAATTGTGAGAAAAGTGCAATAGCCACCTGCCACTTTAACACTCGCTGGGTGATTATGGGTGAAATCAGTGTTACAATATCAAATATGTTTATGATGTGAATATACAACAAGAAATGGAAAATGTTCACTCAAAACCTTAAAATAAAATTGTCAAACTAATTAAAGCATCCATCTATCTATTAGCTATACACACTTTAGAAGGTAATGGGAGGCTGAAGACCATCCCAGCTGACAATGGGCGAGGGGCAGGGTTAGAGTCCGGCCCGCGTCCCACAGAGCCGTGACCGAACCCGCCTGAGCCCGACAGGCATGAAGATATTTATGTCCGAGCCCGGCACACTTAAAATCTTTTTTTTAATTTTTTTTTTCTCCATACTAATGAAACATGTACGTCTGTATGTGTGGAAAGCCCACTTTTATTAAACAACTGTAGGAAGGCATTCGGAAAGGTCAACAGATGATCGCATCAGTGCACACAGGGCAACAAGCTCACGTTAATAAGCTGTTAAAATGTTCAGTGTGTTAACCTTCACTGCTCACTTCGTTTCCGATCGTGATCAGAAAACCAGGGGAGACTCGTTACCTCCAGGGCCGATGTTATAACATGAATATCTCTGCTCCGGTCACATCTACACGTCTGCTTCCTCTTTCTCCATCTCTCTTCTGCCCACCTTTTTTACTTACTTTACAGACTTTTTCTAAGTATAAAAGTTGAAACTTATTTACTTAAGCTAAGTAATAATCATTAATTTGATCTGTATGGTGTTTTTCCCACAAAACATTTACCTGAAAATGGCAAATCAAAACCATGTGTTACCTTGGACAACACACATTCCTTCTTTTTTCCCTGTGTACCAAAGGAAAATCACTGCCATTCAGGATACAAAACTTAAACGACCAATTAAATTTGCAATGCCTGTGGCTTTTCAAATATTTGCTCTCTTTTACCCTAGAAATCTAGACGCACCCTGGCGGCAGCAAATTTAATTTGATGTGGGTCTGGCTTGTCAGGCTGCTCCTCTTTACAACCTTCAATCAACATCAGTGCATACTTCCAGCAAAATGATTTGCATATTATAATAAATGAATGTCAACTAAACAAATAAAATCAAAGGGATCCTCAAAATATAGGCCCCTATAAATCATGCTTTATATCGCAGTACATAAAGCGCTGCTTTCAGTTTACGATTGCAGTAGTAGATAATTACCATGCTACATTTCAATAGTATTTATGGTATTTACAGTGATTTCAGAAATCTCAAGGCTGTTTCATTCCAGTTAGTTCCTCTCTTGCCTCCTGAAACCATTGTGTTTCCCTCATACTTAGTGCAAAATTACACAGGACCAGTGGTGGAAGATGTGTTCAGATCCTTTACTTAAGTAAAAGTACTGTAAATACTGCACTGTAAAACTACTCTACTACTACTCTGCTGACAAGAAGTTCTGAAAATCTTTAGATGAAGGTAACTGAGAAGTGTGGAGCGGTGAACAGATTTATCCAAAGTCAGATTTTAAAAAGGAATTCATGTCTGCACTAAGAACAAGCAAACAATCCTGGAGGTGCAGTAAGGTTGTTGTTACTTTGGGGGAAAAACTCTCATTGGTACTGGGATGGACCGTAGACAGAAATAAAAGTGAATTTGCATCAAGATATAATATTCTTGATGTAGGAAATCCTACCATCCCCACTACCAAAATGCACTAATATTCATTGAGATCCTAAGCTTAAGAACTACTAATGAGCCCCTGGGTTTGGTGTCTAGCGATGTGGCTACCAGTGACGGACTGGCCATCTGGAATTTGGGCAAATGCCAGAAGGGCCGCCCGCCCTCTATGGGCAGCTACTGATCAAATTTGTCTTGTTTTTCAAAATTTTTATTTGCGATTCTTAAGGGAAAAAAAACTACACTACCCACAATCCTAAGCGTAACAACGCCGTCTTTGGTCCAAGTCGCTGTTGCCATGGAAGTGTTTACAGTACCATGTACCCATGAATGGCGAGAGCGAGCAACTAGTCTAGCTAGCTATAGTTTCAAAATGTTTTTTTAGATCCAAATCCGTTATCACTGACCACCACCAAGATGAAAGAAAATGAATCGCGGCACGAAACGACCAATGGGGGGAGCCGAGAAAAAGAGAGAAAACTAAGAAAGCACTGTTGGCTTTGGGTGAAAAATATGCTAAATTTAAGTGATTTGTTTTCCAAACAAAAAGTGTGTTTTGCTTCAATTGACAATTTGCTTCAAAGTTTTCGGAGTTGAGAAGCTCCATAAAGTGACGGACAGCCAGCAGGTGGTGGCCGGGATTGCTCGCTTGCTGGCCGGCCTGTCATCCTGAGACGCCCCGCTGTAAGTTGCCGGTCTGTCAGACCGATCTCGTAAATAAGAGGCTTTTATTTCGCCGTTGACGGATTGTTTGTTTAAATATCACAACACATGTCCATCATAAGATTAACGGGAACGTGTGGTTAACTGCCTTTTTGGTGTTAAACTCCTCAAGCGCACACACACACACACACACACACACACACACACGGCCACAGAGAGAGAGAGATACCGGGAGACTTGTTTAAATTATGACATAGGCTACATTAGATTTAGTATATAGTTCATACTTTTTTTTTGGCATATTTCTTTTCTGATTTTAATGCTATAAAGACCGTTGCCGTGCTTGCATCACTCCCCTTACCCCTCCTAGGCCAGTGGGAATGCAAATGGAAAAAAGGATTTTGGGGGAGAGTAGTTCTTAGAATTGCTTAGAAGTGTACTTTTCCTCTAAAAAGTACAAGTACTATCCGGTAGAAAACCCTCGGCTTCCTCAGTCGTGTATTTTATCCTAATGCCCTCTGGGTGCTGCTTGCTAACGTTATTTCAGACTCTGGCTCTACAGCTAATCAACAGTTTGCCTCGGCGGTGGACAAGGAAACATCAACTGTAACACCTACAGATAAAATCTTGATAAATTTAGCCGCATTACTATGCGATAAAATCTCGAATCCTGTTCTGCGACATACTCTTCTACAGCTAACGTTCAGTCAACTAGTCTCAGCCTGCTCGCTTCTCAGCGAGTCACGTCGCTTTACTCACTTTCACTTTCACCTCTATCAGCTATAACGGTTAATTTTTAGTAGGCTATATTTTAGAACCTGTCCATAACCCTTTTTTGCCTCATTATTTGATATACAAAAATATAAATAATGTCACACAGCGAATTAGTAATCATTTAAAAAATATAAAATCCAGCTCCTGCCAGCAGGTGCGTGTGATTGGTTCACAGGGCTTGCTGAGGCCAGAGAAGAGGCTCCTACTTTGATCTGTTGCTGTTCTTTGCTAATGCTGTTATCAGTTATTATCAATGTTTGTGCAGACAGGTGATGGTTGGTGATGTTTTTCATAATATCGTTTGAAATCATACTTTCACACATTTTGGTTTTATCATCACCATAAGTTGCTGTGTGTGGTTGTTACATAAAGTATCTTGTGTTTATGCTCAGGTGGACTCAGTGATATGTTAATAACAATATTATGGTGTTTTCTGGCTCAAAGAGGGAAAACTCACTGTTGTATGCCTCGAAAGAAACTAATGCATTTTGTGATGTAGATTACCTAGATATTACACTCATTTAAAATTAGACTTTGTAAATCAAGGGGATGGGGGGCCTACAAAACCTCTCAGCCCCGCGGCCTAACATTAGGCTAAGGTGGCCCTGAGCATCACTTTGACAGCCTCATCACCATATTTGTTTTTCATAAAAACAACATTTGGACCAGTTAAGTCAGATGTTTTGTCAGGACTGGATTTACTCGCTCTGTTTCCAATCTTCAGAAATATCACTCATGTCCCTGGAGCGCACTCTTCCTTTAAAATTCTCCAAATGTCTACATATTCATTCAAGCATCTTTATGACCATCCCAGGTCAGCCACAGTTTAGTTTAAGTTTATTTAGATAGTTTAGTTTAAGTTTATTTAAATAGGGACAAGTATGTTACATAAAACATGTTACATACTACAACATTTTAGCCAAAGCTAATTCTCAATGTCAGTCCCTAGTGAGATATGAGACAGAGATATGATATATTCACATTCAGGACATCTGAAATCATGTGTCATTTGATGATGAATGATGATGTATAACCTCAATATTGTTGGTTTCAGTTGACCATTATGATGCTAGTATCAACTATTAGCAATGTTCCTTAAGACTTGCTACACAACTGTCATTGTTACACTCAGCCTTTAAGTAAATTGTGACTAATCAAATATTGACAGACGTTATCAACGTCCTCTCTAAATGCCCCTGTTGGAGCATTATGCTCTGGTACTCTTTTGTGACAGCTGTTTTGTGTTTGCTGATTTGTTACTTTAGTTTTTTTTTAGTTTTTCTACAATCAGTTTACTGTTCAAGCCTAATGTGTTGCTAATACAACATTCTATTAATTTAAGTAACTGGTTATTTACAGGGCTGACCTAACTGTTGATGTTATGCATTTTACTTTTACTCTTGTGAATTCAAATGTGTACAGTACACGAGGGACAAATTTGACTTAACTTTTGTAAATCCAGTTTTATTTATGTTACCGTACTAAATACCTGTGGTTTAAATCTTGTTAATGGATTCTCGTTTGCTGAAATTTGAATCATTATCTTTGAATTGTGTTGCCCAATACTGTTTTCACAGTATCACAGTGGAGAAAAAAAATGGCCTGGGTTGTTTGCATTTCTTCAAACCAATCACAATTGTCTTGGGCCGCAGTAATCTCCAGACGCAGCGACGGTGGATCTGCAAAGTGGTCTCAGGAAGGAACTTGTTTTGGTCGAACATTTGCACCCCGCAAATAAAAATGCTACACACAATATTAAAATCCAACTCTTCACACAGTAAAGTGAGCTATTTAAATTAGCTGGATACATGGTTTAATGAAATTTTGGAAGTGGAAGTTTATTGCCGTTTGTATTTTGTCCATAGCAAATTGCCACTTGGTCCTAAAACGTCCCAGTTAGATATTAAATTCCATTAACATATTTTTTGTAAATCTTTACAATGATTTCCTGAAAGAACCAAGCTGGCCTGCTTTATTGCATGATCCAAATTTTCTTCAAAACTAGCCATTTTCAGCGAATAGCTTGCTAGTTCGAAATTTGTTGATGTTTCCCGAAACCAGCGGAGTTTCGCAAGGCGAGGGACATCTGGTGGAAGATCCGGTGCCAACGGATGTTCCAGCAATTATCCGGTAAATGAATGGTCATCGTTACATACTACAATGGCTTTAAGAAAGAAACGTCAAAGGCCAACTCTTATCTTCAACCCTTATTGGAAGTATGTTTGGCTCACTACATATTGCACCTGTACACATGTGAGGGGATAAACAACTTTTTTCTTAAAACTTTTTCTCTGCCTAATACTCTGAAATGAGACAGACATGAGTAATGCATGCCAAGAGCCAGTCTGCCCAGCTCACCCCTGGGTGGCCCACCCCACCACTCAGCATGAACCACACAGCAGCCACCTGTGTCATTCAGCTGACCTCAGATCAGCTTGGACCTGTCTGACTGAAAGCCATGATGCATTATTCATAGACTGCCACCATCTGGCACATCAGCGCACCTTGCCGTCTCAGGCCACTCACCCTGTCAAACATACAAGCAAATAAAGGGCAATATATCAGCAGAACAGTCCTTGCCTTTGTGCCTATATAGTTTCCAGGCCAAATGAAGAGGAATTTTAGTTTAAAGGTCTGTTAATATACACTACCAACTTTCCAAAGATTATGTATTTTCCATGATTTCTATCTGATAGAGGTTTCTGAGAAAATGTGAGATTGTGAGGAGATTATTTGCAGCGCATACCAGTCTAGGGCAGCACATGTAGGCCTACCTTCATTTAACCAAATAAAAGCCTACCAAAGTGAGACACAGGACACCACTTCCTCAAAAGCCGAAGAAAGTAATGCTATCTGTAGTTTGAATACACAGTTTGAGTACACAGTGCAGCACTGCTTCCCAGTTTGAAGAGCAATAAAAAGAAATATGCTAAAATGCAGTTTAGCCATGTACCACATGAGGGTGCTAGTGTCTACCTTTGATCAGAGCTGTACATATAGAGTTTGGCCAACTCAAATCATGGGTGCCATATTGGATACCATCGTCAGATGACTACAGTGTAACCCTATGGGGTGAATATGCTATCTTGAAATAAATCGCTTATTTTCACAATAAACAGGCATATACATGTTATTATCAATGTTTGTCAATATGTAAAAGGCCCTTATGGAAATATTCCAGTGTATATTTACCTTCTATATTGTAAATGGGCCTCTAAAAAATGCTTTATGGTTAAATGGTTTATGCCTTAAAATAATCCAAGTCCAAATACCAGCGAGTCTGACCATAGAAAAAACGTCCGGTACTAACAGCCCTGAACGTTATCACGCTAGCAATAATAACTTAGTAGTAACTTAGTAGTAACCGAGGCATATGTATTATGTATTAATCAAACAAACCAAAATGATCAAACTTTATTCTTAATAGTCACATACACACAGTACAATGTAGTGAAATTCTATTACTGCATTTAACCCATCCTAAATATTAGGAGCAGTGGACAGCTAGACATACAGCATCTGGGGAGCAACTTGGTGTTCAGTGTCTTGCTCAGGGACACTTTGACATGTGACCGGAGGAGCCTGGGATTGATCCGCCAACGTTGTGGTTGAGGGGCAACCACTTTACCTCTTTACCTCTGTAACTCTAATTAAAGCTGAGTTACAGATGACAATTGAAGTCAGACTACCTTAAATTGTTAAATGACTATGGCAAGATCACAAGCATTTAGGTACATGGAGTGCTAGCGAAAAAGCTAACGCTAGCATAAGGCATGGCTAACTTCAAACTTCATTCATTTCTAAAGCAGTGTTAGAACTTTTTTTACAGCATGGTACACATTAACGATGGTATGACTATATTTGTCCTGAGTAGTCATTTACCCTCCAGTAAGCTCTGTTCACCTTCAGCTCCCATACTTTTCGCCTTTTTGGTTCACGGGGGAACTTGTGAAATCTTTTGCCGCTTCCCTGTCTTTCATTGCAGCCAAATGCGCAACAGTTGGGCATTTTTTCAGTGATTTATGTCATTTTTAAAAAAATGTATTATATTTTCCCACTATTCGCTGCACTATGTCAATGGGAATCAGATGAATGTTGGTATTCAACATGGACCACCAACATGAAACACGTGACCAACGTAAACGGGATAGCTCAGAACATTTGATTCCCTAGTTGGCCAAACTCTCTAATATACGGCTCTGCCTTTGATAACACAACTACCTTCACAGACTTTCCACCAATTCATTTGTTTGTATGTACAGTGTTGTAGTAATACAATGCAGGTTTTCTCAGTGCAAAATGAAAAGGTCATATTCCACAGCATTGAAACGTTTCAAGCTTGTTTCACCTCAAGCATCTGTGATAGGTCTTGTTGGACGTGGTCTGCTGCACCTATAACCACTGATTTCAGCAAAGAAAACATTTGAGTGTTATAGTCTTTGATAACCCCTCTGTGTCAAATCCCACAGGATTGTGTCAAATGATCTAATTGTTATAAATAAAGGATTTGTGTTTCTACCTTGGGTCTCACTTATTCAGCTTCAACTTGCAGCTACGAAAAGTACAATAACAAGTTGTGTTTTTGTCAGTTATTGAGCCCTGAAAGTCTTGTTTTCTTGAAACTAGTTTAAAAATTGACAGTGGGATTAGATTATTTCATCTTGTTTATTTCCAACCAACTCTTTTCAAGTGTTGTTTTTTGTTTGTTTTACAATTTATGGCTCATTTTATGATTCTTGAGCTGTGATCAGATTTATTCGTTCAAGTTACTGACACTTATTTCTAAAATATTCTTGATGCAGATTGATTTGTATTGTAAGCATGTTGAAATAATCTTACTACACTGGCAGATCTTAAGATTTTAAGAATATTAGACTTATAGGGCTCAATAATATACATAAATGGCTTGATAATATGCACTATATAGGCTGGGCCAAATACTGGATGGCCTTCACAACTTCTCCACACACACTTACCACTTAGGAAGACACCACACGGTGGTGCTCAAAGCACACAAAGCCCACAACAATAGGGGCTAGAAGCACATTGCACTTTCCAGACAAAAGAAAATGTAATTACAGGAATACTGTAAAAACAACAGCACAAGTATTCAACAGAAAGAGATTTGCAAATAAAAGAATATCAACATCTTAAGCAAGTAATACTTTCATCAGATATATGACATATTTTTGGTTTTATTCTCTTATCTAATGACAGACGACACATTAGTCCAACATGCACATTCAATCACTGGCAATGCTGGCAATACATCTATTTTTAGCTGTACAGGAAACCACCTGCTTGATTAACTGTAAACCATAAACTAGCTAAATCAGTCCCCTATTTGAAATCGCTGCTGAAAACATATTTTCATTGAAAGGTTGTTTTTTTAAACTTCAATATATGGAGGTTTTTGGTCTGCATGTGTTTATTTATGTTTGTATGCAGATTGGTATACTGAGGTCCCTAACCCTAACCCTAACCCTAACCCAAGGGACAACGCACATTAATCAACATGAGTACAGAGTCCAACATGTAAATGTGCCAGATCTGCAGTCCCTAGCAGGTTGATGGCTTAAAACAATAGATATGCTACAACAATACAACACATACACATCAAGAAACACATGTAAAATGACACAACCACTATTCGGGTCATGACAACTGGCAGGTTGATGGCATGAGAAATACATAACATAATTATCATACACAGTAGACACAGGTAAAAGTGCATAGACACACATTAGAATGCATCAACAACACATAAGCACACACAGAGACACTAGTGACAAAGACAAACACATTATGCCTGTAATAAATGTAACATATGACATTTTAAATGCTTTTCTTCTATGCTTTTGTTTATGTGTTTTGCATTTTTTTTTTTCCTTGTAAAGCACTAATCTATTGATAAGTGCTATGTAAATAAACCAGCAGCTGTCGAACATTTGAGGACTGGAAGTCCTTTTTCCCACCTGCTGCACTATAGTTGCAGTTTTATCCACAGTTATCTGAAAGTGAACTGATTTAAACGGCTGAATGTTGTATTGGGTTTCTACAAATATAATTATATTATATTATACATTAATATGGCGCTTCAATCAGGACGTTTTGTGTCCATCCAAGCCTTGAAAAATGCTCAAACTCTCTGTCAACTTACAATGAACAGGACTTGTAGCTCCAGAAACCTGGGCGGCCAAATATCTCTTCCCACTGGGCTACTTTGTTTTTGGCAGATAAAGCCAAATCAAGTGCAGCTACTGTATCATAGTAATATGAAAACATTTAAGTTTCAAATACTGTACAAAAGATAAGCGTATTCCAAATGTGTGTTGCTTAAAGTACAGGACAAGCAGAGTGAGTAATCAAGGCTAAATACATATGACTTCAGCTGCTGCTATGAGAATAACAACAGGAGAGGGAGGGCGTGTCCTGAAGAATTCATGGATCACAGAGCTGACAGCGTTTTCTTGTAAATTCTTTTAAAAGCACCAAAACACATTAATGTAATTCCATTGTGAGGACTATGTGTGTGTGTGTGTGTGTGTATACAGTATTTGTGTGTCAGAGAGAGACATTTGTAGACACTAAACTGTTTCACAAGTCCTGTAAAGACATATTTGTACACAGGGAAAAGAAAAGAACAAAGAAACAAATTGATTACATCATAAAGACTGATGCTAGGAAAGACATTAGGCATACATCAACATTTCATTGCTTCATTTACACTTTGACCAAATAATTGGCCCTCATTTCCTTTTGACATTGGCTTCATGTTTTCATTTTTTGGGGTCCCACATGCTGTATGTGTAAAGAAATAATATTTGCAAATTTAGCCTATATTTCTTCCCTTTCTTCTAGGGATGTCCCGATTTGATCGGGAAGTTGCGGATCGGAGCTGATATGGGCATTTTTTAATGGATTGGGGATCGGCAGTCACCCCGATCTCCTTACCCCGATCATTTATTTATTCTACACAATTATAAGTAGAAGTTGATTTTGTATGTGAGTTTTTTCAAAAATGCTAGCTGCACAAAGTTAAATGTATAAAGCTGAAGACATCTTTTAAGTACTTTATTTACTTAGTTATTTTTGTAAACAAAAATCTAGCCAAATACAAGTATCTGATCGGGACTCTGTATCTGATGAAAACCCAGTGTAGAAGAGTAAACCTGCTTCTAACATAAACTGGCCTTGCACATTTGATGAAGGAGGCAAAATATGGAAATGACTATAAAGCATTGTCATTGCACAAAATTAGAAAATATTTGATCTTTTATATGCCAAACATGAACTAATTTCAATTTTGTTTGCCAAAACAGCATTCACAGACAAGAAATATATATCTTTTAAAGTGATGTACAGTATGTTTGGGGTCAATTTGACCCCAGAGAGAACTCCCTGTTGGAGCTGTTACGAACAAACTGTTGAAAAGCACAAATGTTAAGTTTGACAGCTGACCTTGAACAGAAGTAATGCGTCAGACTTCTGCAACATGTCACTGTGTCAAATTGATGTCTTTAGTTAAGTATGGTCTACTGTGTTATTGTATTTTTCTCATGAGGCTTATATTGTGAAACCTTGTCCTCAGGCTGAACCCTGTGGCTTAGTATATCTCCAGATGCACACTTCTTTACGAAACCGGAAGTTGTGGTTGATCTTAAGGCAAAAGATGAATAAGCAGAAGCGGTCCACAATTTTCGAGACTAGGTGTTGTTAGACATCTCGTATGTCCTATCTAAGAAACTGTATAAAATGTGAATGTGAAAATGTTGCCTTTCTCACTTTTCACTAGCCTATGTTCCCAAAATGAACAATGTTTTGTGTCTGCTTAATTGTTTAATTGAACGAGATGCTGGGGTTTAAAACACCAAACACGCACCCCGACAGCGTTCACATAATCACAGGAGACTTTGATAAGGCCAACTTGAAGACTGTACTCCCAACATTTTATCAACATGTCAATTAAACTTCCTTGCGTTCTATGTTGTATGTTGTTACACTTGCTTGTTGTATGTCAGTTTTTATGAAGTTGTTGATTAATCCATTGTTGGTAATAAGACCAGTCCTACAGGGGGGGAAGGGATCAGGCCGTGAGCGGTATTTACGATAGTAACGTTAAATACAAGTACTCCACAGCAACTCTAGGGGTAGCTGTTTGACAAAAGATTTGAACTGCATAGTATGCCTTTAAGGAGAGTGTATGTATGTGCCTGATTACGTCCTGAGGGGCTGGGCACTCCTAAGGTGTAGAACAACAGGTAAGATAGTTCTGCAGTGAATGAAATCTTTTATAATATTTGGGGTGCCTTTTGTTGTGGTTGCACATATATGTATGTATAATGTCAGCAGTAACTGATCTATCTAATTGTAATAGTATTCAGATACAGAGTGTTAATGTTGCTTTCTCAGTTTAGCTCACCCTATAATCACCTGTGAAGGTGGTAGAGTCCAGTTGGGGGCGGCTGAGAGGTTAAAAGTGCCTTCAGAAGAAGGGGAAGAGAGAAAGGATTTGGCAGCTTGTTGTGAGTTTGCCATTTTGTTTCTTTGATGGTATTTTGCCTCAGTTTAACGTAGTTTTAGTATTTCTGGGGAGTTCAGTTTGTGCCCTTTGACGATGTTTTTTTGTTCTTCTGTTAATAAACACGTCAGCTTTTGCACTTAACAAGCTTCCTGTCCAGCTTCCTCAAAACGCACCAGCACCTCATCGGCCTTGGCGTGAGCTCGGTGGTTTGACATCTGTCCTTTCAGCTGAAACTATTAACTTTTTGAATTCTGTTATACCTTGTGTTGTCTTCGGCTCAAATTTGACCCGTTGTCCAAATGTCTACATCAGAAATATGGGTTTCTTTTTAACTACCTAATTTGGATTACCCAAAAAAAATATAAATAAAAAATAAATAAAATATAAAAATGTTTTCCTCCATGTCACCTCCGGGGCTCCGTAGTATCCCGACAGAACAGTGACCCTTCTATGATTATCCTTCCTTTAATATTAGTCTAAATAATTCATAATTTCTGCCTTTTTAACTCAAGAATTGGGTACAATTTCCTATAAATTAGTTTTTTATTGACCATGAATTCCAAAAATGAGTAATGTATAAAACTAGTTAAGAGTTGGTGTTGGTGTTTATACATGGTAGTGAAAAGAAGCGTTAAACAAAAAGAACAGAAAGATTTAGATACTGAAGGGGTACACAACTGATGAGCAATGGCTGTAAATTATGTCAGTAAATGTTTAGTCTGATATACTATTTTTTTTTTTAACATTTCAACCAAAAATGTTATTGGTAAATGCCAAACCAGAAATAGGCATATGAACAGATGTAGAAGATGTGGTTGCACACAAATACGCAGGCACCCAAAAGGACATAAAAGGAGCATTCTACAAACCCCCAGTATATGTAGTCTCACAGCCTTTAGAGTGTCCAATGTGTTCGAAAGCAAAAAACAAAGAGTTTTTCCTGCGTGTGACAGCCAATCGCCAGCATTATTAGATCTTGATAGAAGCACGCTGCATGCTTATTGGCTCACTGACGCTGATGAGATTTGCTCCTTAGGATTTACTCCTTAGGTATTGAAATTGGGTATTGAATGATGAGGCATTTTTCGATGCTCAATACCATAGATGCAATTCCGTCTGTGCCTAAAAAGTATTGAATTCGGGACTCAGCCCTAGTCTAAGCATGCAGCAAAACAGCCACCTGATGGAGAGGTCAATCACAGGTAAACGACCTGGCACCTGTTTCACTAAGCTATGCGGTAATCAAACTCCTCCATTGAATCAATGGTGTGAAGTGTTCTTACCCAGTAAGGTTGTTCATTGCTTCAACAGGCCATGTTTTTGGAAGCAGCAGTTTCAGGTTGGGACATGCTGACATCATGCTGCTCTCGTGTTTTACGAGAGGTGACATCTATGTTGAAACCCAGCTATGAAAATATGGAGGTGAACTGGAATTACACATAAACATCAGGGCGAACATGAAGTCACTCGTAAGTGTATGTATGTACACCTGCATGCGTCTCTGCTAGTTTGGCACATACACTTTGTGTTTGCAGATCTGCCAGGCCTCCCTGTGCCTTTTCCCTCCTGGGAAATGAGCATTCTTAAAGGCACTTCTGAGTAGCCCACTCAAACAAAGAAGCAAACATGAATGAATGAATTAAACCATCTACACTGTAAACCCACATTTAGTTGTAATTGAACTTTTTAGTGGTCTACTTATTCTTTCATGTTTTGTTAAAAAAACACATTCATTACTAAATCACATTAGTTGTTTGTAATAATCAGCCTAAGTATGCAGTGACAGATCATATTAAGCAGAGATAACTAAGGATGTTAAGTTTCTGTATGGGAGGGGCGGGGTCATTGAAACTGATCTGGCTGAAGCGATGCAAAGGCTCATGGGAAAAAAATATGTTCTACACGGTTTCTGTCCTAGTTAAAGTGTTTTTTTAATAATTTTCTGTTAAAGTTGTGGGTGTGCATTTATGTTACGTGGGTTTTAGTTGTGTATGGTTGATTTAGTGTTCATGTTCAGGTACATTTATTGTTGCACCATGACCGAGACCCGGGGGGGGGGGGGGGCTGAAGGGGTCTGGGCAGTGAGGTGGAGTACAGCTAATCACATTCATGCAGTGTATGTTGGAAATTACAATCTTTGAGTTGTTCTCCTTTCTATATTAATTGAATTAATGTATGGAGTACACTGTTCTTCAAACTATTTTGTAACAAGGAAATAAACATATCTATGTGGATGATATATATTTCTTTAGTTTAATAAGTGCAGTGTGATGTTTCATAGTTATATTTGACTTAAAGTAAGTTTACCAATGATTTTTAGTAATGACTACTAATGTAAACTTGATTTGTCTACTGCATCAATTTACCAATCTGTGATGATACAACTTGACCTGTTAAGTTTCACATTTAAAGGTATAGTGAAGGATTTTCCCGAATTTTAGAAAAGAACCGTCCTCTCCACTTTTTGAAAAAATGCACATGCGCAACACCCTACCTGCTCCCGAGAGGGAACGCCTATTAAACGTGTGCACGAGAGAGCATGCACGAGCAACTAATGAATGACAACTAGGAGGACCAATAGTCTTGATGATCCACCCGGAAAAAGAAAATCCTCCACTACACCTTTAAGGCAACAGGTTTCCACGCAAATTTCTAGTAAAGTCAACTAATTTGGGTTAACAGTGTACTGTGGCCCTTTTGCTTTTCAAAGACTGTGAGAGAGTCAGCTGAATAAGGTTGGGTTGGCTTCCAATACCCAGAACCCTTTTGGATTCAGGTCCAACTTGATAAAATAATGAATCTACGTCAGAGAGGGTTATGGGTCTGAAATAGATCTTATTCTGACTAGGGCATGACCAGGGAAGGCAGTGTTGGTTTGGTCCACCACTTTGGTCCTGACTGAAATATCTTATAAACAGTGTTGGTCAAGTTACTTGGAAATGGTAATTAGTTACTGATTACTTCTCCAAGAAAGTAATCCAGTTACTTTACTAATTCCGCTGTAAAGTGGAATTAATCCAGTGAACTGTTACACCCATAAAACTTTTGTTATTCACCGTCCAGATGTCAGCAGTGGTGGAAACAAAGTCTATATCTCAGTGTAGCCTTCAAATTAGCGTCCATTATGTTATATTCTCTCTCAAGGTTTCTTGCAAATGACTTTCTCTGAGGCAGCTTGACACCGTGTTTGGTCGGTATTTTTTCTACGATGTGTCAGAACGATTCAGAGTCAACAGTGGAAATTGGCAGCATGTCCTCGACAATATAGCCAGCGGCACTAAGTCCTGTCACTTTTAAGTCTATTTCCACCTGTTTAGCAGGAGATGGGGGGTGACCCTCGGAGGTTCGCCAGGTGGAATTGGATGTAGCCCCAGCGGTCATGTCAGTTGGGGGTTCAGGTTTTTTTCCAGAGAGTTTAACATTCTTGTGCCGGCTTGCTAGGTGCTTGCTCAGATTTGAGGTGGAATTTTTTGCTGTAGATAAAAGTTTACTTCCCACGCAGAGTGTACAGAGGACACTGATGTCACCTTTAACCGAGTCAAACTCAAAGTAATGTCGGTGCTTCCATCCATTAAACGCTGCATGATTTGTTCAGACATTCATGGCTGACTGACCAATCTCCTGACTGAGCCAGGCTGTTCTCATGAACTATTCATACATATAGCTATGAAAAATATTGCACTGCAATTCATATGTATTTCACGTATGTATTACTGTAAGCCCCACATTGATTGCCATTGTATAAGACTGTGAAAATCTGCGTATAGAGGAGGTCAGGTGATGGAAGGGTTCCCAAAAACACCAAAACACTTTTAAGCAATGAGAGTGGAGTTTGTGTCCCAGATGTAGCCAATGGGAAAACACAAGACTTTCACCCATGAAACGGATGTTCGTGACCCAGAAGTATTACTCAAGGTGCCCGCTGTTTAAAGTGCTCATATTATGCTCATTTTCAGGTTCATAATTGTATTTAGAGGCTATATCAGAATAGGTTTACATGGTTTAATTTTCAAAAAACATCATATATTTGTTGTACTGCACATTGCTGCAGCTCCTCTTTTCACCCTGTGTGTTGAGCTCTCTGTTTTAGCTACAGAGTAAGGACTACTAGCCAGTCAGAAGCAGAGTATGAGGGCGTGTCCTGACAGTACCTAGGTAAGGACTACTAGCCAGTCAGAAGCAGAGTATGAGGGCGTGTCCTGACAGTACCTAGGTAAGGACTACTAGCCAGTCAGAAGCAGAGTATGAGGGCGTGTCCTGACAGTACCTAGGTAAGGACTACTAGCCAGTCAGAAGCAGAGTATGAGGGCGTGTCCTGACAGTACCTAGGTAAGGACTACTAGCCAGTCAGAAGCAGAGTATGAGGGCGTGTCCTGACAGTACCTAGGTAAGGACTACTAGCCAGTCAGAAGCAGAGTATGAGGGCGTGCCCTGACAGTACCTAGGTAAGGACTACTAGCCAGTCAGAAGCAGAGTATGAGGGCGTGTCCTGACAGTACCTAGGTAAGGACTACTAGCCAGTCAGAAGCAGAGTATGAGGGCGTGCCCTGACAGTACCTAGGTAAGGACTACTAGCCAGTCAGAAGCAGAGTATGAGGGCGTGTCCTGACAGTACCTAGGTAAGGACTACTAGCCAGTCAGAAGCAGAGTATGAGGGCGTGTCCTGACAGTACCTAGGTAAGGACTACTAGCCAGTCAGAAGCAGAGTATGAGGGCGTGTCCTGACAGTACCTAGGTAAGGACTACTAGCCAGTCAGAAGCAGAGTATGAGGGCGTGCCCTGACAGTACCTAGGTAAGGACTACTAGCCAGTCAGAAGCAGAGTATGAGGGCGTGTCCTGACAGTACCTAGGTAAGGACTACTAGCCAGTCAGAAGCAGAGTATGAGGGCGTGCCATGCTAGCAGCTAGGCGAGCATTATAACGTGTGTTCCAAAGTGACCACGTTTGTCTCTGAAGTAAAGGCTGGACTACAACAGAGCTGTTTGGAGCAGTTTGTGAACAGTGTTTTCTGGTGGACATGGTAAGTCCTTTTGGGGGGGACTTTGGACTTTTTGACTTTGTAAACCTATAACGTACACAAAAAAGAAAAATAACACAATAAAGGAAAGGGGAAAAGGCAAAAAGCATAACATGAGCATCTTAATCTCGTTTCGGTGCCTAAACTTTTCACGTCTTTTCACGATGCATTGCAGTCACCTTTTTTTGTGGCTAAACTTAACGGTCACGGGCTCTCTCACAACCCCAGCTCACGTTTACCTTTTGTCGGCTAAAGTTAACTGTCTGTGATGTGGTCACCAGTAAGCGGTCGCAGTAATTTTGTAAGATATCATACGAATTGTGCATACATTTTCGTCACTATAATATCATACGAACTGTAAAAAATGTGTTGCTGAGCATCCCCATCAGATCAAATTCATCAATTTTAATTTATCCAGTACTTTAGTTAGCATTTATGTCTAATACTTCTAAATTTCTATGGACAACTGTTGAATTCCTTCAGTGATTTTGTTCCCATCGAACTGTTTATAAGAAGACAAATAACAATGTCCGAGGCTTCTGAGAGGCCTGCAGAAACCTAAAACTGATCTAAGAAGAGATTCCAGTGGATTATCCTCGTCATTTCTTCTTTTTTGAACTCTCATAAGACACAAGAATATAAGAGTAAAGCTTTGTTTGGTGAAATGACGGGCAGATTCGAGAGGTTTAGAGGTTTTACCCCCCCGACCCTCACACCGATCTTTGACTTTGATGAAAGTTGCTTTCACAAAGCCCTAAACACAATAGATCCCCCCACCCTTGCATGCCCTTGTGAGAGGATATATGTCAGAGCTGTAACATCATACTCCAAAGTATCACTTTGACTCTCCACGGGTCACATTCCTCAGTGATGGTGGAGGACGTGTGAATGAATTCACCCATGTGGGGGAGATAAGGAAAAGGGGAAGAGTTGAAGAAAAAGGACGAAGAAAAAGAAAAGCAGAGAAAATTGCAAGACAAAAAGAAAAGAAAAGAAAGAGGAATAACAGAGTTATGAGAGTGAAGTCCACCAACACAGGGCAGCATCTGGCATGGCTCATCCTTCCCATCATACACATTCCTGTCTGACACGCTCACAAAGCACCATTGTAATGAACTGGTATCTGACTCATATCCTCACTGCTACCGACCCTATAAGCTACGACCACATCCACACTAAGACATGCACACGTTTGGCCTTGAGCCACCTTCATTGTGCAGAGTTATGGGCTGACAGTTTTAATACCACCTGTAAATGATTCTCTACTGTAAAGAGAGGAGGTGTGAACTTCAAAAGATAAGGAGAGAAAGAAAGGAGGACGGATGAACCGTAATATAGCATTGCTCTAATGTCACGTGGCCTGTGGTCGAAGTGTGTGTGTGTGTGTGTGTGTGTGTGTGTGTGTGTGTGTGTGTGTGTGTGTGTGTGTGTGTGTGTGTGTGTAGTCTTCATACCTGTCAGTACTTTACACATCAGACGCTGCAGTCAGAAGCCTCTAGAAGATCAGAGACTCTGTGTCAGTGGTGGGAGATGTACCTTTAGGTTTACTTTTACCTAGTCTCCCATTGCCAGACCTTCCTCCACAGCGCAGCGAAAGAGGGTCTGATGAGTCCACACAGCATTCCGGGATGGGAGAAAAACGTTCTCTGGTTTGTTGGCGTAGCTTTAAACCAATCACAATCGTCATGGGTGGTGCTAAGCCGCACAGAACCCTGGTGCCGCTGCAACACAGCCCTGGGAAGGAACTTGTTTTGGTGGAACATGTGTATATCTGGATTTACCCTGCAAAGATCTGAGGAGCAGTTAACCATAGTCCTCATAAATCGATCAACACAAAAATTCCAACACAAAGAAAGCAGATAGTAACGGACATCTGGCCGAAAAGAAGGACATACGGCGGAATTTCTGACGGCAACGGACCAATCCCAGAAGTGGAATTGTAGCCTAAATTGTAGTGTTACCACAAAGAGCATTTACATATTTTACTTCAATAAAAGCAAACATGTTAAAGAAGCCAAAAATGTACTCAGTGAAAGAAATTGTGAGACTGGGTAAACCAGCCCGATCTGCCAGCGATTTGATTTCTCCCTGCAGCTCAGGCTGGAAACCTGGTTTATCTCTCCTGCTTCCGTTACAAATCTGTGGGGACCAATCACAAACTGGCTTATCCACCTGGCGCGCTATTGGCTGGTTTAACACGATGACGAAAGAGAAGCGACCAAGCAGTTATTGTTTACGTTCAACATGGCGGCTACCGAAGCAACGTTGATGCCGCTGTTGCTGCTGTTTTAAAATATTTCAAAGGCAAGAAACTTGCCCTGGAACAGTTCCTACAAAAGAAGGATGTGTTTGCCTTACTACCGACCGGCTTTGGTAAAAGCCTAATTTACCAGCCAGCCCCGCTGGTAGCCAAAAGAATGGAGCTCAGCTGTACGTCACCCGGATCGTTGCTCTGATTGGTTGAAGGACTATCCAATTGCGTTGATTCACCGTTGATCACGCCTCTTGTGCAGAGAAAACACAGAGCAGACTCCCCAGACTAATGTTCAATTTTAATCTTAAAAGATTGAGCTTGGTCTGGTGATAGCCAGACTAGGAAATTGTTGTACTGTCAGCTCAAATGACCTCCTCCTCATAAATAAACATTAACATTTCCAGCTTTTGAGAAATGTATAGGAGGACCAAATCTAGCATTACAAACAGCAACAAACTGTTAGTTTGGGGTTAGTCATTGTCTTCTGTCTGTGGCCCAACTGGTGAAGTAGGTCTCCAACCTAATGCTAGTGAAAGTGTTGAAATATGAAAGCTTCTTGGAACTATGCAGTTTTTTTAGCTTAATGTACCTTAACTGAACAGCTTCGGAGTCATTGGAATGGTTATATGACTTTTTTCGAGTTGAATGGTGGTCGTCTCGCTCCCCCCTAGCGCCTGTGAGCGGAAAAACCACCCTTGCAACTTTCGGCCAGCGAGCCGCCAGCCTCAGCGTCAGGAAGTATGGCGTGATATCAGGTCTTGCGATGTAACAAATTGCTTCACGGCACTGCACACATACGGCCATTCAGGAACCGGCTAACAAGGTAGAGATGGAGTTTTTCACGCTATCGTCATGACAGAGCCGGCAAAAAAGAAGCAGAAAGCTAGAAAAGCATTGTGGGAGGAACAGAGGAAGAGGAAACGGCAGACTGACCGAGAGAGGAGTCAGACACGAGTAAACATAGGAGCTGCCAAATATCTATTCTAAAGCTGTAGGGGGGGCTCTATAGAGAAACCTGCCAGCAAAAAGTAAGAAAACAGTGAAGAAATGGCCAAAACTGCATAGTGCTGCTTTAATACTAGTAATAAAGTGAGACTAATATAACAAACATTGGCACTGGCACAAAACTAGAAGTCAAATGTTGGTGGATGTCATATTAGCTGACATTCAAAATGAACTAGAGTTTATGTTCTTTCTTTCATTGATACTTAAAAAGACACAGTAATTTGCCCCACAGTCATGAAAAGAGTGGGCAGGTTTTTTGGGAGCAC
Source organism: Gymnocephalus cernua (assembly GCA_023631565.1). Taxonomy (NCBI): domain Eukaryota; kingdom Metazoa; phylum Chordata; class Actinopteri; order Perciformes; family Percidae; genus Gymnocephalus; species Gymnocephalus cernua. The sequence continues at coordinate 4,567,190 of CM042426.1, read as the reverse complement.
TGCACCCACAGAGTCGAACGTCCCCCAGGCAAAGGTGTGGGTCCGTTGAATGGGACAAGAGAGAAAAATCCCCAAATTCCCTCTGTGAATGCCACATAGTAATTAATCTCCAGCATGGGTTTGGCCTCCTCTCTGACATTTGAGTGACATGCAGGCTCTTTGTGTGTGTGTGTGTGTGTGTGTGTGTGTGTGTGTGTGTGTGTGTGTGTGTGTGTGTGTGAGGGAGGTGTTTGATTGCTTCTCCCTCGGGCCTGTTCCATAACCCTCTTTTTCGTTTGATGTTCTTTTTTACTTTTTTATCCACCTTCTTCCTCTTTTTTTCTGACACTTCATATGCTCAGCATCCTATTATTCTTCTTTACTTTTTGGTCTTTTGCACTGTAAAATGCATCATACAGTGAATGTGTGCATGAATGTGTCAGAGCTGACAGTAAGGTGTTGGGAGTTACAGTACAATGTTCAGGCTACTTTTAGGTGTTTAGTTTCTTTAAAAGTATCCAAGTTATTGACGTTAAAGCTGCTGTTTCCCCCCCAAAAAGCTCTAATAAACACATTGTATGCTACTTGTCGCACACCAAATGGCAGACAGACATAGTTTGATAGCCTGTGAACATAGTGGAGCATTTAGCAGCCAAAAGAGTAGACAGATTTTCTTTTTCAGGAGTCAGTAGAGATCTAGTCTGGCTCGAGAGATGTATATTGCTGGGTTAAAACCTATTCCTCCCCTCTTGCTATTTCCACTATCAGGGTTTAGCGCCGCCCAGGACGGCTGTGATTGGTTTAAAGAAATACAAACAAGCTAGAACTTTCTTTTTCCATATCCTGGAATAGATAGGTGGTGTAGCCAGACCATACTGCAGAGCTGAGACAGCGATGTGGAGAGAGGTCTGGCAATGCGAGACTAGTAAAGATCAAACCTGGGCTAAACATAGTTTGAGTGTTACTTCAATGAAACAAAGTCACTACAGAGCAATTAAACAAACAGGTGATCGAGCTGTGCTGCCCAGAGCCAGACTGGGATGATGGGCACTATTTTAACGATCTAAGTGCACGGCGTGAAGCACCTGGTGCAGGTGCGTTTAGGGCGTGTACGTATCCACTTTTGCTCGTTTAACGGCGGAAAAAAGGGTCTGTGCACCAGGCGCACGGTTCAAAAGGGTTGTACATAGTGTCTTAATTAATCATAGGTGTGTTTTGGGCGTAACATGAAATAAACCAATCAGAGTTTCATCTCCCATTCCCTTTAAAGCCAGGTGCGTTTGTACCTTGGCGCATTGCTATTATGATGGCAGATTTGTTAAAGGAACACGGCGACTTATTGGGACATTAGCTTATTCACCATAACCCCGACAGTTAGACAAGTCGATACATACCCTTCTCATCTCCGTGCGTGTTGTAACTCTGTCTGACAGCTCCACCGTTAGCTTAGCCTAGCACAGATCCTGGAGGTAACTGGCTCCAACTAGCCTACTGCTCTGAATAAGTGACAAAATAACGGCAACATGTTCCTATTTACATGTTGTGATTTGTATAGTCACAGCGTGTACAAATAACAACGTCACTTGAGACACAGCCATCTTCTAACTGTATATAAACTAGGAACTATATTCTCAGAAAGGGAGGACTGCTACTTGGATGGAGTAATACGCTTGCAAAAAAAAAATTAATCCACTCCATATTGACCCTTCACCCAGAGCCGTTCTAGCCACAATTCAACTGTAAAAGGGAGACGAGAGAATGTGCAACAGAAACATCGCTGCACGTGACGCTAGTTAACACTACACTCAACAGCAGGTAACGTTAGATTAAACGCGGTTAAAATGCTGACAGCTAACGCTAAACGGTGTAAACTTTGACTGTATTTCACTCACTGTAGAGGATTCCGACACTGGTAACCTACAGCCTCGTGGTGCATTCAAAGTTATTGTAAAATACCATTTTCCCATCTGGTGGATGTTTTTGTCGTTCAACAGCAATTTACTAGTGAAGTAACCCTATTCCTGAAGCACCTTCGAATTTATTTCCTCAGCATATTAGGTCATATTGTTGATTGTTATGGTCATTATTTGAACAGTGAAAATAATAATGAAAAGAGTTTTTTAACTTTAATGTCACTAATGCTGATTATTCATTGATTCGTTTGAATTGAAAAATAATATTTAAAATACTTTCACAGCAAAAATCAGACAGAGTCTGTTATTAATTCGATTATATTTTTTAATCGATTGACAGCCCTAAATAATACTATTTCACATTGTAATATTTTTATTTTTAATCTTTTGCATGTGTGTGTGCTGCTGCACGTCTCTGTGTGTGTAACAAGCATAGTGTGCACGCGCTGTGCACGAGCCTAGGAGCATTTTACTAATGCGCTGTTAAAATAACAATGAAATGCTGCGTTATTGACTTTAGACCAGGTTTTTGTTGGTCAATGGCGCGATCATTTCCCGCTGCCTCAAGATAGCAATACGTCAAGAATGCACCTGAACACACCTCCCTGTAAGACCAGCACGCCCATGGGTGCACAGATGGGCGCAGGTGCATATGCTATTTAAACGACGTGGGTGCTGGACGGGAAATTGAAAACTGCATCTGTCTTAAACTAGCAAAGACACTTGCGTCGGGCTTTGTGCTGGGCTGCGCCGGGTGCAAGATAGGGCCCGATAATTAACGCATCTAACGTCAGCCCAGGAAAATCTCCACACATTCACAACAGACCATGCTGTAACTGCTTTGTTGAGATATCACATATCTACAGAGCCCCTAAAGGTTTTTTGGTGTACAAGAGAAACCAGTCTGAGTAGCAGTAAGAATGGCTGCCGAGAAGGAGGTATTAATCTTCCTGAAAACACAACTACATATACCTGATAGTGTCATCAACAAACTTAAAGATGATAAGGCAACTGTTAACTGATTTCATGCTGTGAATGTGAAATATTAACTTTAGCCACATAACGTTAGCAGTAACTTCCTAACATAATTTTGCTAGATTTAGATTGGTTTCTTGTGAGCACGAGATACTTTTGCGTGCACACCAGAAAGGTTCTCATACGCACCAGAAAGTGTCTAATGCGCACAACAAAAATAGTCATGTCATGTCTGCTTACATATCTCGACATTACACACAAAAACTGCTTTAAAAAACATTCATCTGTAATTTGCAGGGCATTTCTCCTTTTATGCACTCTCAGGTCCCCGTTTAATTTCTATCATACTCTATTTCACCTGCTTCACCTTATCTTGTCTGCCACGTGCACTCCACACAAACTGAACATTGTGTTGATGCGTGTGATGATAGGCAGAGGTCATACCATCAGGTTAAAACCAAGCGGGGGAGCTGACAGTCTCCAGTCCTGAGTGACTTGGCCTGTATTGTTTCAGACACTGACATTGCTTCTGATGACATTAGAGAAAAAAAGACTTCTCTTCCATTCCTTAATTCTTCTTTCCTCACCTATTTTCCTCGCATTTCTTCCTCTTAGAGTGAGGTAAAGTGAGGTGAGGTAAACGTCAGCAACTTTTTACTTCAAAGATCAAGTCAAGTCAAACACTTCTGTGCTTGTTTAAATAAAATCTTTCTGGTGAGCACCAGCGACGGCCTACGGGCCGTTACTTAAGAAGCAGCTATTTATGAGTAACACTGTGTGTGTTAGTGCTGCAGAGGAGGAAGGGAGGAAGGCCTGCCACATTAATGACAACCACACTTATGTAAAGCTCCACACAGTATTTATAGAGTCAGCTGGGCTTCAGAAGATCAGTCGGAAAGTCTGCAGACCACAAGTCATGAAACACACACACGCACGCACGCACACAGGGGTTAAAGGTACAATATGTAACATTTCTGCTAAAAACGACCATACCTATGTTATATATGTTTTGAGATGTGTAGTTACACTCTCCCAAATGTTTCCACCAAACTTCAAACCCAGAGAAATCTGTTATTTTAGTTTCAGACACGTTACCTTTCCTTCCTAGTTGCCCGTCAGTGGCGTCATACAACCTTTCACCCTCTAGTTCCTCGTAACTTCCTTCAAAACACGGCACCCAGATCATCATACAATGTCACAGAAAAAAATACTCCTAACCATAATACTGCTTTTTCTGCCACACAGCATCATTTTGTGATTGATAACATGCCACTTTGCAACACAGTAATACAGCAGATATCTTATTTATTGATACATATCAATATTGATCCAGTTTAACGTTACTACAATGTGTTGGTTGACAAGTAGCTAACTTAATGCTAGCTAGCTAATGCTTGGTGGATAACATTATAGGGTTACCACATCGTTCAACATGCTCATAAAGGTATTGGTAGCATGATTGTTTTCACCACGGATAAAAGCAGCGCTGGGCTAAGCCACGAATGCGTTTACCAGTAATGTTAACGTTAGCTGTAGCTATATATCGACTACTAATCTAATGCTAATTTAGCCAGCTAGCACCCGGTCTGTCTGCCTGGGACAGCTGCAACACAGCCGGGATATGTAGCTTAGCCCACAGCCAGCCAACAGACAGCCACCATTACAGCAATCCATACAGTATAAGTACTATACAGCACTTAACTCCGGTGCCGGGTGCTTACGACACTAACAGCAGTTTAATGAAGCGTCGGGAAACAGAACATATCAGACCCAGACCCAGATCTGAGTCACAACAGCGGCCATCCATTGCTAGTGTTAGCTGCGTCTCCGTTAGCGCTAGCTACCGGTGTTCGTGCCAAAAATCTCCTCCCTGCCGAATTTCTCACCCCTTCGCGTTTAGCTGTCTTTACAGTTAGCTAAATTAACCCGACAAGCACCAAAACGAATAGTTAAGATTAAAGAAAAGTGAAGGGGGAGATCGTTCTGGGCAGCTTAGAGATGTCCTGCTGCTGAACATCGGCCATCGGCCATCCTCTGCTCGCCGTCCCGGGAGATTCCCCCGGCAATCCCCACCCACACCAGTCTCTCAGCCTCGTTGAGTTGCTAGCTAGCGTTACAACAAACCCTGTGAAACTATCCAAAAGGTGACAGTGACATGTGAAATATATTGTGATAGTCACTGTGATTTTAGCTGCTGGCTAACGTTAGCTTGCTGGCTCACTAGCTAGCTAACTGGTTAGCTTCCAATACAGATAGAATCAAGAAAAACGTAATTATGTTGGGAAAATGCAGCTATGTAATTAGAATGACATGAATAAAGTATAATAAAGTGAATACATTTGAATGGGTGGCTAAACTTGTCCGTGAACAGATGCATTCTAATCAGTGAAGTTGTTTACAACTCCCATAATTCCACGCAACTTACCAACGTCGTCAAAAGCCTGTGTTTACAATCCATTGTTTTGGTTGAGAGACCCCTAGCGGCAGAAAGTTACATATTGTACGTTTAAATTAGGCCGGGTTGTCTGCCTCGGCACATAGGCCTACGCTCTTCTATGCACATGTGCAAACATATATTTTTACACTTTTCTCCATCTAAATAAATCAAACAATGATTAAAGCATGTTTTCTTTGTAGCTGTAGAGAACATAGTCCTTAATGAGGGGATGTAAGAACTAAGAACATCAGTACTTTCACAGGGTTTCTGGCAATGGGTTTACCTAAAAGCTACCTATAGATCAGCGACCTCAGTCTAGCTGGTGGTATGTTGGATCAACGACTGGGCGGAGTTTATTTCCAGGATAATCTCTCTAACTCTGTTCTCTTCAGAAAACAACAACAAACTTTGACCTAGCAAGCTACATGCTGAAAATGTCCAGTTTTGAATCGATCTGGACGATCCAATAAGGCAGGCCTGCTTGGTTGTGTTGAGGGATTTCAGGGAATTGTGGACCCAAATTCAGAGAGTAGGCAGGAGTTGAGTAGCTTGATGATTTAATAAAATCCATACAACAAAAGGTGTCCACTAAACAGCAGGGAGTGTAGAAAAAAAGTCCATACAACAAAAGGTGTCCACTAAACAGCAGGGAGTGTAATCCAAACACTGAAGTTGTAATCAAAAACAAGAAACAGCAAAAACCAAGACAAAAGGGTAGACTTACACATACCATCCACAAACTGAAAAACAATGATCTGACAAAGGACAAGGGGAACACACAGACTAAATACAAGCGGTAACGAGCAAACAAGGAACAGGTGATACAACAGGTGAGACACATCAGGGTGGGGCAGAACAATCAGACAGGCGGGAAAAACACAAGACAGGAAGTAAAACTAGACAAGACCATGAAGGAAACAGAATTCAAAATAAAACAGGAAACAGAACTAAATACAAAACAGACTACCAAAATAAGACAAAAAACCCAAAACCATAACAGGTTGATTCAGGAATAATTGTAAAGATTTACAAATAATATGTTTTTGGCATTTACTCTCTAACTTGGATGTTTTGCGACTGATTGGCAGGGATTTTCTATGGACCCGCCAATCCATACACACGGCGAAACACTGGTTGGAGCAAATTCCATTTAACCATGTATTCAGCAAATTCTTTTTGGTCGCCCACTCTACCAGGTAAGCTACCCAGGCACCCATATCCAGCTAATTTAAACAGCTCACGTTACTGTACTGTGTGAACAGTTAACTTCATTTGGTATTGTATGTGGCATTTGTTATTTGCGGGGTGCAAATGTTCCACCAAAACAAGATCCTTTCCGAGACCATTTTGCAGAGCCACAGTCTCTGTGTCCAGATCTTAGCGCCGCCCAAGACGATTGTGATTGGTTTAAAGAAATGCAAACAACCCAGAGCGTTTTTTTTTCTCCTATCCTGGAATATATGTGTGGAGGAGCCAGCCCTTACGCTCAATGGTGTTTTAAGCCTTCAACGTCGCCTTCCAGGCAGCTAACCCTAACCTTAACCCACTGACCTATATAAAATGGACCCAGCAACTCCGCTGTTTTTGGCAGAGACAAGTGAAGTCTATTACCAGCACTTTTCCGGTGATGGTTGAGCGTTACTGAGCGTTACTGCGCAGCTGCAAACTGAGCTTCCCGCCGTAGATGTGACATGACCAACGTGTCTGAACGTTGTAAGTCTTCTGGTAGCTGTGCCAAGAGAAATCTCAATCACTCCCAATCTATCAGAGACGGAGAGCGTAGGTATATGTAAGAAGATAACATAGGTACAGGCTAATTATTGCTAACTTAAATGCTAGTTAACATTAGTAATTAAACTAAACAGCTAATGTACGTTGAAACTGCCTGCGAGCTTCTCCTGTACTATACGGTAATTCTTCTACTATGCGACAGTAAGTCGTGTGGTTATGACACAATCGTTAGCCTATTTTTATTAAAACGTCTGCTACGGAGCCATAACGTGAGGTACAAGGTAATGGAGCCTTTTATACATTGTCGTGTTTCTTTAGAAATAAACGATGGACAAATCAAGTCTTCAAATGCTTCAGATGTAAAGTTATTGGCTGCCAAAGTGACGCCAAAATGAATGGCAGTCAATGGGATGCTAACGGGGGTGATGGATACGGGGTTAGCAAAATGAGAATGGTGAAAGTTAAAATGTGGGTCTCTTAAACCATGAACAACAATGATCTGAAAGACGCAAAAAGGTTTCCTACAGCAAGGGGGAACTGCAGTCGAGTGATAGTTACTTTATTTATTTATTTTTTAAGATTTTTTGTGTGGCATTTTTAGGCCTTTTTTGACAGGACAGCTTCAGGCATGAAAGGGGAGAGAGAGAGGGTGAATGACATGCAGCAAAGGGCTGCAGGTCGGAACCGAACCCGCGACCGCTGCATTGAGGACTGAGCCTCTGTATATGGGCGCACGCTCTACCAGGTGAACTACCCAGGCGCAACAGTTACTTTTTTTAAGAAGAAAAAAATGTATTATTCGTCACATACAATCATACAGGACAATGTAGTGAAATGCAATGTTTGCATTTAACCCATTCTAAGCATTTGGAGCAGTGGACAGCCACATAACATCTGGGGAGTAACGTGGGGTTCAGTGTCTTGCTCAAGGACACTTTGACATTAGGCAGGGATCAAACCGCCAATCTTGTGGTTGAGAGGTAACCCACTCTACCTCGGATCCACAGCCACCCACACTCACCCAGTCTGTATGTTTGTCACTATGAGCAACCACTTCCACATACACATAGTCATTTGATTTGTTGATTGTAGCAGCTTTAACATTATTGGCTGCATTGCATCCTGGTATTTTGAATCCTGTTGGTGTTAAAATGGATGGATTTGGATTTTGCCCTGTAGATGGCGGTTGTCAAGATGAATATATGCAAAAACAGACACACCAACTCAGTCACCAAACAAAGACAACCTAGACAATATTAGGCACTAAAGATGGAAATACATGCTCAGCCGCTGAGGCAGCGCTGCATAAACTGTAATGCTGCACAGAGGTAAATGGGTTCCACAGTTCACTGCTGACAACATAAACTCCACCAAATCCCTAACAACATATTTCTTGGCTGTTTTTTCAAGGTTCTCAGGCGACCAACAGCAGGATGTGCACACAGTAACACGACGGGGAAAGCTGTCCACTTGAGCCTCATTTCTGTTCTCCAGAGAATGAATAACCCTCGCTTCAGCCATCCATCCATCCATTATCATGTTTAGTAGATTCCGAGACGTGTCCACAAACCTTTTCCAAACCATAAATCTGCTTCTACAGCTGGTATATCCATTCATACATGGTTTCTCTGCATGGTTTCAATAATTTACAGTTTGTTGCATAAGCGAAGAGAATCCATAGGCAGCATCTAGGTGTGTGTGTGTGTATGTGTGTGTGTGTGTGTGTGTGTGTGTGTGTGTACACAAAAAGCAGCTGTTAATGATGCAGCTCAAAGTGTTTTTTGAAGTTGTTCAACTTGCTGTTCCACATTAAAAACTGGTCAGGAATGTATATAAGTGATGACTGACATCAGAAATGTACGACGCCTTAAAGAGGACTTAAATAAAGCTACTGTGTTAGACAGGGAAAGGTTAAGCCCCGAGGACACTCCGAGCCAAAGCACAGCATGTTTTCCTTAAAACAAGCGTGCACACACACACACATACACACACACACACACACACACACACACACACACATACACACACAAAGCAGCTGCCCAATGTGACAAGGACAAACTAACAAAGAAAATAAAAATCACTAAAAGTGTTTTGGCAGTCTCTTTCACCACCTCCTGTCCTTCTGTTTCTGACTTACTTTTCTTCTCTGTTTTGTGATTTTTTTTCTCTTGCATACTCCTGTCTGTGTGTGTGTGTGTACCATAGCTCAGCGGGGGCTGTGCTGCAGTGGCAGCCGGCTGTAGAATGAAGATGGGTAGTTTTGTTGTTGCAGCTCGACACCTGGGAGGCAGATTCAAGCTGCTGGACGTACAAACACACAGACAGACACCCCCCCCCCCCCCCCCCCCCCTCCCCCCTCCGAGTCACCAAGACAAACACAAAGACTCTGCAAAGACAATGTCTTCCTCACTGAGTTTCAAGGCCAGAGGTGTCTCTGTGGTCCAACCGGTTCTATTATCATTCCTCTGCGCATCTTCCTCTTTAATTTCACCCTCAAATAAACCCTTTCTCATTCCCTGATGGTGTTATTGCACCCAATAGCACCCCCAAATCCAAAATTATCACACTGGAATTATAAATAAAATCAATGAATACATTTTACAAATGTAAAATAATTAATGATGCTTATTCTCATATGCTAAAATGATTTTGTTTGTAACACTCTGAACACCATGAAACAAGTTATAGAATGCTGTCTTACCAGTCGGTGAAAGAAAGCTGAAACAAAATGCTCTGCTTTTTTTAAATTTCAAGTAAAAGTCAGTGACAGTTGACACTGTGCTTTGTTTTTTTAACTTTGTGATTGATTGTGACCTGGGAGATTATTTCTTAAGGCAGAGTGGAAACTGACAACTGATAATCAACTAAATGCTTTGATTATTTGGCACGCAATATAAAAGACAGGCTGTCCCAGATAACAACACAAAATGTGTGTGGGTGTTAGAAACTGGAGACAAAAACTTTTTTTTAGCCAATATACCATTACTATAAAAACATGACATAACACAACAAATGTACGCTTCGATTACTGTAGTATAAAAATGATATCATACAATATGGTCTTTGCATTCACCAGATCGCAACAAAACTGAACACATATGGGAGTTTTTGGAATGACGTGTTAGAAAGCTCTCTTCAGTCTCCACCACCATCCTCAAATTGTTTTGGAAGACTGGAAGATGTTCATCCCTCCAGTGGTGTACAGATGTGGTGAATCTATGGCATGGAGAACTAAAGCTAATCTAGAGTGGTGGGACAGCACACTACTGTTTTATGCACGTGGTCTACAGATGCTAATGCACAATATGCACATGTTCCTCGCCAATTATTTTGAATTTTTTTTTTTACCTGTGTGTGTGTGTGTGTGTTTGTGTTTACTTTCAAGGATCTCTTATTACTAACAATCAGCAGCTTTGGAGGACATCCATATATCACTCTTAATGAGTTGCTAGCCTCCTATCTGACACACAACACACACACACACACACACACACACACTCACAGGTAAAAAGTGCAAACACCTCAGATGTGCTGATTCACAGACTCGCACTTTGTTGATGGGCTGCTTCAGCAGACTGTCCTCAGGAGACCTGCTTTAAGGAATTTCTGTTTTGTATCTTTTACAACACATGTATTTCATTCATTTTCAAAGATATTACCCTAACTGCCTGCTGCAAGCAACTGTAACCTGCCATACTGTCCTTAGTGTAGCAATGCATTTGTGCAACACAAACACAAATCACTTTTTTCCTGCAAATAATTTTGTTTAGTTCATGTGACTAAACTGTGGATTGCTTGACAACCTGTTTGACTGCAGGCTGTTTGCCCTTGACTCCCTTCTAAAATTGCAGTTCAACCACAGATTTCAGCAAAGTTGCAGCAAAGAGTGAATGTCATACTAGCCAAGTGGCCAAGTATTCCTTTAAGCCAAATAAGGGTAAGCTTCAGTAATGTTTTTTTTTATTACTTTTAAATAATTTGTTTGTTTTTTTACAACACCAAATCAGAGTGGTTATTTGCACAAATGTAATGCACGAGAAATAAAAGGCTGATGAGGTCTGACTTTAAAAAGCTTTGAAATCATTTCATCTGATGGTTTGGCAGTAATTACCAAGCTAGTAAGACTTCTTTGTACGGAGCTGGAATTATTAGGTTTGAATGTTCTGGCTAGTCTGTGTTGGAAATGTGTATTCAGGAAAACACCCCTTTTCTTGGGGGTTTCAGTTGACATTTTTGATCCTATAGGACCCACACTACCCCCCACCTCCCACGGCCACCATGCTGTGAAGACAAAGGGTTTTATCCCATCGGCTGTATATTCAGTTTGTGGCCAAGGCTGTTTCCCAGTATCTGAGCAATTCATCAACAGCCACAATAACAGACCACTGATTAGATTACACTGTGTGTGTGTGTGTGTGTGTGTGTGTGTGTGTGTGTGTGTGTGTGTGTGTGTGTGTGTGTGTGTGTGTGTGTGTGTGTGTGTGTGTGTGTGTGTGTGTGTGTGTGTGTGTGTGTGTCATGACTCAGTGAGTAGATCTCAATGTACAGCGTGTAACAGGCAGACTCTGCCAACCAGAGCTTTTTTTTTCTGTGCAAACACAATCCTCCAGTCACAGACATTGACAGGCAGGAATGAAGGGCAGTGCAAATTGCAGATTCTACTGTTGTTGCACAGTTGCTTGGAAACATGGTGTTATAAAAAACAGTACACGATATACAGCTTTTTCTTTTGTAAATCTATTATCAAAACACAGTCTTTTTTTCTTTATCGGTAATGCTGTTTTCTTTTCTCCCTGGAAAAGCAGAAATTCTTGATATAAGCACGCCTATAGATGAGCAAGCCTGATGACATGAACTATAAAGCAAATCGGTAAAAGTTGTAAGTCCTATGCTCACCTAAATTCATTTTTGTAGTTAGATATCTTAAAGTAATATGCTTATGTTTCAACTGCAAATGTGTGCTAGTCTGGGTAAACCAGCCCGATCTGCCGGCGATTTGATTTCTCCCTGCAGCTCAGGCTGGAAACCTGTACGTTTATCTCTCCTGCTTCTGTTACAAATTTGCGGGAACCAATCACAAACTGGCTTATCCACCTGGCACGCTATTGTCGGGTTTAACACGATGACGAAAGAGAAGCAGCTTTTTGCTTACATTCAACAAGCTGGCCCCCGAAGTGCAGCAACCCGTTGATGCCGCTGTCGCTGCTACGTCACCCTGATCGTTGCTCTGATTGGTTGAAGGACTATCCAATGGCGTACAGAGTCATTTGAACTACGCCCGTTGATCACGCCTCTTGTGCAGAGAAAATCCAGAGCAGACTCCCCAGACTAATGTTCAATTTTAATCTTAAAAGATGGAGCTTGGTCTGGTGATAGCCAGACTAAGTGTGTGCAGTAGTTGAAGTGAAATTATTTATTGAGAAAGAAATTGCTGAATCTGAACGCTAAAAATCTAACTTTATTTCAAATAATAAAAAATTTAAAAGACATAGACTCACTGGCCGAAATAAAAAAACATCAACATGATAGGAAAGAGGAGGAAAGAGATTTCCTCTGTTACTAATATGCTGGAAAAACAGTTTCAGTTTTCTCACATTAAATTCTGGTGTTGATACAAACTGATTTCTAATCTTCACACCAAAACAAACCAAAGAGTGAACTATTAATCTGTTTCCTAATCAACACATAACTGAATTGAAGCGTGTCAGTCCACCTTACAGGGTTTCTGGGTTTAAAAATCTCAGAATTTGCACTTCATGAGAGAATGTTGGTGTTATTTAAAGCAGACAATATTTACTTTTATGTTGGCACTACAGTTGCCTGTGTTACTTGTGTGTTGTTTTTAATATATAAAGCTTACAGTATCAAACCGACAGTGTAGCAGCTCAAATGAACTTCTGTCCCAGATAAGAGATGAATGAGACATGAATGTGTTCAATAAAGTTATGTAGTTACATATTTTTGAAAGATGAGACTGTAGGTGTGAGATGATTGACAGGAATCGGAGTATGACATAAAGCAGGTCTAAAATAAAAAAAAAGACTCAACATGAAAAATAATGAAACATAAAGTTTATTTGTTTTTCTATGATGGATTTCTTTTCACTTTCAGGATACATTGTGAGGCAAAAATCGGAAAAACCTTGACATCTGGATTATTCAGAGCACCCTTGATAACGTGCACATACATGAGTGTGTGTGCGTGCGTGCGTGCGTGCGTGTGTGTGTGTGTGTGTGTGTGTGCACCCTTGTGATTGTGCTCTCACTGTTGCGTGCTAGACGGTGCTAATGGCATTCTTCACCATGTATAAGTGAAGGTGGCCCCCCCAAGCACAATTTGTCGCTAATAGCTTATTCCCCCCCTCGCTGTCATTCCCATGATGCTCGTCGCCTTTAGTCCCTCTCTGTGACTGATCCAGCTCCTCATTGTGATGTTCTCGCAGCAGATGGAGGCCCTTTCACCAACATCAGCTGGGCCTTCAGTCCACCAAGACATTAGTCATGCCTCCGGGCTACCAGGGACACAAGAAGGCTAATTGGAAACAGATCACACACACTCACACTTGTGATCACATTTACACATGCAACCACGCACATAGACGAGTGAACCCACACACACACACACACACACACACACACACACACACACACACACACACACACACACACACACACACACACATAATTACTCAGACCCTCACACTAATACACTCTCACACACAATGTGTCTCACACACTTGCACTCTCTGTCTTTCAGAGGCCCCTCCGTCTCCCCAAAGGAAGCACCCTCAGGGTGAGGGGAAGGGGGTCAGTTTATTGTTTCTTAGAAGAGCATGTGAAACAAACAGACTCTACAGACGGGTAATGAGAGAGGGATAGAGGGTTGGAAGGACAGAGAGAATAAGAATCCTCCACCTCCATTAATGTGGCTTTTCCTCTCTCTGTATAAAGGACAGCTCCATCCCGGTCCACATTGTGTGAAGTCAGTCCAGCGTAAACCCTTAATGGCTAATAGCAGCACACACACACACACACACACACACACACACACACACACACACACACACACACACACACACACACACACACACACACACACACACACACACACACACACACACACACATCTGGCTTCACACCAACTCTGCGGCTCCCTCAATGGGCTAACTGCCTCTTAATTAGCTTATCAAGGCTTGACAGGTGCTAACACTATAGCCGTTCACAATTACAAGTTATGTCCAGGCATGTCTATTAATAAGAACATTTGAGTTGTTGACCTGGTGCAAATTTCAAGTGGTTAACAGTTCAACTTCATTCATTTCTTTAAGTCCATAAAGAGAGCTTGACATCATCTGGAATTTCCATAGTCCTCCCACATTGCAGTGTCTATTTTGAAAGAATGGTGGTGCTCACACCGGTTTTCTGACAAGACACAAACACACCAAGCTAAACTGGGTACAGATTAACCGCAAAGTTCTGCTGACAGTTGTGAGATAAAGCTTGTGTGTCAGTCAAGTATCTACCGAGCTAGAAGTTTTTAGCTACTAAGTGCAGGACACTTTCAATACATGTGTGTGTGGCAACGTCTGTAAACTGTAGCAGACTAGCCTACACTACTATTTGATTTTGTTGATGTGAGCAGGTAATAGTTGGGTCACATTGTCAACAAGCATCTTTCCGGGACACTGGAAGTTATGGTGTCCAACTACCTTTATAACCCTCTGCAGTTCCTTTATGTGTTGCAGTCCTTCTCCTTGCAAACGCTACTCTTGCCCCATAAAAGGACAGACGTGCTAAATCCCTGACACACACTTTCACCAGCTGCTTCTTTTGTTTAACCTACAAGCGAGGAACACCACCACAAGTTAATGCTCCCCAGTTCCATTCCCCTCCATGCAGGTGCCCTGTCAAGGACATAATCCCCAGCAGGCTTCCCACCCACATGCACAACAAAACCAGAGGTACAAAATGCATTCATTTCTAAGAAAAGTAAATACCAATATGTGCAGATGGGACAAGGGGCTACATGAAGTCAAATGGTGATGTCATGAGTAAACTGTATTATGCAAATGATCACAACAGTCACAGATGACACTGAATCACATTGACCTGAAGCTGGAGCTTGTTTGTCTTCTTGGTGTGTCATGTTGATTGAAGTAACAAGACTACTTTAGCTCTGGAAGGCTACACAAGTAATGTTACAGTAGCATTTCAGCCTGTTTTACACACATATGAATGTTGTAATTGCTAAGAGTTATTTTAGTGAAAGTACTGGAAATTATCCTCCGTTTCTAAAGGTGAATAAGAAGGTGCGAAAGTAAAATACTTGGCACCAGTGCAGGCAAGGAAGAAAGGACATACAGAACCTAAGCATTGTATGAAAAACATGGATCTGTGTGTGTCTGCAGGTGTGTTTGTGACATCACCCACTGTGTTTCTGACCTCAATACATTCTGAGTTTTCTTGGCACCAGCGTCTACTGTTTTGAGGATTTCTGCTTGACATTGACATGCTTAATGTAACAATACAGCAACAGCATTTAATAAGTCAATCAGAGACAGCAGTGTGGTAGCCAGCAGGCAGCCTAAAACTGAACTTTGAAATGCATGAGTGAGAGTGCAGTACACATTTCTAATGGGTAGTTGCAGTAAATAGCGCATGCGAATGAAATGCGGTGCATGAATGCAAAATATACGGAAATAATATTCAGGAATATGTGGTGTTGAAACCTGCTGGTTTTAGTCAAGGTGACTTCCAAAATCTCTGCCTCTGCCTGGGTCTGTTCATTTCTCTCTCTCTCTGCCAGATGATGAAGAAACAGAGCGGAGGATGTCATTCAGTATCTGCCAATTAAATGATGCCCTGGAGCATGCCTCGCTAAAGCAGCTAATTTGTGTATATTTAGAGATAGCAGTTTGGTGGTGGCAGCGTTGGAGGCGGATTCTCCGGATCAGCCGACTCAGCAGCAGCATCAGAGCGGGGAAAGCCATGATGGACAGCGGCTGATTAGGGGAAGTCCAGAGCAGGTTGGGTTTGCTTGGATGCCCCAAGGCTTTGTCAAGGTAGCAAACATCTCAACCTATGATGCACACCCCCATTACTTATGTATTCATTCTCTCTGGATGACGTGTTGACAGCTGGGGGCTTCACAGAGCTGTGATGAACAGGATATTGTTGTTTAAAGCTCATTCAGGGACAAACTGCTCTACAGTCCACTGGGCTTACCTCCCACCCTGAACATTAGGCAATGAATGACATTATGGAGGGTAGAGGAGGATAAAGGGAAGAAGAAGGGGCAGACACACACACATGAGAAAACAGAGCTCTGCATGCAACTGACTATCAAATTGGACAGGTGTCATGTCATCACTGGACAGCCATGTGGAATCTGTCCTGAGGCTGTGGATTCTTTTTTCCTCTGTGATCAATAATACATTGGGTAACACATTCATATCTAAATGTTCTGCTTAGCATTTATGTAAAAAAAAAAAAACAGGGAAGAAAAAAAGGAAGATATTTCAAGAAATTACATTTGTATACAACTAATTTGCTGAACTAAATGTGTTTGGATCCTCTAAACGTTCGCTGACAATGTATTTCATATGCCGTTGATGCTTGTATCAATGACAGCATGAATAACATTTTTTATGGTTAGTTTTTGTTATGTTTAGGCACTCAATCTGCCTGGTTACGTTCTTGGTAAAACGATGACTTCAAGCAATAAACCACGTTATTATTATATTATTAACATTAAACAAATTCCTTTTAATCCTTTTGTTGGGTTTTTGTAAATTATAGAGTGTGGTCTAGACCTACTCTATCTGTAAAGTGTCTTGAGATAACTCCTGTTGTGAATTGATACTATAAATAAAATTGAATTGAATTGAATTGAATCCTAACCATACAGGATGCTGATCTCTGGTGTTGAAGTTGTATGCTTTGTACGCCCACCACGCACACCAACTACAGGCTCACAAACCTGCATGCAGCACTTCATTCACTGAAAAAACTAATTGAACTCAAAACAAACTGAATACAAATTAGTATTATACAGTAAAATGAGTATTACACTGTATTAGTCTCACATTATTCTGCTATTATTCTATTCTTAGATAGAGGGGGGGAACCAGACCAGTAATATATCAATGTAAAGAGAGGGTTGCTATGTCACATTCAAGACATTTCAAGTGTGACACTTCATTCACAAAAATACACAGTGACACACACACGCAGACACAAACACACACACACTCACACACACACACACACCCACACACACGCACACACAAACAATTGAGATATAAAAAAACACTTGATAAGAATAAAATGAACAGCTTCCTATACAGAAGCACTAACAGGATCCAGTTGGGAAATATGCCCCCGTACTGACGGAGGGCTTTTAATGTGAAACAGATGCGGGAAGTGTTGAGTTAGCATTAACAGCAAACAGCAGCACCAGCAAATTATCTCGATTAATGGTGGCAGACCAGAAAGGATAACCTTAAAAATGAAATACCATCATTACAATTACAAGCATAAAGACTTGAATTACAGTAAATACGGGTAATACAGTAATAAGGTAAATAAAGAATGTCCTGCACCCTCACTGTTTCATAAGAGATTAAGATCACAGAGTTTTTGAGGTTCTTCACCTAGAAGCAGCTTTCTGTATAGTTAAAGGTATATACATAAATAAATATAATAGATAAAACACAAAACAAATACAAATATGAATAAGTGTATATAAAAAACAGGATATAATGTTGATATTTACATCTCTCTACGTGTTGAAAGCAGAACAGTCCAGCTGTGGCATGTAGCAGTAGAAGAGAAACGCGATAGTGAGACAGGTTAGTCCCTGTTTGAACTCACATACAGTCCTGAAATGTCATCATCTTGGAAATAAAAACACAACATTGAAGCTTCATGTTCCTGTTGCCTCTCACGACATATTTCACTTATTGATTTCCTAACCTCTTCCCTGGAAATACCCACAAATCAGTATACTCAACTCCATCTGAGACGCTGGCTGTTGTTAGTGAAATAGCAATAATAGCAATCCATATATACATGTGTGTGTGTGTGTGTGTGTGTGTGTGTGTGTGTGTGTGAGTGTGTGTGTGTGTGTGTGTGTGTGGTGTGTGTGTGTGTGTGTGTGTGTGTGTGTGTGTGTGTGTGTGTGTGTGTGTGTGTACACAATCAGGACAAGACACTGTCCACTGTGCTGCATTTACTGTCTACTTGGACATGTAAACATCATACAGCCAATAAGCCTGTACCTCAAAGATATTCCAAGTTACTACATTTGCTGAACGAACCTTAAGATATACATTTTTACAGCTATTACCTTTGTTTACATCCAGACTTCATAGCTTCCCTCTCTGAATTAATATGTGGCAGTTGCACATGGAACTGGAACTGTAATTTATGACAGCAAGGGCTTTGACTGCAGCCACTTAGGGGTGATGCATATGCAATCAATATGAAAATATTATAAAAGAGATATATAAAAGAGTGCATGAAATTGGAAATATTAAGAGAGCATTCTACTAGCTGTGCAAGTAAATACATAAATTGAATTACTCTATTAATCAAAGTGAGAACAAGGATTGCGTCAGGCTTATGTTCTGCTAGTCACTTATTCTATTAATCCACCACATGGGACCAATGCAGATTATTTCAACATCCACTCAGTGCTGATGTCCTCCATTTGTCTGCTATTGGTCCCTTGTGACAAAAGCTGTGTGTTGTGTGTTACACATTCAGTATTGTTCAAATTAGTTTCTGGTCACTAGGTTGTTAAGGTTGCTTTGTGGGTACAACGTTCTAAATTGTGAAATGAAAGATTGTGTGACAAAAGAAATACACTCAGGGAGAAATACCATGGATCGGCCAGGGAAAGCAGATACGAAACATGAAATAAGTCAAGTAATGTGAGAAAAAGTGGATAAAGGTGACAGTCAGCGGTTATACTGCTGTGTGCTCATAAATATTTATGCAAACACAAGCTCTTCTTGATCAGATTTTGTTATCCACTTTAATCCCTTAATTTCTATATATCCAATTCTTTACAGATGGCATGTTTGTTAGTGCATGAAATTGATTCACAGACTAACATTTAATACAAATGACACAAACACAACGGTCACAGTTAAGGTGGTCTTCAAATTATTTTCACATTGTATGCTAAATATCTTCTCTTAGTGTTATCCATTATTTTAATTATAGATAGTGACTGTGAGCAAAGCACAGACCAAGCATAAAGCTGCTGTGGTGATGTAGTGTGATGAAAAGATGTTATTGTAGCAATCGTTTCCTCTTTCATATATTTTGGAACACAATGCCAATTCTCAATCAACTTTATATGGTGTGTGGCAGGGATGGGGACTCGAGTTTGAGACTCGGACTTGAGTGCGACTTAAGTCGCACACACAGTGACTTTAGACTCCACTCGGACTCGAGCTGCGGGACTCGTGAACAATGTTTATTTTTAGGAAACGTCTGATGAGCTCTCTGTTATTCCGCTCCCTCCGTTACCTGTAACCTGCCCACGACGTAACGTATTACGTATCTCAGTGAACGCACTAGTGATGGGTCGTTCGCGAATGAGTCGGCGGCTCTTGTAGGTGAGGTGGCTCGCAGATCCAAAGAGCCGACTCTATTTTTAAAAATATAGCCTATAGAAATTAAATCATTATGTAATAATGAAATAATCAGTGAATTTTATTTTATTTAAAATAATTGACTAATTCAATCGGGAGGAGGGAGGGGCCGAGCCATCACACACACACACACACACACACACACACACACACACACACACACACACACACACACACACACACACATACATACACACACACACACACACATACACACACACACTCCATTGTTTTTACTAAAGTCATGACAGAGAGACTCTGCATAGTGGCCACATCCGTTCCCTCTGAGAGGGTCTTCTCGAAAACAGGACAAATTATTATTATTATAGGCAGCTTGCATTTCTGAATGCAAATCTCTCGTAAAATAAAAATATGATCAGCATTGTGTGTGTGTGTGTGTGTTCATGCTAGTTATACAAAACATAACTAGTGCGATAGTTCATGCTGCTTATAACATCCCAATAAAGAAGAGAGAAAAACAGGGACCAGTTTAATCCTTTCAGTTATTTATTTGTCTTTAATATGGGTTCTATTATGTTGTTCAGATTCAGATTGTATTTGTTTTGAATGCTGTTTCTATACATTAAAAAGTTGTAATTTAAATGCAAAGGTTTAATAGTATTCTTTTTTCATAACAAATCAATGCATTTTTAAAGAAATTGTGAGACATTGTGAGTATGATTTCATTTAATAATTTAATTAGAATTGTTTTTCACACCTCTGGCTCTAGCCCAAAGACTTGAGACTTGACTTGGACTCGAGCTCAGAGACTTGTGAGCATCTCTGGTGTGTGGTAAAAGGTTGCTGCACGGAATTGTTAAAATTGTCTTTGTGATTTGTCACGCTGTTGCAGCCAAGAAACCAAAATGATTTGGCTAAACAGTAGGCCTAAATACGGCATTCCTTGCTCCCCATGCCAAACCCGCAATCAACTATGTGTCAGAATAGACACAATAGACTAAAGATGCACTAAGTAGCCTACTGTTAACATGAGTTCTATCTCCACCCAAATCAGCCGCACACACGCTTGCCAAATCTGGCAGTGACGTAAGGGCCAGAGCTGGGTCACACATAAATCACACAACTGATTGTGCCGACAGTCAGCCAATATTAGCCTGACCTGGCTGGCTACCTGGCAGGGTGGTGAGGCAAAATGATGATGTAAAAAAGCAAAAAATGTTTTATCTCCCTCTACCTTTACAATTTCCTCACCTCAACTGATGGAAACACTAATTAGAGTTCTATATTTCTCTGCAGCAGAGCTCAACCATTGAACAATCCATGCGGTAAGTAGTTGTTATTCGTCTGCAGCCCCCCAGAAATGGCTAAAAAATGCTTTGTTTTCCTGCTCGGGGTCGGAGGAGTTTGACTCTTCTCTCGCTCGTCTGCCTCTGAAGCAGATAAACTCTCATTTCCTCTCATTACCGAATCAGATTGTAAAAACCGCCGCAGGGGCAGACGTTTCCTGTAGGGCCAGGAAGAAAAAAAATAGAAAGACAATGTGAGAGAGAGAGAGAGAGAGAGAGAGAGAGAGAGAGAGAGAGGTCAGACAGAATTCTCAGGCAGATTGGAGACGAAATTTGACAGAGGAATAAAAGAGTTATCGGTGGCTGGATGATCAGGATCCATCATTTATTATTTGGAATAAAAGCTCCAGAGATGTAAGCAATCTAAGCAAGAAATAAACACCAGCATACAGATAACAGTCTGTAAATAGAGTCTCTTGTATTCAGCAGAGTGATTGGCTAGTGGCACTCAGTGCAGTAACGTGGACATAAATAAGTGGCAATTAAAGAGAGAGGATGAAGTCAGAGGGAAAGAGAGAAGTATCAAAAGAGAGGGGACAGGGGAGGTGAGCACTCCTTTAACTTCACCCGGAGACCCTTCAGTGTGATGACAGGAGGGGAGGAGAGCAGGATGACCGACATCAGAAGGATTATTTCTCACTGCCAAACCACTGTCTCCTCTCACACTTTCACTGTAGACGGCAGACAGTTTATGGTGAAGACGGAAACTAAGACGGAGAAACGAGACTTGGTGTTGTAGCTGGCAGGATCCTCGACAGATGGAATCAAAAACAGAACAGAAAGACTTACAATTCAATTGATCAGTTATTAGATTTAGCCATTTTTGTAATGTGCATTTAATGTAAAGATTAGACAGTCGAGTGGATGCTCAACTTTAGATGACGCAAAACTGGTAAAGAAAGTCTAAATATTCATCCCAATTCTGTTCATCCCGACCAAGATCCAGGGGGGGTTGCGCCTAGAGGCCAAGGGAGACGAGGTCAGGGCGAGGGCGCAAGAGCCAGCACCAGCCGAGAGCGGGGAGAAGGCGGTCGGGCCAGAGGCCGCAGAAAGCGAAAACTACCTAGGGACGAGCACATACAACGGCCTTACGTAAACATATCAGCAGAATGATTGACAACTAGGAGGACCAATAGTCTTGATGATCCACCCGGAAAAAGAAAATCCTCCACTATACCTTTAACAACAACATAATACACGTAAACAGTAATGCCTGAGAAGAATGCTCACCCAAGTAGGATATTTATGAATTTTTCTTTTTACTAACTTATAAAATTATTTGAGGGGTCACAAAGATGATTGCTGCATATGCCACCATTGATCATATTGTATTTATCAATGTTAAAGGATCACGGCGACTTATTGGGACATTAGCTTATTCACCGTAACCCTGACAATTAGTCGATACATACCCTTCTTCTATTAATCGTTGTACATTACTGATAGTTAATGATGTACTACATGAATGAATTCATGCTTTTTCTTGCATGAACTCATGCGGGAATTCATGATAATTCATGTATCATTATTATAAAGCGTTACCGGAAGGTAGTTGCTCAGGACACTGGTATGCTGTTTTGACATATAGATGATCCAGAGCTGTAGTTGGACTGTCAGAGCCTGTGGATAATCTGACGTGATTGTTAGTCAGGCACACACACACACACACACACACACACACACACACACACACACACACACAGACACACACAGAGACACACACACACTTAAACACAGCCAGGAGAAATAAAGTACAAACTCCACCGCCGTTGCCATTGTAACTGTCTTTAGCAGTTGCCACAGCAACTAATACACAAACACACATCTAGGCTTGTGTTTGCTCTTGCACACATGTCCGTACCCCCTGCCCTAAGCCCTCCACTTACCCACATCACACACACACACACACACACACACACACACACACACACACACATACACACACACACGCACACACACACACACACACACACACACACACACACACACACACACACACACACACACACACACACACACACACACACAGAGAGACGGTGGTGCTGAATGACAGTGCTCTCCTGACCTTGGCGGCACTTGGAGCTCGTCCAAGCGAGAGGCTGCTGGAGGTGTTGAAGACTGAGGGGAGCAGCTAGGTGAAGGACAGGCAGCACTGTCAACGCTGGAGCTGCTCTGTTCTTCATTCTTCACCTCACAGTCCTCCTTCAGTAGAGGCAATCATCAAATTATTTTGACTCTACATTCACCCTCTCTCACACACACACTTGTTACCGCTGCTTCTCTGTGACTTGCCGTGACACCACTGTTCTGTTGACGCTGCCATTCTGACTGCTGAAACAAACGTTCACACTTTGTGAGAGAAAGTGCTAACTGCAGCTTTTTTACTAAATAACACACTTTGCTTTCTGAGTACCAATTAAAATGCCTGTCATACGCTGTGTCCTCTACTGTGATTATGATGTCAGGATAGGAGGAACGTCTCATTATTTACACGATACTGAAAAAAAATGTGTGATATAGCAGCCTGTATTTATAAAGATGATGTTATCTTATCAGCCTGATAATCAGGGAGATTCTTTCTCTTAGAGATGTACAACTTTTGGACACATTTTACCCCCAAAGTGACAGCAAAATGTTTCAATACTTTAATGGCATTACATATTTAGTGCCAACTACTTAACAAGGTATTCCACAGTAACTAGACTCATCTATATAAATGTCCTGGTCAGCTGCTAATTTCCTTTTACTTTGGTTCAGTATAAATAGTAAAAAATAAATAAAATAGTAGTATTAAAAGTAATACACCACAGTAAATGTTCTAAAGCGACTTTTGGAAGTAATTTGGAGTGCAAAGTCTTTGTTAATTAAGCTTGCACGTCACATAGAGTTCAGTCCCAGATCAAATGTCATTGGACAGCACGCATACAAGCTCAGACTGTGGCGACTTGATCCGGGGGGTCGTCGGTTCAACTCCCCGAGCGGACCATGTACGGAGTGTGGACTGGCAGTTGGAGGGGTGCCAGGTCCCCTCCTGGGCACTGCTGGGGTGCACTTGAGCATGGCACCGAACCCCCAACTGCTCAGGGCGCCTTCTGTGAGCCCACTTTCTCTGACATCTCTTCATACATACTGCGTGTGTATAGGTATTGTTTTTGTATTGGGCCTGTGTGTGTGAATATATATCAACAGAGTGAAGAAATTTGAAATAATAAAGTTTAGGCTACATTATTATTATTATTATATTGTTTGAGATAGAAGTTGTCCTGCATATAGGAGCTTATGAGGGTCAATTCATTTGTAAGAATGCTTATATTTTGTATATTCATTGTAAATATAGGATGAGTGAATATAGGAAGTGTTCAGGGTTTAACTGTGCGTAATAAGATATATTTATGTTATAGTTACTTACTACAAACAAATGTAGGATTTCTTTGTTTGGCTGTTCACTTTATTTTCACTATAGTTTATTTTAAGGTCTGTGTATTTGATGTTGTATTGATACCATGTGGACAAAATTATTGGACTTTTAGTGCAACTAATTTCATTTGAGTTGTATGTTATATCATAGCTAATTATAGTGGTATGTCTGTTATTTTCTGTTACTGTAGAAACCAAATGCAACACAAGTGTGAACCTGTGCAGCCTTCCAGTAAAGTACAAGAAACCTTTGAAGCATCTTCTCGTGTATTCTGACTGATACACCACAGTGATTACTAATCCCACAACCAGTGACATTTATTAAGAGATATCAGACAGTCTTGCTCAAGGACAACAAAGTCCGATGGGGCAAAAAAACACAATCAGGCAGGTTGGAATGAAGCCAAACCAGATTATTTAACTGTTTGCTTATTGTGTCTTTATCATTTCATTTTGCATTAACACACCTTGTGGCTGCAAAACCTTTTGGATGCTGACTCAAAATCAGTCCCTAATTGTAACTGCACTACACAACATTACAATGACGCAACTAAATATTCATTGTGATGGATTACCAACCTCAAGCAAGTCTCTGCATATTGATTTTCATGACAAAATGAACTAAAATCAATGGCTGCCCAAGAGGTTAGAATGCATTTACTTTGCTGCCTTTTCCTTTTCGTTGTGGATATGATGCTCTCTTGTGTTTTATACCAGATACTGGTACTATAAATAACACTTTCACGGCTGTTTCAATTTTAAAGACAGGAAGCAGTAGCCTATTTCCCAAATTCCTACTGCCTATAAAGGAAGGCCAGAAGATATGAAATCCGTCTTAACGCTTTCGCTTTGGCAAACTGCGTTTGTCATGTCAAATAGTCGCAATTGGTACATAATGAGCTGAAACATGAAAACCTCCACTTAGTGTTTCAGCGATTACATCAGAATACAAGAACGCATTTTTCTTTTTCTTTTCCCAGTGTCATAAAGTTTGGAGTGAACTTTCGCCAGATACTGACTTTGCTCTCTCCTCCTTGTTCTCTACCTTGCTGGTCTTTGTCAGCGTGTCAGAATAATGAGGGCAAGAGAAATGCTGCGTTTGGGCCAGAGCAGGGACAGCCAGCTCAGTGGCTGCATGAATATTCAGTCCTGCATATGGTGCTGTGCATAAGGATCTGCATTCACTTAAAGGCACTAATTAGAATGCTAGATTAGAAAAGAAGGGGCTGCGGTTGCTGTCAAAGAGCCCCTTGAGCTTAGTTAGTAGTTTTTCTTTGCTCGAAAGGAACAGGAAGGGCGCGAGAGGGAGAAGGTGGATCTCCTCTGGAAGTGGATTAACTAAGTGTGGACTGACCTGTAAAAAAACACTGAGGAGCTTTTATTTGGGATGGAGAGAGAATGCCATGTCACATCATGTCATGGATCACTGAGCTTAAAGCAGCGACTCTTTTTAAAGGGTAATACTGTTGTTGTTTTTTAAGTTAGTTTCACCTCTCCAAAGTTGGCATGGTTACAGATATCAGGGCTGTTTTTTCGCTGTTTCAGAGAATGCTATTTCTACTCTTGATCAGGATGAAAAACAACATCCACAGAGAGAAACAATCAATCCCTGTAAACATGGCAAATCTCTCTGTTGTATCCTTCTTTCATTCATCAGTGTTTTCATTTCAGTCCAATTATAGAGAGGGGACAAAATCACTTGGAACCTATTACAATGTAATATTATCCACACAAAATAATACACCAAATTACACTGAGAAGACTTAGATAATAAAAAATAGAATCAGTATAAGCTTCAAACAGGGACATTTCACAAAAGTGTTTTGTTAACCCTGTTTGCATGCAGATTGCAAATGATAGCAGCATCAACTTTCACTAATGATTGTTGCTTGCAAACAGGGTAGATGCATTCGCAAGTCATACAGGGTTCAAGCATGCACTTGCATGGGTCACAAGTATGTCATTTGTTAAAATGGAAATTAGCTCATGTTGAAAATCACAGTTTGCTTGTTGCAATTTTTTGGAAACAGGCCCCTGCATGCTGGTTAAAGATTTAGGGTTAAAAATGCAGTTTATAATAGTATGAAACCGGATGTTTATCATTGCGACAACAATTTTTATCTCAACAAGTGCAACCTGCTGTATTGAGAAAGTGGCCTCATTGAAATGAATGATGGGCTGTGTTTTTTCAGTATTGATGACAATCTAAACAGCCTTACTCACCCTCAAAAAGGGTTTTGAATGAGAGTCAATCATTTTGTACTGGGGGGGAGAGTATTTTGCATAAAAAGGGAATGAAAAACATCACTTAATAGTAAAATATAGCCAAAAAATAGAGTAAAAAAACATTATCTCTAAGGACACTTTCAAATATGGCAAATTAATCAAATGTATAC
This sequence comes from Gymnocephalus cernua, assembly GCA_023631565.1. Lineage (NCBI taxonomy): Eukaryota > Metazoa > Chordata > Actinopteri > Perciformes > Percidae > Gymnocephalus > Gymnocephalus cernua. The sequence continues at coordinate 4,540,374 of CM042426.1, read as the reverse complement.
ATAATAATCTACTGCAAATGCATCAGATACCGAGGGAAATAAATGGAGTATGGGTATGTTTCTAAACAACATTGGTAGTCCACTTTGGTGATGCACTCACTCGTTTTACGCAATTGTTTGACCCTTGTGTCTGTGCAGAGCTCAGTCCGTCCCACAAGTGCAATATGTACTCAGATCATGAATTGTAAATTCTTGACCACATCCTGACTCTGAGGTCGCCTCTTCCGCAGGAGCCAACCTGTCACGTCCAGCACTCAGGATGAGTTAAAGTTTTGTCCTGCTGTAAATATCTGGCAACGCACTAAATAGCTATTTGGTGGTTTGAGTCCATCTCTTCCCTTGCGGACGTATCTCTTTCCTGCTGATCATTCATGACAGTCACTGCTGGTGAGGACAGCAAATCCAACCAAGACATTTTTTGAGTTGTGCAAGAAGCATTCTTGAGTCCAGGACCACATTTAACACTGGGCCAAATTTGTTCCTCTCCAGTTTTCCATTTTAAAGCTTGCCAAAGAAGTTATGGCCACTTAATTGCTGTTTTTAATCTGTGTAATTATTGTATAATACGAAATTAATTATTAGTCTGCTATACTAGTACATTACACATAGATCGTCTTTGCAATGTTAATAAATGCAAACAGCCATCTCTGTGTTTCTGAAATGTTGATAAAGACTTGCTGAAAGTGTCTGTGTAACAGTGATATTTTGAATCCATTGAATGGGAAATTTGCAGTGACATTATTAACAGACAGTTAATGTGTAAAACTACAGCCTTTGCATGCTGGTTTTTAGCTTCCACCCTTAATATAGCCAGATGGCAATTTAGTCACATTTTGTATAAAAAAAACAGATCATATCATTTATAAGGCTTTTCCTTTGTTAAAGAACACATCCGTTTGAACAGATTTTTAATTTTTAAATCTAGATTTTATGTCTCCACACGCCCAAACATCATGCTATTAATCCTGCTGCAAGAAGTGACACTGATCACCATATGATGAAGAAGTCCTTTTTGAGAAGAGCACAGCTCAGAAAATGGGGAGAAAATGCTAATGAGCTAGTGGATTTGCATCATAATCCCTTTCCTTCGTGTTACTAAAAAAGAAAGGGTAGCATCAGGATGTAGTTCAGCTTTAACAATACAATATATACAATACAATGTTGGGAACATATTCTACTGGGAGACATGGACAGGACATGTGTAGAACCAGGTAGCCTAACAGTTTGTCTGTTGCAGCCCCACATCACTAGACCTTTTTTAGCAAAGATGTTTCTTGTTATAGCAGAAAAAGCAGGTGTAACTAATACCATTAATAATGGCTCTGTTCTAGGTTTTACCAGTGAATGAGCATCCTTAACATTATAACACCAGTGCTTTTCAGACATGTCAAAACATCTCCTGTGAAAAGGGCATGGGTGTGTTATAAGAACTAGATACTGGACTCAAAATTGCTGGCTCTTCTGTTGAAAGAAAAGGCCTGTAGATGCCAGCAGGGTCTATGGACGTGACCTGTCCTTTTGCTGTTTATCTTTAGAGAAGATTTGGAGAAAAGAATTGGAACAACTCTGTCAAACAGAACTGAGCCCCTGAGCTGCAGTGAGTCACCATGGACGGTTTATTTGTTGACGTTTGCTGTTATGGACAGCAGCACAGGGGGAACTTGTGAATGACTGTGACAGGGGCAAGAAACAACCAGTGCCAAGGGAAATATTGGTGGTCATTTTTACACGGGCCAGAGTTTGATAGACGTGTTGACCTGGAAATTAAGAAATTGCACAAAGATGCCGAGCTGCAGCATTAAAACCCCAAGCTGGCTGTGGCCAAGTAGCTCAGTTGGTAGAGCAGGAGCACATAGGCAGAGATTTATTCCTCAACATGGAAGGTCCAGGGTTTGAATCGGACCTGTGATGGTTTTCCTGCATGTCTCCCCGAAAGGTTAGTTTAGCATCGTTAGCTATTTGGCTTTGTCCAACGCTACACATTTTAAAAAACTTACTGTGCTAGCAAGGAACAGAACCTGTGTATTTATTATTATTTTGATGAAATAGTTCTGTTTTTGCAACATGTTTAACATAAATGAACAGCAATAGCATTGATTAAGCTGCAGGAGTTTGTTCTTCTTTTTTTTAAACCATTGTTGTACTGAGTAATCCAAACTACCATCCTCCAAAAAGACACATGGTACAATGTTTTCAGTCACCTTTCAATAATAAGGTAGTGTTCATTATTCAAACTCTTTGAAGGCTCCCTGTAATTAAGGGCACTTATACCATGGTCTGGGTGAATACTCAATTCTGATTGGCTGCTGGGTGTCCATAAAAAAGTGATGTAGGACACCTACTAAAGGAGTTCCAGTGAAACTGTCTGTTTACTGTTAAATCAATAACTAAATCAATGCACAATCGGCAAAGGCAGAGGCAGAGGCTGCGCGTCGGACGGTTCATGCCTCGCCGTCGTCCATTAACACCTGACAATGGACACCTTGTCGGGCATTAATCCTCACTTAAATGTGTTCTGAGCGATGTCACGTGTTTTTTAGGCTACATTTTTTGTCACATACAGCAAACATCTCCTCACTATCTGCTAGCTGCCTGTCCCCTGAACACACTGTAAAAAAGACAGCCCAGGCTCCACAAACGGCAACAAAAACAAACTGTGCCAACCTGCACCACCAAACATAACAAACAGTCTTCCAGCATTCCAGCCAATAACTGACAAGAAGGTTTTGGGGGTGGGGGTTGGGGGGTTAGTGCACAGAAGCACAGAAGGGAGGGAGAGGGGACGGGATGAGGAGGAGGGAGGGGCGAGCTAGTCTCGTTTTGTTTGAAAATGCTTTAAACGTCAACAAGAAGTGCCGTCACTCAACATCTCTTAGAGCACCTTTAAGTTGTAGGCTACTTAATGGCAGCCAAAAGAAAATAGGTAGTGTAGCTTAACTGCCAGCCACTTAGCAACGCTAAAACATTCATACTATTGTCTGACTTGTTTCTATTTCTAAGTTGTTGTGTATTGTAACTGTACAAGAAACAAGTAATTTCTCTCACAGTTCTCAGTCTGTATTCTGAGTATGTTCCAAACTCTGTTTTTACCAACAAATATGACTAGATACACAGCTTCTGTTTGTCACCAGTTAACTATTTGTAGCCAGTTAGCTGTTTAGCACTTTTAGCTGTTTAGCTTTGTTGCATGCCGCAGTGAGCAGAATAAACTTTAAAAGCTAAATGCCTTTATGCACAAGCCACATTTTTTTCTCATGAAATAGTTTGTCTGGGCAAAGCTAATCCTAATGTCAGTATCATAAATGTGTTGGCTTATCACCGAGCTCTTGTACATCTTGCAAATCACTGTGTAAACTCAGCCAGTGGTGGGGCAGCTGTGCTCCAAAAGCGGATGTCCTACACCAAATAAAAAGAGAGTTTAAACAATCCAGAGAATCCAAATACCTGTCTAAACTTAATAATCCAGGTAAACAAAGGTATGACTGTCCTGCTTACAGGAACGAGGGGCCCGCTGAGAAACACTAAACCATTTAATTGAGGCATTTGATTTAGGCTGATGATCAACACGTCCATATGGGGACTTAATGGATTCTCCTATAATCCTGCGAGTTTACCACTCAAAACAAAGAGCCTCTCAGTTGGAAAGGCTTCACTGTGCTTATGTAATGTGAGCGCTGTTGATACAAAAACCTTCTCTGTGACTCGATACTAATGATATCTGAGCCTTGGGTTTAATCCAGTATGACTAGTCCTGCATGTAGAGCCTGGAGCATGATGAAGTGACTGCTCACCCACACACACAGAGGTCTGTCTTAGTACTGGAATGGTAAAGAGCTGCTTTCAGGCTTATTACACTTATCTTGGACTTACTACATAAATCATGTTTTACCTATTACTAAACCATCTTTTAGACTTCTAGTAAATTCACTGTCATTGGGAAAGGACAATTGTTTGTGCAATTGTACAAAGAAATAAAAGAATGAACAAATTAATTCCACCAATCCCTTTGTTTTGTCAGATCCCTACATTAGTTCCCCAAAAGTGGTCACATTGGAAATTTGATTGCAGATTTGACCAATCACAGCCCTGCACGAAATTATGCAATTCAGAACCAGCGTTACAAGTCAACAATCAAAGAAAATCAAACCTCAATTTAAATAGGGCTGAAACTTGTTATTTTAATCATCAATGTATCTGCAAATTATTTTCTTGATTAAACCATGGTCAATAAAGACAAAATCCCCATCACATTTTCCCAGAACCCAATCAAAATGTTCAAGTGCCTTTTTCGTTTAACAGCCCACAATCCAAAGATATTCAATTACATTGACATAAACTAGACTTACTTACTTACTTACTGCCCATTATGCCTGTTGGCATGTAGGGCAGCAACAAAGGATTTCCACTCTTGTCTGTTCTGGGCCAGTGTCTTTATAGAGTGATGTAGGGTCTTCAGCTCTCCCTCCACCGTACTGCGCCAGGTATTCTTAGGTCGGCCTCTTTTACGTTTGCCATCTGGTGTCCAGTGAAGGGCAGTTTGCGTGATGTTTTCTTGCTCTCTACGTATTACATGTCCAATCCATTTCCATCGCCTTCTCATAATGATGGTAGTCATGTTGTCATGTTTACACTGGCTGAGTAGAAGTTGATTGGAGAAGGTGTTGGGCCAGAATATTCTAGCGTAGGCTTTTGGTGTGGACGGTCGACTGTTTGTGGAGATATGTCAGCATATAAACTAAAGACAAGCAGCAAATCCTGACATATGAGATGCTGGAAGCAGCGAGGGGTTTGCTTGAAAAATGACTTCCACGATTGATACATTATCAAAATAGTTTGTTGATTCATTTCCTTTCAATCAACTAGTCAAATAATCAACTAATTGTTTCAGCTCTAGCCTTCAGTATTCAAACCATTATTACAATTTTGTAATTTTTTTGTACTTTTTGAAGATATGTTACACTCTTACTGGAACAAATTGCTTGTTAAATTTGTTTATGGTTCACATTACGAATACTATACATTATTAATTGATGTATTTTTTCATTATCTGTGTTCAGTTACCTTTTAATTTTCTGACTCTTTTGTGTTATTAATTGTTTGAACTTAATATATTTTCCTTGTAATATTATTTGTCTAAAAAAAAGCCATTTCTTTTATTTTTTTCTTATTAGTATCAGTATAAAGTTGGATTTCTTTTCACAGTAAAATGACAGAGAGCACCCTCAGCCTTCTGTGAAGGGGAGGGTCTATCTTTGACCTCTAGCTCACCCAGTAAGAGCGTTCGCCCCATGTAGTCCTGCAGCGGCGCGGGTTTTAATCCGACCTGCTGCCCTTTGCTGAGTGTCGTCCCCCATCTCTCTCCCCCTTGCATGTCTAGCCACTGTTGCTACTTAATAAAGGGAAAAGCCCCAAAAAACAATTGTCAAAAAAAGAAGATAAATGCTTACAGGTGGATTTATGTATTTCATGATATACTGTAAATCCTTTCCCTACTCAGAGCCACTTCACAGACAAGACTGTATAAGGCAGTGTTATCCTAAAAGCAAAATGTTTGGACCTAAAAGAGCCTCACAGAATGTGTTTATCAGTGGAGCTCCGCAATGACACTGTTTACTGAAAACCTGAGCAGCTTACGGAAGAAAGAAAAAAAAACGGCATAGAAGATGTTTTGAGTATTTCCAGCCCCGCTTTGGCTTTTCTTACACACTGTCATTTAATTTGATTTGGTTTATTCTTTTGCCAAATCTCTGCATCAGTTTATCAGTGATCCTCCTCTGTCTTTGGATACCCTTCTCTCCTCCAGTGTGCTTCATCTCCTCAAGCCTCCGGTAAAGCAGCTTGGAGTTGGCGTTGTTGACAGAATCAGGATGGCTCCTCCCAGAGGGATGCAGGGGTTCTAAAGCTGGGACAGAGAATAAGGAGGGCAGCAGGTCTTGCATTAACAACTGTATACATGCACACACATACTTACACACATATGTGTCCCATATGCTCATCACTATTCATCACTAGTCATCTGCATGTCCTCATAGGCTGACAGGGGGTGGAGAGGCACAGGTAGAAAGAGAGAGAAAGAAAAATGAGATGAACAGAGAGAAAAAGAAGGGATATAAATAAAGTATATCCTTCAAGTTTTAAAGTCACAGGGATTTCAGTGGTTTCTTGCTTCTGTGAATAATGTATTTTTGATTGAACCAGTATGTTAAGGTAAGACATAACACAGTACATAGTAAAAAAATGCTTTCTTTATATTCTTTAGCTGTCACAAATCTGGATTCTCCAAAATGATAGATTGATGATTTTGCAGAGGCACCGTTGCTGTGTCCAGTGCTTAGACGATTGTGATTGGTTTAAAGAAATGCCTATAAACCAGAGCACATTTTTCTCCCATCCTGGAATGCTGTGTGGACTAGCCAGACCTTGCTTTGCAGCGCTGCGGAGGAAGGTCTGGCAATGCTGGACTACCAAAATAAGGAAACTTTAAGAAGTAAAAGGAATAGGATTTTTAAATAGAAGGAAACGGTTTTGTTTATGGCATTTGTTAGCCACACTTCTGGCATTTCGGCCCACCAATTTGGTTCAGACATAAATATCTCCACAATTGTTAAATAAATTGCCATGAATGTTTATACAGACATTCCCCAGAAGATGAATCCTGATGAGTTTAGTGAGCGCTTGACTTTTACTCTTGCAGCATCAGCAGGTCAAGGATTCTCTTATCCTGTGAAATATCTCAAGATCTACAAGACGGATTGGCACAAAATCTAGAACATCCTTGGTGATCCACTTTTCATGTAGTTGTGAAGACGTGATAATGTTAAAGGTACAATATGTAACATTTCTGCATTAAAATGTCTAAAAACGACCATATCTATGTTATATATTTTTTTGAGTTGTGTAGTTACACTCTCACAAATGTTTCCACCAAACTTCAAACCCAGAGAGATCGTTCCGGGCAGCTTGGAGATGTACTGCTGCTGAACATCGGCCATCGGCCGTCCTCGGCTCGCCGTCCCGGGAGATTCCCCCGGCAATCCCCACCCACACCAGTCTCTCAGCCTCGTTGAGTTGCTAGCTAGCATTACAACAAACCCCGTGAAACTATCCAAATGGTGACAGTGACATGTGAAATATATTGTGATAGTCACTGTGATTTTAGCTGCTGGCTAACGTTAGCTTGCTGGCTCACTAGCTAGCTAGTTAGCTAACTGGTCAGCTTCCAATACAGATAGAAATCAAGAAAAACGTTTATGTTGGGAAAATGCCGCTATGTTATTAGAATGACATGAATATAGTGTAATAAAGTGAATACATTTGAATGGGTGGCTAAACTTATCCGTGAACAGATGCATTCTTATCAGCAAAGTTGTTTACAACTCCCATAATTCCACGCAACTTACCAACGTCATCAAAAGTCCGTGTTTACAATCCATTGTTTTGGTTGAGAGACCCCTAGCGGCAGAAAGTTACATATTGTACGTTTAAACATTACTTACTAAACATTAGCATATTAATGTTGTCATTGTGAGCATGTTAGCTTGACAACCACTACTTCATCACCAGCCATTACATCTGAACTTTTTATCTTACAATGTTTTTCTTTACAATGAACATTACAGCCTCACATTCAAAGTTTTGTTGTAAAATACACCCCTAAAATTACCCCTATTCGTTTTTTTATGGAACAGGAGCAAGTCTCTCTTCAAGACACTGTGTACTATCTTAAGAGTTTATGCATGTTTACAACATCACATGCGCTCCCTGGCTCTATACTTTTCAGCTACTTTATCTACACAATGCGGTCAGTGGAGTTTCACTTGGTTGCTGTTCTGTTTGTGATGCTGTTGAGTTGTATTACATTATACTGAGAGGTGTTACCCATATGTAGTCTAGAGAAAATGTGATGGACAAAATATAAGCTTAGTGTACCTAATAAACTGGTAACTAGGTGTGTGCTATAATATGAAGAATCAGGGTTAGGGTAGAATGTCATGTCTACCAATATCTTGTAAAATAAATTATAAATAAGTAAATAGTGTCAAACTGATATACATGTTAATTGCTTTTTCTGTTTGACAGCTATGACTTCAGGAAACAATACAATGGTAGTACCGTGAATGCTACGTGAATAACTACTGGTTGTGGTTTGATCTATCGCAGTGTTCCCACATAAAAGTGAACATCCTCCATTAGAAACAGCAGCCAGTCAATCCTCTGATCCTCAGTATCATCAGGAGACACTTTCTGGCGCTTCTCCATCGACAGAGAATTAGAAACTGACCTACAGACATTGTGCCATTATGCTTTCTGTCAATATGAAAACACAATCTGGCTCTACAAAGAAATCAGCTCAAACGAGCTTCCCACGCATCCTTGTTGTTGGTGTCTTATTGATTATCAATGCTCCTGAAAACTCTACTTTAGTGGAGGCTCAGTTTTTTTTTTAATCATTCATGGTCAAAAATATTGATCTAATTACTCTGATTCACTTTAATGCAACGGGGAGAGCCAGAGCAAAGATTAAAAACCAGCCCCTGCAAACCCAGAGGAATTGTAGCTTGTATGTTTATCTCGGCTCCAATCTCTGGCCGAGCTAGCTCAAACTGAACAGAGACGAAGAAGACCTGCACTCTGTTCTCCTGCCCTCAGTACTTTTAGGCATTTAAGCTTAAAAATAAACAACTTCCAAGAATTACATGGTACAGGCAGAAATGGAAACAGCCCTCTTTGTTGGTTCAGCAGCATGATCTTGTGTGTTTGAGTTGAACCAGGGACTGTTCATTCCTTTATGCACAGATACATGTGTTTTCATAGCAAGAACAAGCCAAGGCAGAAATTACCAGCACATAAGTGGGTTTGTGATATAGCGACATACACAACATAATGACACATTGTCCTGGGGTAACCCACCCACCTCCCCTCCCTCTAATGCCCTTCTCTTTTCCTTCAGCATGCTTTCGATCCATCACACTCCTCCTTCTGTTCTGCTCACTTTCATCCCTCCTTCATATGATGTGTGTGCATGTTTGTGTGTGTGTGTGTGTGTGCGTGTGTGCGTGTGTGTATGTCATAAATGTACATAATGTACATTTGAACGTGTTTGTGCCGAACTGTGCGTAATGTTAGACTTATAGATCCAAACAGGACACATGTGCAAGGCATTAGAGATTAATAATCCAACCAAAATGCAGTACAACTGGCAAATCAAGCAAAACAAAGGGGATATTATATCCTTTTTTTGCCTGTTTAGGAATAGTTCAATATAGACTGCACACTTTTGATTTTGCTTGGTGTAATTGTCCCCACACAGGAGGAAATATTTTACACACATTGACACTTTTTTCTCTACCTGGAGGTTCATTTCTGCCTGGGATGATGGAAGCTAATGACGTGTTGCAGTGCTACTGGAGCCACAACGGAGAAGCTGTAGGAGTGGGGCTAAAATCAAGAACAGGTGAAGAAAAAAAAGTGTAATAGGAAACGTGGGAGGTGGAAAGTTTGACAGAGATGGAGGCTCTTCTGTGCCCCGTTGCTGCAGAGGAGCCACCAAACTTTGAGTGTAGGAGACAAGTCCACATCCCTCAACTCCAAGTTGAGTCTTACTGTAAGTTCAGCAGCTATCATGCTCATTATAGACAGCAAGCAGGATGTCACGTATTGCTTATTAATGAATGATGTGTGATGTGTGTGTGTGTGTGTGTGTGTGTGTGTGTGTGTGTGTGTGTGTGTGTGTGTGTGTGTGTGTGTGTGTGTGTGTGTGTGTGTGTGTGTGTGTGTGTGTGTGTGTGATTCATTGGAACACACACATGAACATTAACTGAAGCAGGCCACAACATTAAAGCAGATCATGTGAAGTTGAAACTATTATTTAAAGTTACATTACTTTTTGGACATTTGGAGCAATAAGCTCAAAAGATGTCAGACATCTTATTGACTTAAAACATATGTTATACATAATCAGTAGCTACACCTTCTGCTCTGTTTCGGTCTCAAACTACTTCTGGGAGAAAACATCTAGCTTTTTAGTTGCTTGGCCAGCTAGGCTCCAGCTTTGTCAGTGTGCTTGGCAGGTAGTGCAAAGTGGGTTTATCAGAGCTTTTGTTTGCAAATGCCTGCTGCTGCTGCTGCTAGAGAAGGTGTGAGAAAAATGTGTTTTGTATACAAACTGTACATACAATGTATTTGAAAATAAAGTTACCCCAAGCCGAGGATGGCCGATGGCCGATGTTCAGCAGCAGGACATCTCCAAGCTGCCCGGAACGATCTCCCCCTTCACTTTTCTTTAATCTTAACTATTCGTTTTGGTGCTTTTCGGGTTAATTTAGCTAACTGTAAAGACAGCTAAACGCGAAGGGGTGAGAAATTCGGCAGGGAGGAGATTTTCGGCACGAACACCGGTAGCTAGCGCTAACGGAGACGCGCTATGGATGGCCGCTGTTGCGACTCGGATCTGGATCTGGACTCGGTCTGTTTCCCGACGCTTCATTAAACTGCCATTAGTGACGTAAGCACCTGGCACCGGAGTTAAGTGCTGTATAGTACTTATACTGTATGGATTGCTGTAATGGTGGCTGTCTGTTGGCTGGCGGTGGGCTAAGCTACATATCCCGGCTGTGTTGCAGCTGTCCTAGGCAGACAGACCGGGTGCTATCTGGCTAAATTAGCATTAGATTAGCCGTCGATATATAGCTACAGCTAACGTTAACATTACTGGTAAACTCATTCGTGGCTTAGCCCAGCGCTGCTTTTATCCGTGGTGAAAACAATCATGCTACCAATACCTTTATGAGCATGTTGAACGATGTGGTAACCGTATAATGTCGTCCACCAAGCATTAGCTAGCTAGCATTAAGTTAGCTACTTGTCAACCAACACATTGTAGTAACGATAAACTGGATCAATATTGATATGTATCAATAAATAAGATATCTGCTGTATTACTGTGTTGCAAAGTGGCATGTTATCAATCACAAAATGATGTTGTGTGACAGAAAAAGCAGTATTATGGTTAGGAGTATTTTTTTCTGTGACATTGTATGATTTACAATTACGCTCAAACGTATCATCTGGGTGCCGTGTTTTGAAGGAAGGTACGAGGAACTAGAGGGTGAAAGGTTATATGACGCCACTGACGGGCGACTAGGAAGGAAAGGAAATGTAAAGGGAAAAATAACAGATTTCTCTGGGTTTGAAGTTTGGTGGAAACATTTGGGAGAGCGTAACTACACATCTCAAAAAAATATATAACATAGGTATGGTCGTGTTTAGACATTTTAATGCAGAAATGTTACATATTGTACCTTCAAGCAGAGATTAAAAATGCAAAAAGATAAAACACATACACCCACAAAAATAAGTAAGCTAAAGAGTGTTGTTGTAAATCTGAATTAAGATCAGTGCTTAGTGCTCTGGCTTCTGGATTTGGTATCTTTTGATTACTGAGAGAGTGATTAGAGAGTGCAGTTTTCAGTCCAATCAGTCGATCAATTCACTGCAAATGTGGGAAGCTGTGGGTGGTCTTACTGGAAAGCAGCAGAGGTGGGATTCAAAATATCAATCCTACCTCTTTCCCCCTGTAGTTATTGTGACAAATTGCTGCATTTATGGGATTCCCACACATCAACACATTTCACTAAACATCTCCCTCGTGCATTGTTCCTCTGCTGCTCTCCTTCATTCCCCATGTCAGTCTCTCCACCGCTCTGGGATTGGTGCTTTAGTCCACCCAACATCCCCTGTTTCCTCCCTCCATCCCTCCGTCTGCACACAGCAGCCTTTCTGAGCTAAAATCAATATGATATGGAGTGGGGCCACTTGCCTCTCAGCTGCTGTCAATCAAAGTGATTGTCACACATGCACGGACATAAAGACATCCTCTGTCATGTCTCATTTAGCCTTAAAATGCCTGCACAGGATTTTTCCTATGTCTTTCAGACAGGCAGTGTATCTACGCATTTCTTATAAAGGTAGAAATTTGTGATTTATGAGGCGTTAAATGCTAAAAAGAAAATAATAACAAAAATTAAAATAAGACATTTCTATTGCATAAACAAAAAAGCTATTATACAGAATGTATTAGATGCTATATACACTTGGAATCCTATCAACATTAAGTGTAATAGGGCTTGGGCGTCATGACGTCATTACTTGGCGTGGCCGCCATGTTGATTGCCTCCTTTACTGCTACTCGGACTACTGTACACTGTTTATAGACGTAAAGTCCCTCTCAGTCGTGTGTCTTATTTACTATTTCAACAACGGTAAACTGTTGCTGTATTGTGGGGTGTAACAGCAACATTCAACATTCATGTAACATTCATCTTTCTGTTGCTATCCCTCTGCTGACAGATAAAATTCGTACTACAAAACTGCTGCATTAACTAAGCGAGTTGTGTGAAGCTAGATCTAACGTGACTTTGCTTACAGACTGGCGTGAAATTGTGCTCTCACAACATCCACGATGTTATCTTAAAGAGGCCAACATCACGCTAAGGTTGCTTTTAAGTAAGCAAAACGATGCTTAGAAAACATCTGTTTCGCTGGAAGGGCAACGGGTAGCAGGACAACAGTACAGAGACTGACAGGTCCGATGGAAGGGCTAACGTTAATGTTATGAGAGTATTCAAATACGGGATATTTTACAGGAAAATACTAAAACGGGAAGACAGCGGGAAAAGAGCTCAAATACGTGAGAAACCCGGAAAAAAACGTGAGGGTTGACAGCTACTAACTACACTTTTGAAGCACATAGTTAAAAGTATTACATGTGTGAATGGTTGTCGGTGCTCCAATCCTTGTTGGGGAGTTCATAGGGATCCAAACCTTTAATAGTGCCGATTTTGTCCACATACCGGTCCCTGGCTTCCCTATTTAAAGTATCCCGGTAAATTCCACATTCTTTTCTGGATTTTAACATCTTTTTTTTCCTTTTCTTTCTCCCAACTCTGCTTTCTTCTCCTCATTCGACTTGCTGTATGTATACATTCGCAAGGCCATCAACATGGCCGCCACGTCCCAGAAAGCCCCATTATGTTCGGAATAAATATGATGTGAGAACAGGCCTCTCACCTTCAATTATATGTTATTGGGCATCTTTAAAGGCACAATCTGTGCTACACATGGACAAATGTTATGTTGCAAACACGTAAACATACCAGTGTTATAAGTAGATTATAATAAAAATAGGGAGCATGTTGTAGATGAGGATGGGGCTGATTTGATATTCAGTGTTTGATGCTGTGTGCTGATGATGTAAATAGCATTATCATACTTATACATTTGTATAAAACATCACAATCACTGGGTTTGTGAGCAACCAGCAACATGTTAACTCTCACCCTAGTCTATATACACAACGTTTCACTTCCAGAATTGCTCCGGTGCCGGCGGAAATTCCACCTGATGTCCCTCATTTACGCCGGATGTGCGTTGCCTTGGGCTTCCTTAGTGTTGGCATTCTAAACTCCGGTGGATTTCTGAGGACTATGGTTAACTGGTCCTCAGATCTCTGCAGGGTAAATCCAGACAGCTAGCTAGACTATCTTAGACTGGCTCCGCCCTCCTACGTACTTCCGCTCAATTTTCATTTTCCTTCAGTATACCGTCTGGGTTTGCGGTATATTCTTGGGTTTTCTCCGACCAAATCTTTGGCGGTCCAATCAGCGAACAGAGGGAGCGGCTGAGAACGATGACGTTGAGGTTCGGTGAGTTCCGTACTAATGACGGCGGAGAAAGATGCGGGCGAAGCCATTCGGTCCGTTGTGGCAACGTTGCCGAATATCCAGAAGTTAAAGCCCAAGCAAGTTGCTGAGTTTTGTTGGTGGCCGTGATGTTGTGGCCCTCCTCCCCACAGGGTTCAGGAAAAGTTTGATTTTCCAGCTCGCTCTGTTAGTGGTGAAGGAATTGGCTAAGGCTAACGCTAGCAATGCTAAGCCCACGTCACAACCAAACGTTAGCGATTGGTTATGGCAGATCCAGAGTGGCTCTGGGCAGATCCAATAGTTTTAAACTTCAATAGAGTTCCCGCCTTCAAGGAAGTTAACACTTGTCAGTGGAGAGTGGCCAGACTCTCTGTACAAATGAAATGTACCAGAGTCTGGTAGGACCAGGCTAAGACTAAACGGTGCTTAGCGCCGCTTAATACAAATATGATTGGTTTAAAGAAATGCCAATGAACCAGAGCACAATTTTCTCACATCCCGGAATGCTGTGTGGACTTGCCAGACTCTCCTCTGCAGCGCTGTGGCTACTAGCGCTGTGGCTACTATCACCCCGATAAATGAACCAGGATTTTTTTTTCACTGTTCAGAAAGCAAAATAAAAACTTCTAACAAATAGTTACACTGTAACAAGTTTTCATTAAAGAACCAGTGTGTAGGATTCAGAGGAGTCAATTGGCAGAAATGGAATATAATATTCATACTTATGTTTTCATTAGTGTATGATCACCTGAAACTAAGAATTGTGTTTTCCTTAGCTTAGAATGAGCCCTTCATATCAACATAAGGAATGGGTCCTCTTCCACGGAGTCCGCCATGTTGCAGCGCCAAGTTTCTACAGTAGCCAGGAATGGACAAACCAACCAACCAAAGGGTCTTTTACATTTTTGTTACCTGAAGGCCACCGTAGGTTCTACTACACGCTTCAAAAAAGGTTGAGAGAAGGGGTATTCGGTTGGTTGCAATCTGTATCCTCAATGCTAGATGCCACTAAATCCTACACACTGCTCCTTTGCAGTAACGTACAGTATGTTTTTGGCCACTTGGGGGCAGCAGAACATCCTGAAAACACAAAATCTGACATAATATCACCTTATGATTCTGATATTGTTTTGGTAAACATGTTAGCAAATATTATTCACTCTCCTTTTACAGTAGCTCTGGTTTGATTTCCCTTAACTCCGGACAAAAATCTGGTTCTTAAGTAAGATCTTACACTTTGTTCACCACTTAGTTGCTAAATTTGTCGGTCTGCTGTGTGATGCTGGGCAGGGAGCATACAATGGGTTTATCTGAGCTTTTTGCTGAAAACAATTGCCTGCTGCTGCTGCTGGAAAGGCTCTTGTTGAGAGTATTCATTGCATGACTGAAAATCCAAAACAAGCTAATAAAGGCTAAAACGCTGCAAATCTCAGTGGAACTACAAAGATGGTTGATAAATCTCTATGGGTCACTACTACAAGTGACCCCTTTTACATTACACACAGTCATTTGATCCATTCTTAACATAAAAATATTGATTAGTGCAGATTTAAGAAAAACAACCACCCATGTCCAACTTCAATTGTATGACTGGAGTATATCTTTGCAGCAACATCTCCATCTGTACTTACATTCCACTAGTTAGACTTGTGAGTTCAGTTTGGTGAGAATACTTTGTTGTAGAACTTTTTACTCTGGTGTATAATGAACTACAAAACAGCATAACATTAACAACCTGCAGTGTGTCCTCTATTTGCTTTGATTTGGTTTTGACAAAAGCCAAGGCTCCTTTCTGGGACGCAAATGTAATTGTAGATGTTTAAGTGTCCCATAATGACAGTGATTACACGAGAGGCACAAAATGGATCTGTATGTGCCCCATGTACTGCTCTCCTAGTGTTATGTGATGTCTAGCCAATATTTTGACTCTCCACATTTGTTGTTGTGGAAACATCTTTTCATTTTCTCTTTCTGAGAGCAGTGATAGCCATCGCCATTATACGTCTGCCTGCTATTTACGTCAGTTTGAGTGCAGAGGCACTCAAACTGACGAGCTCAAACACATGTTTAATACAAATTTATGGATGTATAATCACGTTTTCATGCTATCGCCGCCATTATGACAAGCTAACAAAAAACACAATGACGTTTGGCTTTACAGACGAGATGTAAGGGTCTTCACAAATGTGTATTGGATTGCATGAGACAAAAATGTGTCTGCATGTGTATGATGCCAGTGCTCAAAGTGAACCTCTGCATGTGGTGCTGCTGTTTACTAAGGCGATGTTTTGTCTTCAGTATCTGAGTGATAAAATAATTTTCTTCTATTGTTAATCATGTCCAGTGGTCTACAATGATCATCAATTGTGTCATGAAGAGTTAAGGCTCATTTACTTTACATTTCAAATATTTTACAATACATATGACATCACAGTCCTGTATGTATTTAAATTTTTGTTTTTACATTGACTGTTATGGTTTGCATCGTTATCTTGGTCCAAACTATTGGCACTATATTGACTGTTATCCTGGCTACCAAAGACACCGTTAAATAAAAAGACATGGATACAATGTGATCTTAAAGTAAAAGTCTTGTGATATCTTATATTTTTCTTAATGTCAACAAATCCTATGAAAAGACCAATACCTGAAGTAATGCTACTAGCAAGTATTGAGTAGCAAATGCCTGATAAAGCTTAGTCCTCTGTAATAAACCTCTACTGTTGTCAAAAACTATAACAAGGAATATGAAAAAAATACACTGACTTGCTTTCTTTCAGAGTTAGATAAGAAGATGGCTACCACACCCATACAATGTTGGTCCATAAAATATGAAGCTCTAGACAGCAGCCAGTTATCTTATCTTAGCAGAGTACTGGTTTTCAGCAGAACTTATCCTACTTCCAAGGTGTATGGAGAAGGGGAGAAGTCTGAAGAGGTAAAACTACAGCAACACTTGTCGCATGCAGAACAAGCCAATATGTGCTGATATAATTTGTTTTTAGAGGCATTCTTTGAACATATATACAGCGCATTCGGAATATGCGTCTCAATCAGGGTATTTACCGCAGTTTACGGACGGTTTATGGCCTCTTGCCTGTTTACAGCTGACGGTCTGACGGTCAGCTCTGTGCGTTGCTATGGCTGTTGTACACAAACCAATTAGCCAACAGTTTGCAAGGCTGGAGTAGGGATGCATGCCCAACACACAAACACACCTAATTTTAAACATTATGAAAGACTTGGATATCAACAGGTTTTCGGATATGTGCAAACATCACAACGTCGACCTTTTGAAGATGGTCCAACACCGGACAAAAAATTCTATTTTGCACAGCTACATGTAAACGGGAATATAAGTGGAATATTCAGAATATTGTCTTTTTTGGAATAAGGGCAAACAACGGAGTATGTGTGCATGTAAATTTAGTTATTGTAGGTGAGTCACAAAGTATTAAAAGTAACATTTGGTTGTTGTTTTTTGAAAATAAATTGTCCAAATACATAATCTGCATTTCAGAGATCATTAAACTTTGGACTTTGTTGGTAAAACCAAAGCACAAAAAACATATGTTTACCTTCTGTGTGTCTTTGGCAGCAGCACGCCTCAGGTATAGGACAGCAAGTACATCACAAAGGTCGTAATGAATCACTGTATATTTATCAGCTGATGAGCTCTTCTCTTTCTCTCTGTGTAGCTCTGTGTCGTTTGTTTCTCAGTCAGCTTCCCACATCACGTTGCATGTGTTATGAGTGGTTCATAAAAAGCGGTGAGTGTTTTCATTGCCATCCCAGCCTCTTTATTCCCTTTATTTAACAGGCCGCATGGTCTAATTCAGCAATGGCGCTACTTCTTGCCAAAACCAGTGAAGGTGAAATTTCTCTCTGAGTGGAATGCAGAGTTTCCGAATAAAATCCAAACAACATGAGGCTGTTTATGAGGTAGAGGCACTGTAAATGAAGGCAGCAGGCTCACATACTGTAAGTTCGCAGCCAAAACAAAACGAGGTCTGGAGACCATTCACTACAGTTGCCAGAATCAGTAAGCTCATAAGGTGAAATGTCATCAAAACAATAAACAAGCAACCTGTTAGTCAATGTGACTGCTGTTTACAAGTCCTGGCTGGCTCGTTATTAAAGTGTGACATTAAACGAAGCATGTACAAAAGTACAAAATATATTTTTTTTTTCAGTTTGGACCAAAGGAACTTTCGTCCTTTTATTAGTTTTCCTTCCATCTCACGTTTTTTCTGTAAATTCTCTTCAACTGCTCTGCAACTAATCTTTGTTGCTATTCCATTTCTCCATCCTCAGAAACACCCTCCACCCCCTCCACTCATGGGGCCATAGCTGCAATGACGGTTGATGGAATTACAGTAAAAATATTGATCTGCGGCTGGCTGAAACACTAAGCAGATCCCTAGATTGGCTGCCAGCTTTCCTCGGGTTTCAAGGTCTGTTTTTGTTTCTGGAGAGCGTTAGAGGAGGCGGCATGCCACCTCGAATGAAATTACAATAACATGATTACAAGACATGGAAATTGGGAGGTTTGTCTGTTTGTTAGCAGAATATCTCAAAAGTGTCGTTAATATTTTTTTTCAAAACCCTGACATTTATACTTGGCCACGTGTTTATTTATTCTATTTTTTGGTGGCATTGTATGCCTACATGAGGCTGCTGACAGTAGAGAGATGACAGGAAGTGTGTGTGTGTGTGTGTGGGGGGGGGGGGGGGGGTAATGACATGCAACAAAGGGCCACCAGGGCAGCCCACTTGTGATTTTAAATTGGTGAGATCACTGCCAATCTAGTTCTTTGGATAACACTCTAGTGCTGTTTGGTTGAATTCAACTTACTGTAAGAAACCTGATTTGTTTGTTGATTTTGGCGGACATTTTCTCATCGTGTTGCACTAACAAATGTGTAATCTTATTCTTCTGATTGTGTCTGTCCTTTGTTAATGTCCAAATTCCAGTATGGATTTAGTTAATGCTTACTGTACATCTTGTAGCCACGAGGGTCCGCCCATGTTTGCAAGCCCAATATTTATGAACACACAAACTGTATGTGCTGACTGCACGTGTGCAAACATGTCCGCATACTCTGACATTCAATGTAGTATCAACAGAAATGGATCAGTTTTGGAGTATACATACCAGGGCTTTAATGTAAAGGTGATACTTGATTTTTCTTTTTGTCAACAAAACCAACAATGTGTAAGTCTGTCTCTCAATACTTTCCGACTTCCATCCATCCATCCATCCATTGTCGTCCGCTTATCCGTGGTCGGGTCGCGGGGGGAGCAGCTCCAGCAGGGAACCCCAAACCTCCCTTTCCCGAGCCACATTAACCAGCTCTGACTGGGGGATCCCGAGGCGTTCCCATGCCAGGTTGGAGATGTAATCCCTCCACCTAGTCCTGGGTCTTCCCCGAGGCCTCCTCCCAGCTGGACGTGCCTGGAACACCTCCCTAGGGAGGCGCCCAGGGGGCATCCTTACCAGATGCCCGAACCACCTCAACTGGCTCCTTTCGACGTGAAGGAGCAGCGACTCTACTCCGAGCTCCTCACGGATGACTGAGCTTCTCACCCTATCTCTAAGGGAGACGCCAGCCACCCTCCTGAGGAAACCCATTTCGGCCGCTTGTACCCTGGATCTCGTTCTTTCGGTCATGACCCAACCTTCATGACCATAGGTGAGGGTAGGAACGAAAACTGACCGGTAGATCGAGAGCTTTGCCTTCTGGCTGAGCTCTCTTTTCGTCACAACGGTGCGATAAACAGAATGTAATACCGCCCACGCTGCGCCGATTCTCCGACCAATCTCCAGCTCCATTGTCCCCTCACTCGCGAACAAGACCCCAAGGTACTTAAACTCCTTCACTTGGGGTAAGGACTCATTCCCTACCTGGAGAAGGCACTCCATCGGTTTCCTGCTGAGAACCATGGCCTCAGATTTAGAGGTGCTGATCCTCATCCCAGCCGCTTCACACTCGGCTGCAAACCGATCCAGTGAGTGCTGAAGGTCACAGGCCGATGATGCCATCAGGACCACATCATCTGCAAAGAGCAGCAATGAGATCCCCAGCCCACCGAACTGCAACCCCTCCATACCACGACTACGCCTCGATATCCTATCCATAAATACTACGAACAGGATTGGTGACAAAGCGCAGCCCTGGCGGAGGCCAACCCTCACCTGGAACGTGTCTGACTTACTGCCGAGAACCCGGACACAGCTCTCGCTTTGGTCATACAGAGATTGGATGGCCCTGAGAAGGGACCCCCTCACCCCATACTCCCGCAGCACCTCCCACAAAGTCTCCCGGGGGACCCGGTCATATGCCTTCTCCAGATCCACAAAACACATGTAGACTGGATGGGCATACTCCCAGGCTCCCTCCAGGATCCTTGCTAGAGTAAAGAGCTGATCCGTTGTTCCACGCCCAGGACGGAATCCGCATTGTTCCTCTTCAACCTGAGGTTCGACTATCGGCCGAACCCTCCTTTCCAGCACCTTGGAGTAGACTTTACCAGGGAGGCTGAGAAGTGTGATACCCCTGTAATTGGTACACACCCTCTGGTCCCCCTTTTTGAAGAGGGGAACCACCACCCCGGTCTGCCACTCCTTTGGCACTGTCCCAGACTTCCACGCAATGTTGAGTAGGCGTGTCAACCAAGATAGCCCCTCCACACCCAGAGCTTTCAGCATTTCTGGACGGATCTCATCAATCCCTGGGGCTTTGCCACTGTGGAGTTGTTTGACTACCTCAGTGACCTCCACCAGGGAAATTGACGACAATCCCCCGTCATCCTCCAGCTCTGCCTCTAACAAAGAGGGCGCATCAGCTGGATTTAGGAGTTCCTCAAAGTGCTCCTTCCACCGCCCTATTACCTCCTCAGTTGAGGTCAACAACGTCCCATCCTTACTGTACACAGCTTGGATGGTTCCCCGCTTCCCCCTTCTGAGGTGGCGGACGGTTTTCCAGAAGCGCCTTGGTGCCGACCGAAAGTCCTTCTCCATGTCTTCTCTGAACTTCTCCCACACCCGCTGCTTTGCCTCTTTCACGGCAGAGGCTGCAGTCCTTCGGGCCCTTCGGTACCTTGCAACTGCCTCCGGAGTCCTCTGGGATAACATATCCCGGAAAGACTCCTTCTTCAGTCGGACGGCTTCCCTGACCACCGGTGTCCACCACGGTGTTCGAGGGTTACCGCCCCTTGAGGCACCTAAGACCCTAAGACCACAGCTCCCTGCCGCAGCTTCAGCAATGGAAACTTTGAACATTGTCCACTCAGGTTCAATGCCCCCAGCCTCCACAGGGATGCACGAAAAGCTCCGCCGGAGGTGTGAGTTGAAGGTCTGTCGGACAGGAGCTTCCTCCAGACGTTCCCAATTTACCCGCACCACCCGTTTGGGTTTACCAGGTCTGTCCAGAGTCTTCCCCCACCCCCTGACCCAACTCACCACCAGATGGTGATCAGTTGACAGCTCCGCCCCTCTCTTTCCCCTTTCCGACTTCCCCAGCTTGTTTATGGCACTCAGCCGCAAGCCCATTACTGCAATTCCTACTTAAGACATGAATAAATGAATCGTGTTCCTTAGCAGGAATAAGTATTGCATTTGCAGGGGATTGTTTTTGGCTTTTGGATTTAGTGAGCAAGCAAGTACTTACAGCAGCCGGACCATTTATGTGATATTAGTATAAAAGGAACATGACACCCCCTGCAACGGACTGGCTCATTGATGTGTTTTTAATAGGTTTTAGTCAACATTGGAGTAGATACATTCATTGCTTGTGTTGATCTTTTCATGGGATTTGCAGACATCTTTGCTGAGACTTATACTTTAAGTATTTCTCAGGTGAGCTATTTGGGACAAACAGAGAAAATAAATAAAAGCTTCCAAGTGCAGTTACAGTAATAGTATCATAACATTTGTCGTTGTCAGTCTCCAGAATACACTCACAGGTTAATTTAGTGCTGATGATGTGCAATGTAAAGTCAACAAAACTGACCCATAAATGAGTTACCTGTCAGTCCATGAGAAATAATGTTTACAACCCCTTGGCTGTTCGTAATGAGTCAAAGAAAAATAGTTTGTCCCAAAAGAAAACTAATTGTCAAGAATTTATTTTTAATCTCGGGCCAACAGACCAGAAATACAGTGTGCATAGTCTTGTCAGTCCCTGTTGTGCTGTAGTGATAAGTGAATACCAGAAAATCAAGGAGTGTGTGTGTGTGTGTGTGTGTGTGTGTGTGTGTGTGTGTGTGTGTGTGTGTGTGTGTGTGTGTGTGTGTGTGTGTGTGTGTGTGTGTGTGTGATTCATTGGAACAAGCTGGCTCAAGAAGAGAGGAGTGTGATTGAGTCATAGCTGCAAAGTGTTTACAGCTTTTCAGCACAGCCCTGCTTATTGTACCTATAAAACTTATTTTATCATTTTATAACGTCTATAAAAAGAACACACACATACACACACACACACACACACACACACACACACACACACACTATTTTTTCGACATGTGATTATTCTCTGCATCTCAAGCCAAAACTGTACCAAAAAATGATTCTCTCCTGTAACTGCTCCAACTGTTTGTTTTCACTGCAACTCTGTGTCTTTGGGTTGAGCCTTTGAGCTTTGGAGCAAACGGAGACTCTGAACTTCTTCAGAGTCCCACTTCCCCCTCTGTCAAACTGGGACAATATAATTAATTGAGGGATACAGAAGGAGGTTGTTCAATTGCTGTTCCACTGGAGTTATCTAATCTCCCAGCCATCTCTGAGATGATGTGGTCTTAAATGCTGCTTCCTATCTCTTCACCTCTGTCTTTAAGAGATAGAGACTGCAGTTCTCAGTTGCAGGCAACTTGCACTTGGAAAAAATAGATTTGTTTGTTTGGTTGTTTGGTTGGTTGGTTGTTGTGTTTTTTTTTTTGGTTGGAGTCTTCATAGTTTTGATCGGTTATGAGTGCTTCTGTTTCTCCATCCAAATCAATACAGCATAGTATCACGATATTTTCCGTGGCAATACTGTATCAATACACAGACGCCAAGTATCTATCTATTATTATATATGTGTTGGTCAGTTTGTCTGCTTGACAATCCCATTTTGCAGCAATGAAATTGAAGTGAGATGAACAGAGATTTTTAAACCTTTTTAGATAAAACAGATGTTGACAAAGTTTCCTTTTGGGGACATAATTTGAAATTTGGAACAATTTGAAGTTGTAAAAAAGGTAAAAAATCGCAATATATTGCAGAATATTGCAATATGTTTAAAATCGCAATAATATCATATTTTGACATAAGTATCATGATGATATTGTATCGTGAGGCCTCTGGTGATTCCCACACCTCTAAAATATACTGTATACTGTATGTATACCAATAAACTGAAAGATAATAATAAACTGAAGAGAAACTGAAAGAAATCATAAAAAAATATCCTTTGCGACTGCAGCCATATGATACAGATCCATTCCTTTTGTGTGAGTGTGCCATGCACATGTATTATTTTTTTTTCATTGATCTGTACCAGAGGTTTCTCACATCACGTTAGCAGTAGCCTGTTGCGATCAGAGTTGGCCCTCGCCTCACCTCTCAGCTCCCAGATGGTGATGATGTGATGGTTCCCCCCACCCGTCTGATCAGAACCACCCAGCATGAGCTGAGAGCAACCCGATCTGCTGCTGCATCACAGAGGAAGAAATGCAAGAGCTGGAAACGCCAGTCCACCAACAGACAGACAGAAACATGGAGAAAAAAGAGTCACGAAGAATGAATCTACACTGGGTGTTATTGGGTGTTTTTTCACCTCATAATGACAGTGAGAAACCAGAGTAACATTCCCAAAGGCACAAACACGGTAGTAACCGATGAGGTCATTCTACAGATGAACTGTGTCGACAAAACAAAGGCTGGTCATACTCGTGTTAACACATGTATGTCAAAAATTCCTTTCCACAACTACACTGATTTGGCCCAAGGCTTTGTTTTATCTTTTTTTGATTCCATATCACACTTCCTGATCATACTGAGCTGGAGTATGGGGATGTATTGGAGTATGGGGATGTATCTTCACAATGGGGCTGCCCTGGAAGTAAAAACCAGTGTAATTTCTACAAAAATGCACCAGGGATGTCCAGATAACATGCATTTTTCATAGGGCCTATTTTTAGTTAGTTAGTTAGTAAGTTAGTGAGTTAGTTAGGTAGGTAGACTATTTTAAGTGAAGAAATATGCTATTTAGCTTATTTTCTGTACCCTTAATTGGCCTCCTCTAAACTTTTAGCTGAGGAAAAGACTGACAGTCATCTCAGGATACTTAGGGAATCTTATATATGTTTGTCCTTCAAATGTAACCATATTTTTCAAACTTAAACAACATGATGCAAATACATGTACTTTCAACGAAAAGTGTTTAAATCATTCCACCTCAAACCCCCCTCCCCATGCTACTGGTTACTGGAGGTTAATTATTACATACCGTACTGTAGATGGAAAATCTTGGCAGGATTTCATACAGGAAGCATTGTCTCGCTACTATTTGACCCTGATGTTATGTTCACACAATGAGTAGTCTCACATTGCTAGACTTATCTCCACAGCACGGTGTCAGTGCAGAGTATGGTCTGGCTACGCGCTTATCTATTCTGTGACAGGGAGAAAACGCTATGGCTTGTTTGTATTTCTTTAAACCAATCACAACTGTCCTGGGCGGCACTAAGCCCCAGATGCAGCAACCGTACCCTTGCAAAATAGAAAGCGGAAGGGGAGGGACATCCAGCACATCAGGTTTTATCCCAGCACTGTACTGTACAGACAGTGTTCGAACTATGCCGTGGCCTTTGGGGCAGCCCACTTTTTCGTTGTGCACTTGAGACTTACAATGACTTACAAAGATTCATAACAGCTACTATACTTTATCTACTTTATATTTATATATCTACTTTATATTTATACTATTATACTTTATCGACAGGAATTGATAGGTCAAACAGCAAACAGCCACCCACAAATAGTCTATAAAAAAGCATCAGGCTGTCTTAGAGATTTCACATGAACAACAGTTAAAGTTACTCAGGCTACCAAAGAATACCATAATTCCTTTGTTCAAGTAGGCCTAAGCGATGCACCCCAAACTTCCATCCTTAACAAACAGCCATGTATATATTGGCTCTTCCAGTCTCTCCACTGCTGGCTGTTCCAGTTTAACGGGAGAGAGTCAGAGGGGTTAGGATTGTGACCGGCCTCTGACGAGCTGTTACCACCATCTTCAGCCAGAGAGGACATTATTTCTTCAGATTCTTCTTGCGTTGTCACCCTGGTGGGAGGTGTGGTAACAGGGCTTGCAGCAGGTGAGTCGGTCATGCTGCTAACGTCATCGCTACACATTTTCTTAGTAAAACCAAAATGAATTAAACTGCCTTGTTTTCTTTTTGCCATGGCTATATGATGCTAACTGCAGAATGAATTTCAAGGACTTTGCACGCCGATTAATGGCCTCCAACGTTTATATTTTTTCTACGAATCTTTGAGTTAACATGTACTAAACATGAGTTGAATTTGCACTGTAGCGCTGCCATGTATGCATTTATAGTTATCTTTATTGAAGTGAATTAGGTTTAAATTGCCGTCATGCATGAATTAATGATATTTTTGCAATTTTACACATAATAATCCACAATGATCACATTACACAAAACTGAAATTGCACATCAAAATTACACATTGTCAATATTTTTAGATCAATTTCACAAATCACGTTTTCAGGGGAGCCCATGTCTTATTATGGTGAGCCGAGCTCCCCCCAGCTCCCCCGTAGTTTGCACCTTGTGTACATATGTTGAGCCAGACTACGCTACCAGTGACAAAGCTATAAAACAGACATGCAAAGCCAGCTACATTGTCGCTGAGTCGCCGTTGAAGTGCTGCTCAAGCGCTCCTCAACATAGTTATGTGTACAAAAACACAGAAAGCTAGCATAGCGTCAGCTAACCTAGCTAATAAACACAGTACCGCAGTTAGCCATTGCGCATTAAGGTTGAGGCCAGCTCTACTTTGATTTGTAGTGCATCACGCCTGTCACACAGTGACAAGTTTCGGGCGTCAGATTGTCGCTTTGTGTCACTGGTTTCCATTATAATTGACCTGTGGCCTGTTGCTTTGTCACCAGTAGTCTAAACACACAGTGAGTCATCGGATTGGAGAAAGCCAGCTTTAAATCACAGCTGACAGGGAGGTAATCATCTTTACTGCAGCCTGTTGTTCTTCAAAGGCTCTCGTCCTTTTTTTAGCTACATGGCGTTTTTTGAGATCATGATGTCATCCTGGCGTTGGCTTTCAGGCTGATCTTTTGAATCCCTATTTCCGTTTTTAAAACCTGCCATTAGTCAACCGGGGAGCGTTCATTTACGTTCCGCTGCTCGGAGAAAGATGATACCTCCTGGAGTTCAAATGTGTGTGTGTGTGTGTGTGTGTGTGTGTGTGTGTGTGTGTGTGTGTGTGTGTGTGTGTGTGTGTGTGTGTGTGTGTGTGTGTGTGTGCGTGCGTGTGTGACAGAGAGAGAGAGAGAGAGAGAGAGAGAGAGAGAGAGAGAGAGACGATACCGACCAAAAGCACACTGAGCATCAGCAGAAAGAGGGGACAGAAAAACAAAGTGAGCCAAGATGGATTTTCAGCCAAATATAGCAGAAATGTTTTGTTAAAAGATTGGGGACGTGGAAATGGCCGAGCCCATTTTAAATATATGTATGTAAGAAGAAGAAATGAGGGTTTAAGATCTCTCTCCTGCTCTCCAGAAAGACTTGTTTGGGTATTAATAGATAGAAGATTGATTTGTGTGCATTATATATATATATATATATATATATATATATATATATATAAATATATATATATATATATATATATATATATATATATTTAAACCCCTCTTGGTAGAAGGTTGACGTTTGGATGTATACCAGAGCTATTGTTTCAGTTAGGTGTACCCAATAAACTGGCAATTGAGTGTTAATCAAAAGCAGCCAATGCTTCGAAATTCCAATCTCCTCCATTGTATTGGGGTGGAAGCCGAAATCTCTGACACAATTAATTCAAAACAAGGGGAGATAAAACCAAACTATCTGCATGGACGGATACCATTAGAGGTAAGTGAGAACAGGTGGCTTTTTTTGTAATTTTTGTCAACTGAACCTATATTGTACTGGTGTGTGTATATATATATATATATATATATATATATATATATATATATATATATATATATATACATATATATGCACCTATAAATCTCTCCCTTCACTGACTTAGAGGCTGCTGCTGCCAGATTTCCATCTGTGTCTGTTCACATCTCCAAAAATGCGACACGTTGATTGGTTAATGGGGACTGATGGTTGCTGTGCGGGAGTCTCGAGAAGATTTGGGGTCAGAGTTCCTTCTCTTGTGTGCACTGTGGAGATCCAGTACAGTGTAATCCATCACTTTACTCTGGTCAGGCTTCAGAAATCACGTGTTCGCCATGCTCCAGCCTCAAGTTATAGAAAGACAATAAATCTCATTGTGTTCTTAAACATTCTTTCCTGGAGGCTGAAAGGTGAAGTGGAAACTTCTCCGGTGTAGTCTGAGCGCACGAGCAGGTGAAAGAAAAAGAACACTCGTTTTGTATTTTTTCCACACTGAATTTCCCATCCATCATTAAGCAGCAGAGAAATACTGTAACTGAACATCTGTTTCAAGTTTGACACCACTTGGAACAAAAGTTACATACTGTAGGATTTTAGACACAAAGAGATGAAACATGTGATCCAATTTACTCTACATTAACATCTTTCTGTGGCCTGAAGAAATTGTTTCTGGCTGTCAGGGAGGGAGGTTATTTGGCACAGTTGCACAGATTTATTAAAAAACATGCCAGCTAAAGCTACTTATGTCTGACTCAACCCGTTCTCACTAGAAAACTCGTAAAATACAGACGTTTGGACAGTGGCTGACAGTGTCTGAAGCGACGGAAAAAGCGGCCTTCAGCGTGTTTGTATAACTGTCCCGGGAGAACAGCAGCTACACGGGGTTTAGTGAGTAGTATGTAAGGCACAAATTCCACCTAAGGAGGTTGGTTGGGGTGGTGGCAGACATGGGGGACTCGAGTCACATGACTTGACTCGAGTTAGACTCGAGTCGCAAATTTTAGGATTTGAGACTTGCTTGATAAACATTCATAAAAGACTCGACTTGACTTTGACTTGACATTCATGACTTGAGACTTGACTTAGACTTGAGTCAAATGACTTGAAATGACTTGATTTTCTGTTTAATAAATATATATTTTCCCCCTCTGATATTGAGGAGGAGTTAACGTTACGATTTTAGTGCTGTTGCATGCGCGGGAGCCCGTTGTTATGGTGACGCGCCACACGGCGGCAGACCTGCAGTAAACGAGACTGGCTACGGCTGTTACTTAACGTCATGGATTCCTCTGCACCGAAAATAATAAAGTTTGGCTATAAGGATTACACATCTGACCAGGCAAAGAAGAAACAAACGGCAGTTTAAGGTCTGCAGTACAAAAAAATCCGACGTCAACCACCATCACGGCGAATTTCATCAGACACTTCAAATCGGGAAAGATTCAGGTTCCAGTCCCCATATTCAGCTGAACCACTAGCCTATTTGGACGCTTGTGATGAACAGAACTACCTTCAGTTTTGGGCCATGAATAAGCCCCCCTCCCCCCTTTGTTCAAGGTGGCGGTAAGAAAGAATACAACTAGGCACACTGTATACATACACACAACAAACTGCTCTCTCTCTCTCTCTCTCTCTCTCTCTCACACACACACATGCAGACACACACGCAGTTGTGCAGATGAAGTATGTGAATGAAGCTAGGCACACATACACACACACACACACTGCACTCACACACACCACATGCACACATTCACTCACCAATATTAATAACTTTTCATTCACTCTCTCTCTCTCAAACACGCACACATTCACTCACAAATACACTGACAAATATTAACATATAGCCTACTATTCAATCTCTCCAAATTATGCAAAGGTGGTGGGATTCAGCTACTCTTAAAGAATGTTTTTTTCAAGAGAAGGAAAGGTTAAATGTGTTTCTGTCCCATAAAAGTGAGGCATGTTTGAAGAATATTATTTGACTTAGAAACCATTATACTTGAATTGTTTGAATGAATTTCATGATTTGATGTCATGTTTGAGGCATATTGATATTTTTGTTGGCCTAATATCAGTTTTAGGCTGTGCTTTTTTAAATCTTTATACATTTAAACTGTTCAGATATATGTGGCTTGGACGCAATGTCTTTTGAATATTGAGTAGGAAAAAATGCAAATAAAACTCCAGCAGTTATAACCACTGTCTTTAGCTTGTTTAAAAATGGAAACTTTTGTATGACTTGACTTGACTTGCTTGACCAAAGCTATGACTTGACTTGACTTGCTTGATTGTCACACAAAATGACTTGGACTTGCTTGAGACTTGAAGGTTAAGACTTGAGACTTGCTTGTGACTTGCCCATGTGTGACTTACTCCCATCTCTGGGTGGTGGATGGTTCAAAACACAGGACTTTCACCCAGGAGACCGGGGATCGTGTCTCACGTGGCATGTTTCCTAAAGTCGCTTTCTTCTTTAACCGTCCCGTTATTCCCGCGTGTCACAGAAGCGTAAGCCCACCCACGACCTTTTCCTAAACTCAACCGTCCTGTTCCTGCGTGTCACAGAAACCACAACCTTTTCCTTAACATAACTGGGTCAAAAGGGACACCAATAGTCTCGACCAAGCGCGTTATATGACGCTAAAGTAGACTTTTAGTGTCAATAACAACGACAAAGCCACCTGACCAAGCGTCCGTATTTTACGAGATGGGAGTGAGAATCTGTTGGTCTGACTACAACCCTGTCTCATTACCTTTATACTACTAATTTGCAAGAGCAAGTGCTACTTTTTCCAAGGCTGATAATTAACTTTCAATCTCCACTTACAATCAAATGTGACATCTGATGCATTTCCAATGATTGTGACATTTTATTTTAATCTGATCATGTAATCAAAGTGTCCTCTTATGATCTCAATACAGCAGGTCGAGACTCTTTATTCTCTTTATTTCTTCATTGGTTGAGACAGAAAATAAGACACTGGCTTGTGATTTTCTTTTCTCCTGTTTGAAACTGTCTAATGCAGTTTTCACTGGTCGAACAGCAGACAATAGACAGAGCACAGCTTGTACTGAAGGCCAAGAGACAATGAACACATCACACATGTCTTGGCTGCCTTTCACTGGCTTCCCTTTTCTTTCAGTGTTGATTTTAACATGGTGGAACTTGTTTTTTAAAGACCTTACAAAGCTTGCTGCCAAACAACATATCAGATTGCCTAAAGGTCCATACACCTGTGCACAGATCAACAAACAAGAGTCCTCTTTGGTTTCCATCAGTAAATTTAAATAAGTACAGTAAAGAAGCTTCCTGATCTGACCAACATGGTTACTTCATACGGCAGTGGATATGACACATACCTTTGGTGTGGGAGATCTGGGTTCAATTCCCACTGTGATACATCAACCGATGTGTCCCTGAGCAAGACACTTAACCCCTAGTTGCTCCAGAGGCGTATGACCTCTGATATACAGTATAGCATATATGATATAAAGTAACTTCCTCCTTCAAAAGAACCATTGATGAAGTGCACTCATGCAGAAAACGGGTATAAGTTTTAATTAAAAATCCATCTAGAACGGACATTGACATTGGTTGGCCTGGCTCATCAGGTATCAATCATTTTCATTTTGGCCACAGACACAATGTCAGCGAGCACTTTGTACTATGAATTCTTCAGGAGAAGTAATAAGTTCAAGAATGGGAACATTTCCATTTTATACTTTATACTTATACTTAACCTAATTTGATCCTATAGTGTGTAACTTTCTGATTATTACAAATAATAAAGCAAAATGATCATCTTAAAATTGAAGACGTGCTCTGGTTTATTGGTATTTCTTTAAAATGGAGCCGCTGCAAAATAGCCTCGGGAAGTAACTTGTTTCTTAAGTGTACGTTAAGTTGTTTAAGAGAACTCAGATTGGACAGAGTCTAGCTAGCTGTCTGGATTTACCCTGCGGATATCTGAGGAACCATAATCCTCATAAACCGACCGGAGTTTAAAATTCCAACGCAAAGGAAGTGGAAGGAAACGGACATTGGCGAAAGACATGCATCCAGCGGAATTTCCTGCCGCACCAGCAATCCCGGAAGTGGAATGTCGTGGATATAGACTATTCCCAAACTAACCCTGCGTGTAGTCACTATGGCACCAAGCCTTTAGCACCAGCTGTCTGTTTTGTTTTTGCAGTTTTCTCGGACAACTCTTAGCCAAGCAGTGATTCATACAGCTTTAGGATATTTTTTAACATTTAAGATGATTATTGCATTAAAATGTAAACATAGCTTGACATTCACTGCTGTCACAGCTACAAAGCTGCAAAATGAAACTTTTGCTAAAAGTAAATGCTTAATCTGTGTGCACAAACTGAAATTAAGAGTGGAAACGGACCACTTAAACTAACAAAAGAAACCCCAGCATTCTTTAGACTGAAGTATAAAAGATGCTTCTGGGAAATCCGCATCTAAGCAGGCAGAGTGAGATGATGAAGGGAAGCAGGCAGGTCAAACCTCAGTGGAGACCTGCTACCTTTGGGATCACTGCACTGGACTCTGCTGCTCACCCTGTCAATCAAGAAACTACTTAGCCTCAGGCTAAACACACACATATGCAGCACCCATGTCACATACTCACCCTGTTCAAACAGCTTGATATTGATATTGTTAGTTATGGCTCAGATAAAAACTCCAAAAGACTCATTTCCAATGCAAGAGGCTGAAATCCAGCTGGACATCAAAGCTGTGAAAGCCAAACCAGAGTGCAGAGGTGACTGTATGGAAATGAATACAGTCATATAAAATTCATAAAGCACTCAATTTAAACTGTGGGAAAACATGGCTGTTGTGTCTGTGACAATGACTCAGTGGTTTTATGGAGCGTGAATAAATAAAAAAGTAAATTGTATTGACTTTAGCAATAATTCAATTTACTGAAAATCTAGCTCCAGATAAGCTTGCTCAAAAGTAGTCCTGCACTTTATTCCATTTGTCAAGGATGATAGAAAATGGTTAAATTAGCTAATACTAACATTGTTTTTGGGCCAAAAGTCACATTAGAAAAACTCAACAGCGATTTTTCAGTTCCACTTAAACGTCCTTCTAACCAAAGTACATCCAACAACAACCTGCAGCTCTGTGGATTATCCTGAGTAGTTGTGTCACTGTATTTGCAAAAAAGTAGAGCATATGATGATTTAGTGTGGACTTTTTTTTACGTTTTACAAAAACCTAACTTCACCTTTTGACTCTCTCCAATCCTGATGTGGGGGGAATATGTTTAGTTTCAGTTTTATCCCAAAATTAGCTAACTGGCTGCAGTATAATGCACTAACCCAACAATCACCTATAGTTTTTTGATAGACACCTGATTATAGACAACTGACTTATTGACGATGATAACTATTGTTACAGTATGTTTGACAACAAATTCAACAATATTTCCAGTGTACAACAATACATCTTTAAACTCAAATAAATAATGTTTGATTTCCACCTTTGCTACATAAACCACTGTTTGCATAATCTTTAATTTATGATCACTTCTAGCATCGTTCAAAGGGCAACTATTATATAGCATTTTCATGATAATACTTTTATTTTGTGTTTGTACTAGAACATGTTTACATGGTTTAATGTTAAAAAAAAGAAACTTTCTCATACTGCCCATTAGGGATGGGAATTGATAAGAATTTAACGATTCCGATTCCATTATCGATATTGCTTATCGATCCGATTCCTTATCGATTCTCTTATCGATTCTCTTATCGATTCTCATTGGGTGAGGAAATAAGTACAAATTTGTTTGTTTGTATTAACTCACTTTAATATCTGATAAGAACACCGCACATACTCAGAGTATACACAAATTATGTGTAGCAACCTCAGAACAAACCTAAAAGTAGGTGAGCTACAAAGTAAAGTCCAGGGACCTATAGATTTTTTCACATTCATTGGTCCAGCCAAAAAAATAAATAAAACTGCCATTTAAGTGCCATAAAAACAAAAAACACAGACTGTAAACAGTCAAGGAAGAGCTTGTGCCTTTGGAAATATTCAACCTGAAACTAAATTCAACTCAACTGACATACAAAATAGAAAGAAGTCTTCTGTAAAGACGACAACTATCAACTTGGGCAAATTAACAATTTTTGTGCAGAAAAATGGTCATGTTTGCCCTCTGAGGAAGGATACGAGATCTCTCTGGACTTAGGGTGTCTCCAGCAGTGGAGAACACCCTTTCAGAAGGGGTGGAGGAAGCTTGGACACTGAGATACTTCTCAGCTAGAGCTGACAACACTGGCAACGCGTCACTCTTCTTCCACCACCAGAAACTGGCGCTGTCTTTGGTTGGAATGGGCGGAAGGCTTCTATAAAGCTGGATTTTTTCCGTATAGGTAAAGTTTACACAATGAAATGGCGCTCACATTAACTAAATAGACAAGTTACCTTTGGCATTAATAGCAGAGGGCGTCTCGTTAGCTCCGCTGCTGCTTGACTCACTTGTTGTTGCTGTGTCGCTGAGTAGTAGAGAATCAAACACGCGACAGTCCTGCAAACGGATTGCGTGCTGTGTGGCCAAATGCTTCTGCATATTGGAGGCAGGTTCCCCCTTTGCCGAAATTAAACTTTTACAACTGTTGCAAATGACTGCATTGGCGTCTTTTCGAGTGAAATATAACCACACTTTAGATCGCTTCTGCCTCGATGACACGTTTGCTGCGTAACCAAAAGAACGCAGCGCATGTGTGACGGTCATGACACATTTGCAACGAGCGGAACCGTTAAGCGGAATCATTAAGCAGGTACACTAACGGTTCCAAGGAATTGATTCACTGGGAACCGGTTCTAAAGAAGAACCGGTGCTCGATTCCCATCCCTACTGCCCATGGCTGCTACACCTGTATTTGACCCTCTGTATGAGATGCTCTGTAGGAGCGCCTGTCTCTTTAAAAAATAAGTTTTTAAAAGTGAAAATACACCTATGCTTGATGTGATCAAGGCACAATGCACGGACAGCAGTCACATCTTTCAAAGTTCAAATAGCACTAGTTATGAAGTTATGTTTCAAAAGGTCATTTGCTGTATATGGCACTCATGAATGAACCATACTTCCATGTAATACAGCCTAATAAGGCCTTCCACTCTGTGGATAGCTCTTGTACAACCAACCACAGCTGGCTGCTGAGCGGTTTGAGGTTGATCAAAAGCAGAGGGGTGAGAAGTGACAGACAAAAAAAGGTGACAAGGGTGACGAGGGTTTGTAACCACAGGAGGAAACCCAGTCAGTTTACCCAAGTGATATTTTAATTGGCGCTGCGGGCTTTAACCTCGTTTTTTTCTCCGGATCCTTTAAGCGTGGAATGGCTTTTTTTACCTCCTGAAATTGGGCCCGGGACATTAAGACAACATTGACTTTGGCACTAGGGCAGCAACTGGGGAAGTGACGGGACTCTTAAAGAAGTTTCCTCCCTCCATTTCTCGCTGCCTGCACTCTGATCGTCACATCACGCTCGACATTCTCAACAGCCAGACACGCAGGCTCGTGTCCCCTGACGTCTCTCCGTGCTGCACTGATGAGGTCACAGTTTCCTGCAGAGGTCAGATCTAATACAGGTGTCAACGCCTGTGGAAATCAAACACATAACCTGATAGACTTCTGTTGTATTTTAAGATAAAAGCGTCATGTTCATTTTGCAATGAATGAATGAATGAATTTTCCAGCTGACAATTATTTAATATAGACACATTTAAAAGGTTATTGGTTGATTAGTCCCACATTGCCGGACCTTCCTCCACAGCGCTACGAAGGAGGGTCTGGCTAGTCCACACAGCATTATGGAATAAGAGAAGAACATGCTCTGGTTTATCGGCTTTTCTTTAAACCAATCACAATCATCTTGGGTGGTGCAGAGTGCCGGACGGAGCCACGGTGCCGCTGCAAAATAGCCTCGAGAAGGAACTTGTTTTGGTGGAACATGTGTACGTTCAAAGATTGTTTTAGCCGTGCAACAGAAAACTCAGATTGGACAGATAGTCTAGCTAGCTGTCTGGATTTACCCTGCAGAGATCTGAGGAGCAGTTAACCAGAGTCCTCACAAATCCACTGGAGGTTAAAATTACAACACAAAGAAAGCAGAAGGTAACGGACATCCGTCCGAAAAGAGTGAATTTCCGGCTGCACCGGAGCAATCCCGGAAGTGGAACGTTGTGGATATAGTCTATTGGTTGATTGTAGTGGTGTCAGTTAAACGCATTATTAACGGCGTTAACGCAAACCCAATTTTTTTATCGCAAGATTAACGTTCTTTTTGGCCTAGGAAACTTTGTCGTTTTTTTCACATGCTGTTGCAACAACTAGTAACGTTAGAAAAACTACAACACCACACCGGATCTAGCTTAGTTAGTTAGTAGAAAAACTACAACACCACACTAGCTAGACCGGAAACAAAAGAAAAGGCACGCTGCTGACACTTGTTTGGGCTTGCGAGCTGGCCAGAGAGTAGTAGGCTAACGTTACATTTTGAGTGGATGGCGAGCGCGAGACGCCAAAATGGACACAGCTTGCACACGAGTCTTCATCTGATGAAGAGGAGGACAGTATTGAGCGATGTCTGGAGCGCTACAAGTTTGTCATGGATGACTGTCACCGGGAATGGTGGTCCACACATGAAGGGGCACACAGTGAAATGGCCCGCCTTGCACACAAGTACTTAGCAACACGGGCCACATCAGTTCCTTCTGAAAGGTTGTTTTCACTGTCTGGTATATGTTGGACAAAAGAAGCGAGCTTCCCTGTTGTCTGAAAATGTCAACAAACTTGTCTGTTTGAGTAACTGTCTCAAAACAAAGTAGTAGGCTTACCTGTTATTGGTAACCGTTACTGTTCATTCTTTCTGAAGTAAGAGGCTGGGTTGATGAGCCTCTGCTGAATAAAGAGCAGCAGCCTGACTGCTATGTTCAAAGCTAACTTAAGAAAAAGAAAGTATTAAACCATGGTTTAACTGCACTATAGGCTGAGTAGAATAGATAAAAATGTGCGATTAATTGTGAGTTAACTATGACATTAATGTGATTAATCGCGATTAAATATTTTAATCGTTTGACAGCACTAGTTGATTGGCTTTATTGAATGAGAAATATATATATATATAAGATATAAAATGCATTATATTAAAGGTCTTGAATTGTACCAGATGTTGCCCTATTTATGTAGTATGCGATCAAAAATGTTGATGTAGGCATTTATCAGTCCCTCCAGAAAAACGCAATTATGCGATCGCAGAATTCAATGCATAATCAGCCAAAGTCCGCATATTTATGCGGGGGCCGCACTTTCGCCGCATAAATCGGCAATTTCCGCACAAAATATGCGGGGCTTGCATGATTTCATAATCCCTGTATTTTCGTTGCAAAAAAGTCACATATATCTCAGCAGAAAGTTGAAAAATGTTGCGTTTACTTCACACAAGAGCAGCCGTTTTCCCCTGTTGCCATGGGAATGTTATGCAGTGACGTAATTTTGCCTAGTGAGAACATGGTGTTGAGGGAATCACTTTATTTTCTCTTTTTCATCAAACCGCAGTTCCCGCAATTTTTGCAAGTTCCCGCAATTTCATCGCATAAATATCCTGCATATTCCATCGCATTTTTTAAGAAAGCGTGCGCATAATCAAGGATTTTTGCCCACAACAATCACAAAAAACCTCCGCGTTTTTCTGGAGGGACTGATTTATATGTGATTTGATGGTTAAATTGAAAGTTTCTTTGTTTTTTACTGCAGGAAAAGTAACACGCCAGAACCTGTTCTTTATTGGCTCCCCTCACTAAAGAAACACCAAAATCCATTCAGTCAGGTCAGTTTTGCAGCACTGGAGCTGGAGAACCTTCACTAGGCATTTATTTAAGTCAAAGGAGCTACTGTGACGTAATCACACAATGTTTTGTATTGATACTTCAGCAATAGCTCATGTTGTTGCTATGGCAACCAGAGGCCTATTGACAGATATGTTGATGAAATAAGTCTTTCACTTTGAGAGGAAGAAAGGAACAGCATAGGAAGAAAGAGGCTGGCACATCCACTTAATAGAACAAAGGAGATCCACGGAGTATTCTTAATTGTCAGATGATGGAAACTGACAAAGAAAATGATTTCCGTTATCTCAGGACATCTACCAATCTGCTCCATCACATTCATACGTGAACCACTACAGCACTGACACCAGCCCGGAGGATGTTTTCAGATCGACCTGCCGTCATTTTCATTTAATGAGATATCTTGTTGACATTTAGTCCTAAGGTGCAACTAGATGCACCTAAAGGCGCCGATATACTGGGCCGGCTGTGGCTCAGTGGTAGAGCGGTTACCTGCCAATTGGAGGTGGTTCGATCCCCAGCCCTGCAGTCCCACGTCAAAGTGTCCTTGGGCAAGACACTGAACCCCGAGTTGCTGCGCATCAGAGTGTTAATGTTTATCTGATGATGGCAGCAGTGTATGAATGGGTGTGAATGGTTCCTGTACTATGTTAAAGTGCTTTGAGTAATCGTTAAGACTAGAAAAGCTCCTCTTGTGTGAAGTAAACGCAACATTTTTCAACTTTCTGCTGAGATATATGTGACTTTTTTGCAACGAACGCGGGGATTATGAACTGGCTGCCATGTGTATCCGGCGTTCCTTTGGAGCGTAGGTTGTGCACATCTTTAGAAATTAAAGCTCCGTGTCCGCAAGATGCAATTCAGCACATGAACGTGTTGACAGTATCAGGTCAACAGCTGTTCCGCACTCCCTAATGGATGTATGTTTTATTCTCCAGGTACACGCAAAGTACGCAGTCAAGTATGTGAACGATGCCGGCCTTAATAGTTGCAACAAAGGGAGACCTGTGGTCAGTGTGCTGCTGTCATCCAGACCAAAGCTACCGAGGACAAGCTGATAAGTATTTGTCTGTAGTTTCTCCTCACCGCTGAGAGCAGACATTGAAGCTAAACTGTGCCCTGAACACAGACTAATCATCCTCTCTCTGTCCACAGCACCCAAGGGAGCGCTTTAATGAGGCTAACGGTTATATGACTAAACATCCTGCAGCTTTCATCCGTCAGGAGAGCAACAGGCCCCAGACATTTGATTCCTGTCTGAGCAGC
Organism: Gymnocephalus cernua; assembly: GCA_023631565.1. Classification (NCBI taxonomy): domain Eukaryota; kingdom Metazoa; phylum Chordata; class Actinopteri; order Perciformes; family Percidae; genus Gymnocephalus; species Gymnocephalus cernua. The sequence goes on along the minus strand of CM042426.1, from coordinate 4,502,346 downwards.
AGAAGAAGCAGAATCCCTCCTCCTGTCCTTTCACATGACTTTTCCTGTGTCCTTGTCGAAGTGGAAATATGAAATGTCACAGAGTGTTGTGTGCATGCTTGAAAATGTCAAAGATACAACAGCTTGTCGCGCACTGATCTGCAAAAACCTGGTGGGAGATTAACGAAGATTTGAAAACTGTTTTGTTAAAACAAAAATAACCAAAACAGTAATCCAGAGGGTTTTTAGGTGGTGCTGACATTTCTGGCTTTCAAAACGCACTTTCTGGCACAAAATCCACTTTGGAATTAAAACTCTCCAACTGGTGAAATATATTTTGTTCTCAAGCCAAAAATGCAACTGCCAAAGCTGTTTTGTTATTTCAATGTCCAGCATGGTAATGTTTCTGTCTTTGTTGGGTTTCTGTTGGATCGCTGCTCTGATTAGCCAGTCAAGTCCTCTCTATTGTGAAATGTAATATTTTATAACAGCCCACCCTGAAGTGGGCATGTCAGTGTTCCTGGACTTGTCTGCAGTAAAGTTCTCAAAAGTTATAATTTATGCTAAAGTGTCGACATTATTCATCATCCTCTTCAATGGTGGAAAAAGTCTTCAAATCCTTCATCTGAGTAAACAAATAATTAATTGAAGCTATGTGTCCCACAGTGAGTGTGACAAATTATTGCCATTTATCGAAGGGAATAAATGAATGCACATTGAAGAGGAAAATAAGTATTGAACAATAAATAAAATGTTTCCCCGAGACAGAAACATCCTGCCATTGCAAATTTCTGTACTACTTACAGTATTTCCTCTGTGTACTGTGATGCATGTTAGGCTAATATTGGTCTTATATTAACTGATGGATGTTATTTTCCCGACCTACAGTAAAATACCTGCAGTAAAATGTCATATTGTTCTGTAAATTGAAGATTTCCCCGAGCTGCTAACCCTAAAATAATTTCACCAGTCTGGGTGGATATTTACTGTCCCGTGAATGTCTAAATGTAATGTCCATTTGTTGGGATTATTGACAAAAAAGTGGTCATATTCAAAGAATAAAAAACACAGAAAGTAATGCTGTTAGTATCAGCTTTCAAGTTCCCATACTGAAACCTTAAATGTATACAAAAATGGGTAACACTTTACTTGAAGGTATCTACATAAGAGTGACATGACACAAGTGTAACCCAAAAATGTCATATGTATTTCCTTTGGAAGGCAGTTTGGTGTCCTTGCTGTTTCCTGCTGTTTCACAGTCAGTGTCCCCAGAATCAAGGCTAATGCATGAGCTGTTTGGGGAGGCGGGGCATTCAGGTGTGATGGCCCCCTCCAAGGTGAGTCAACCTGAGTGAGGAGGATGAAGCGAAGTGTGAGAGTGAACACATAAGAACAGGGATGAATATGGATGCTCTGAGGCTGCAGCAGTTGGTGTCCTGCAGTTATAAAACAGCATTGTTACTGAAACTGAAGAATAAAGGGTGCCTGGGTGGCCTAGTGGTAGCGCGCAAGTCCATATACAGAGGCTCAGTCCTTGACGCGGCAGCTGTGGGTTTGGGTCCGACCTGCGGCCCTTTGCTGCATACCATTCCCCCTCTCTCTCCCCTTTCATGTCTAAAAAAAAACTGAACAGTAAAACAGACAAACATGATGCAGTTTGTATAAAGGTATGCTGTAAAATCAGGTGGATTAAGTTACATGTCAGGTTTATTGGCTATTTGTTTAAACCACCTTTTTTTGCACTCTCAAAACGCACCATAAAAGAAAATATTTTTTACATTGAACCAAACAGGCCAAACTGAAACTAAATGAAACTAAGACATCATACAGTTCCTTCCACAACTTTTATTTGATAGACATGGTAACACCAGTTTTATATATTTACACATCGTCCGTTTTAATGTGCAACTTCAGCCTGTCATTAGCTAAAGTGCATTGTTCATTGAGTCTATCTAAATAAGCCTCATAAACCTCTTGGCTCCATCTTTACAAACGCATTATTCATTGGAGGTTGGGCTTTTAGCTGTAATGTTTTGAATTGCTGCGATTACACTCGCAGATATCAACAAGTCCAACAAAAAAAATCAAAAAACGAGTTCAGGCGCAATAATGACTTCCAAGTGACTCTTTTCAAATTTACTTAGAAATTATTTACAGGTAGCAAGTAGCTGTTAATATTATTTGTCATTGCAATGCTTTTATTTTGTTGTCATGATCAAAGAAATTAAGATACATAAATTAGTTAGTGATCATGAGGATGTTTCCTCATGTGAAAAAGTGATTGGAGTCTAATTACTCGCAATTTTGAGATTGTAAATGAAGAAAAACTGTTTACACATAATCAGAAGGTAATTATAGTCTTACTAAGGAATGTTTTTAATAAAGTACATTTCTTGTAATCATGAGAAAACACCATTACATCTTTATATATATATATATATATATATATATATATATATATATATATATATATATATATATATATATATATCTGTGTCCCTCCGATATTGTCAGAATTCATTACAAAATATGTATGTGGGCTTCCATAAACCCATTGAACTGTAGTTATCCTAGCCCTACAGCCTCATTAACTGTGTCAGGTATATCTTTATCACCAGGTTCAGGTGGTTGACGAGGTGTATATCTATATTACTGTTATTGGATAATGGGGGTTGGGGTATATTGCAGGATTTCTTTCCCCTGTCCACTCAGTTGGAGCAGGTCATAATGGCTTCATGGCTAAGCCACAGAGGCCCAGTAAAGGTAGAGGAAGTCTGTCTGAGCTGAAGTCTTCATCAAATTGAAGCTTCCATTTTCCTTCCCTCTGAAATCCCTAAAGCAGTGCCACGGTGGATGCATTTCACACCTGGAAATAGTTTTCCTCAGCGTGTGGGTTCACGACGGGCTTACAGGCAGGCGGACCAGGCACGGGATGTTTAAGCCTCCATCAAATAATGGCTTTGCAATTTCACAGCAAACGCCTGCGTCAAGCCAATCTCGGTCACTGCCTTTCTCTAATTTGATCTCCTCAGCTGCCTTCCTCTCTCTCCTTGTCTTCCCGTCTGTTTCCCCCCCACAGACGTTGCCCCCTATCTCGCTCTGTTTCTCGAGGCATCTCTATCTCTGACAGCTACAGACTCTATTAGCTGTGATTAGTTACAGTTCACAGCCATGAAATGATCCTCGGAGGGGGGACACACACACAATCGTCACAACTCACATTAGCTGCAATGTGAAACTGATGTATCTGTAAATGTGTCATTTGACAGGTAAGTAATCAGATGGTGCAACTTCAAAGGCTTGAATAAACATCTGTGCTATCTCAAACTTGGCTGTCCAACGTTGTGCTGCTCTTTGTTCAGTTGGACTGGGACTGGGAAAAAAGAGGGACATTTTGGAATTTTCTCCACGGCTGTATACGAAAAAGTACACTCCTCTTGTGTGGTTTGTTTTAAACGTTGTCAGGTTGTTTAGGATTTTCAAACTACAGTTGACAGCGGAGATGATATTCTTTTAGGTGGCAATGACTCTAAACGTCTGCTCTTCACGGTGCATGTGCAGCCAAATACATGAACCAGACATGCTTTGTCACCTACACAGAAACCAGACATCAGTAACAGTATTTCATTATACCGTAAAAATGTCTTAGCACACATTCAGACCACCAAAATATCTTCATCAATAGAAAGAGGTGTATTGATGGGGGTCTGTTTCCTGCTAGTGACACATGAACTGTGTTTTGTTGTTGAAAACAACGACAATAAAGATCAATTCTATGCTATGAAATACGATCCAGGACGTCCAGTTTGACAAACAGATCCATGAGTTTGAAGGCTTATTAGATACCAAAACACTGCACAATGGTTTACAATACTGTGAGACAACACATTCCCATTCCCATCGCGTAAAATACGCACGCTTGGGCATGTGCCTTTGGCGTTGTTATCGATGCTAACTAAACGCGCTTGTTTGCGACTCTTGCCATCACTTTGATGCTCTGGGTCAGGATGTACGTTGAACTGACATTATTACTGACAATAACAGAACAGTTAGGTTTCGGAAAAGATCGTGGGTGGGGTTACAAAAATGATGTTTCAGTGACACACGGGACAACAATGGCACACAAACCCCAATCACCTGGGTGAAAGTTGTTTGTTGTTTGACCCATCCACCACCCCAACTAGACTCCCTCTACGACATTTCGGGTTTTCATACTACTCGCTACTGTTGCCGCTCTTAATACTACGTCTTAAAGCGCCGCGGGGCTGCTGCTCTGCCCGGTGCGTTCCATACAGACACTGAAGGGTGCTTTTTGTGTCAAAGCTGACACTGTGAGCCACTGACCAAGCGTCTGTATTTGACGAATTGGGAGTGACAACAGGTTGCGTGAGACAGGATTTTGCAATAATTATTATCTTCCATCACGATTGTTACGAAGAAACTTCCAGCAAATGCGGCCAAGCTGAATGTATTGCTATTGGGATTGCATTAAGGGTCTCTGTTATGAAACTCGATATTTTCATTTGTGTTACATTATACAGCATCACAAATGGACAGAGTAATGTGTGATGCATTACCAGTAGCAGCTTTTCAACAGTGTTGAAGTGTTTTAGGATTGTGTGGACTTTCCCTTAAAGCCCTCATTCTGCTACGACAAAAATGTTAAGAGATGTGAAAACAGTATTACCATAATTAAACACTTCATAGTGTTGCAGCAAAGAGATATTCTGTTTTTTTTAACTGACTGGTGTGTGTGTGTGTGTGTGTGTGTGTGTGTGTGTGTGTGTGTGTGTGTGTGTGTGTGTGTGTGTGTGTGTGTGTGTGTGTGTGTGTGTGTGTGTGTGTGAGTGAGAGAGCATGTAAGTCATGGACTACTGAGGGCGGAGCATGTGGGAGATTTATTGAAAAATTTGTGCTAGCAGTCATAGCTGTGGAGAAGTGGAAAAGTTTTCCTAAGGCTCATAGCACTTAACAGCTGTGGGTTACATTTGTAAACTGACACACACACACAAACACACACACACACACACACAAGCACACACATAACTCACATCAACACACCTGATTTTCCCACCCGCTGGAGAGCAGCAATAATGAAGTGCAGATTGAAAAGCATTTGATGTAAGAACCTGGCAATTATATGCATCCACTCACAGACAAACCTACTGTACATTTACTATTGCACATACTGTAACTATACTGTATGCAGCATGTTTAGCTGTGGGATATCATAAACAGATCAAGGCATGCCTGGACTAAATATGACAGCACTAACAGTGATGAAAAATATACTGGAGAGAAAGAGATGCTTAACTTTTCCACTGTCAACAGCTTTTAGTGTCTTTTTCTCTGCGTCCACCTCCCTCTGGAACTCCGCTCCTAGGTGCTTCCACCTGTAATCATCTTTCATCGCTCCAACACAGTGCTAACGGCTTTACCAGCCTCATGAAGGGGAAAATCCACCATAAAAAACATTAACAAAAGGAGCTACAATTAAGTTTGATAACAAATGTTCAGTGTTTTTTAATGTTTGCGTTACATGTCAGAATAAAATGTCGGTCCGAATGAGAGAACTGAGATGTCATTGTGCAGCAACAGTCATCAGTGGCAAGTTTCATTTTTTATTCAAACAGCAACAAAAAAGATAAAAGAAGTAGAAAAAGCAGCATATAGAGTGGGCCCCAAAATGTTTTTTTAAACAACTTAACAACATAAATTGGCAACATTTCATTATGCCCACATGTAGGCTGAATTAAAACCACCGTAAAGTAAAATAAGAGACACAGTGAACCAAATTATGTCATCTGTTTTCCTTTGAATTCCCAGAGTCACTCACAGTGCACTCTCAAGGGGGTAAGCGAGCATCCGGAAAGCGTATCTCCTATGGGGAGTTTCTAAGGCTAACAAGCCATCACCCCCCCCCCCATTAGCATTCCATTGACTGCCATTCATTTTGGCGTCATTTTGACAACTAATAACTTTACATCTGAAGCGTTTGAAGACTCTATTTGTCCATTGTTTATTTCTAAAGAAACACGACAATGTATAAAAGGCTCCATTACCTTGTATCTGACGTTATCGCCACCGTAGCAGGCATTTTTGTAAAAATAGGCTAACGATAGTGTCATAACTTCACGACTTTCTGTCGCACAGTAGAGAAATTACCGTATTGTCAGGAGAAGCTCGCAGGCAATCAGGGGGTACATGGAGGCATACAATCAAGGGAGAAGCCCAAAGAGAGTCCATGGAAGCATCGGAACAAAATATTTCAGCAACATTTTGATGGATTGGAAATACTTCGGTATGTGGCAAGTGAATTCATATGAAGTAACATTTAGATTTTTCTTGGCACAGCTACCAGAAAACGTACAACTTTCAGACACGTTGCTCACATCACATCTACGTCGTCAAGCTCAGTTTGAGGCTGCGCAGTACACTCAGTCATCACCGGAAAAGTGCTTCTAATTGACTTCACTGGTCTCTGTGGAAGTCTATGGCGTCACTGCGTCCATGTGCACTCTTCAATTCAAAGACAACAGCGGCGCCTCTGCTAGTATTTCCTGTAGAGACACAGATAAACATGTCTGCATTAGTTACACACAGGACAGTTGTGGTAGAAATAAAGAGGTGGCTGCGTTTTTATGAAAGGCCAAAAGTATTGGTACAAACTGGAACTTGTCCAAAGATTTATGTTATAAACTGTACGATTAAGCTAGCAAGCTAAGAGGTTAGTCAACGAGCTACTGAGCTAACTAGCTAGCTAGAGGTTTTTAGCCGGTCAATACACCTTTAAGTCAATGCGTGGTTCATGACATCTGCAAACTGTTGCAGGCTAATCTATGTAACTGGCTGGCAATGTATCTGGTGTGAATACAAGGTCAGCAATGGTGGCTGTTATGGTAAGCCATCATGGAATGATGCATGACCACAAGGAGGCTTGATTCCTGTTCGTCCCATTCTACCAACATTGTTTGAATGCAGCATAGTCAACAGTCAACTTTTGGTCATGATGGTGGCTGTGTCCCCTTGTGACAGGCTTGGAGGACTGAAAATAACAAGATGACATCATATCTTTATGAATGGTTGGCACTGCTGCATCCAAATGTAAGAGTTTCCTTGTTTGAGATCTGCATTTCGAGACAGAAAATAATTTGACAAGGCCTGTTCTATTTCAAATGATCTCCAATGTGGCTTAGAAATGCAGCTTTCTTTTCCCTGATTTTATAGCTGGTATCATCCCACAATCCATTGTTGGTCAGTCCTGTGTTTAATGGTGCATTTAAGTGGTCCTTTTCAAATTGCAAAGTCATGAAATAGCACGCAACCACATCATATTTTCCAGGTATTTGCCTTCAGGCAGTCATTAGTCATTCGTAAATATGTTACATGAAGCGGACCAATGAAAAGCCACTAGAGAATGTTCATAATAACTGTTTGTTCAACCTGGACATGTTGTTAGTTATAGGCTATTCAGTTACATATAAATGGAAGTAACAGTGGATGCTGTATTTACCATTAATAGAACCAGTAACTGAACTGTGTTGAAGTTGTACTGTAAATTCAGGAAACATCATCAAACATTCCCCAGTTTACCACTGGTATTTACCATTTTGTCAGCCGTGCAGGGGCAACTTCCTAAAATCCCTTTGACAACGATCAACCAAACACATTTTTAGTTTTGGTCTCTGTGAGGCTGGGATCTCATTTGAAAAGAAGGCACACATTCAGCCATCAGCAGGTCTTCCTCCATGTACTGTATAGATTTACCGCTGTGCACATAATTACTTGGTTGACACTGTCAAAACACTCTGGAAAATCACTAAATGGAGTAGAAGTAACAGGTTGAGGGAAAGCAGGTTTATGAAAATGTTAATTTTCACACTTAATCGCAAAAAAATAACTCTTGGAATGCATTGAACATCACAGTCTGATCAGATTCAACCGTATAATAATGATCTGAGGGTGAAATTGGTTTCCTCAATGTGGATATCTATTTCCAAAACCCTTATGTGTTTATACACCGCTGGTTTGCCCGCTGTTGTGTAAAATTAACTTGAAAATGTTATACCGTCATTGAAATTACATTTGTTATTTTATCAATCAAAATGTGCAATGAGCGCAACGTTTTGGTGGCCAGAGGCGATTTCTGAATAATTTAGACTTTAAACAGATTCAGTCACGGAAGCAGGTCACCAACCCTCATCCATAATCCACAAAGAGGGTTTCCCCCACCCATTAACACCCTCACTGCTGAATGCATGCAGGAATGGAAAACCAAAACAAATTACATGAGGAGGGGGTGTATATATGTTTGTGTGGGAGGAGGTTGTTGTTGGGGGTAGGGTTTTCAGTTGGGATACATTCAAACGGGATTTATTTCCTATTTTTAAGCAGAACTGCAGCCACTTTTCATGTGGACCCTGTTTTTAAAAATCAGTTTTGACCAAATTATAATCAGTTGCTTCACTATAAAGCGACTTCATTCTTCCTTGACTGGGTGCATTTCAACACAACAAACCACTTCATACTCAAAAGTCAACCACCAAAACTATCAAAACATAAGGCCCAGCCCAGAAGCACATGGCGTCCACCAAAGAAAAACATTTTATTATGACTTATGGATAATGACTTCCGTATCCTGTAATTATGACCTCTGGTATGTTAGATCTGGCAATTATGAGAAAGCGATCTCATAAAATATGATTATGATTATGAAATAAATCTCATTTACATTTGGTTTGCCCAATATGATATTTATCTCGTCATTATACATGTGAGATTTGATGATTATGCACCAGACCCTAAGTCATATTTAGGAAATACAGAAATTATATGTTGTTTTTTCCTTTGGTCAATGCAATGCACTTCTGTACAGGTGAAACTGAGAACACAACATGGCCAAACTGCACTGTAAACCCAGATTTAGTTGTAATTAAACATTTTAGTGGCCACTACTTATTACTTTACCCGTGCCCCGACGACTAGCGTTATAAGGTAATTAGCGGTTTGCGCTAAAACTGGTCACATTTCATTAGCATGAAAACATATCCCAGAGAACGGTCGACTCAGTACCCATGTGTTATTAACCCCTAGGTTCATTTTGCACCGGATTTGTCCTTTACATAATTGTCAATTTCTTATACTGCACTGTAACTTACATTTTCGTATTTTATCTGTTTTTATATTTTTAATTGTTATTTACATTGTTGAAAATTGGAACTGTGTGACAATCTATGTAAGCATATAAAGAGAATTAAAAAAGCCCATTCTGGGAACGGCAAGGATTGCGGGTGGCTTATACATTGTCCCATACTAGTGTCCTAAAATCTTGTATTTCATCTGTTTTATATTTTTTTATTGTTTTTAACTGCTCTTTAATGTTTTATGTAAAGCAATATGAATTGCCCTGTTGCTGAAATGTATGTATACTCCCTCTCACCATTTTCGTGGCAAAAACGTACATGCACACAAAAACTGCTATTAAATCATCATATATCAATATTTCTTTCTGCTTTTTTTTCATAAATCACTTAAACAACTTGTAACTTGCTCAAAACTACCAAATATTCAATACTTTTCAGGATTTTCAGGATTTTAACCCTTTAAATGCCAGTTTTAATTCTTTGAAGTAACAATTATTTATGAAAAAAAAACAACGGGGAAGGGCGGGTTTCGCAGACCGGAAACTGGCTGCTGTTTGGGCTTGCTAGCTTGCTAGCCGCGTAGCTAGATAGTAGGTTCGTTACGGCGATTAGCTTCGGAGCGAGCGAGTAGCGACTCTACAGTCAGAGAGAGAAACAAAGTGTCTCCTCTGTTCTTTCTGACCACGGTGGGAAACCTGGAGCAGGAAAAGTTGCCCCTCTCCTTGATTTTACGTTGGTTATGAACGAGAACGAGAACCAGGAAATGAGTCACGGGAAACCAGTCGCTATGACGACGGCTATGCCGCTGACGACGCTATGATCCCATAGACAGTAGGACCAGCCACGCTCGCCTCAGGCATGAGGCAGTACTATCTGCAATGGAAAATGGAGGTAACAGCGTTACATTATGTGACAGATTATTAGTTCCAAGTGTGAATGTTAGTGTGAAATTGAACACTACGTATATGACAATGATGTTTTCAATCAAAAAACATTTGCACAAAGCAAGTCGATCTACTTTTCCATGCTGATAAGAGCATTAAAATGAAAAAATATAATGGGACAAAAACAAAGGGACATTCAGAACAGATAAAAATGTGCGATTAATCGTGAGTTAACTATGACATTAATGCGATTAATCGCGATTAAATATTTTAATCGCTTGACAGCACTAGTTTTGTTGTAATAAAAATTGAAATACTTCAACTAAACAAACTGGCATTTAAAGGGTTAAAATCCTGAAAAGTATTGAATGTTTGGTAGTTTTGAGCAAGTTACAAGTTGTTTAAGTGATTTATGAAAAAAAGCAGAAAAAAATATTAATATATGATGATTTAATAGCAGTTTTTGTGTGCGTGTACGTTTTTGCCACAAAGAGGGTGAGAGGGTAAAAAATGAATCATTTGAGTGTAAAGAACATGTAAGAGTAAAAAACAAAGAGGTTCTGACAAAATTTCATGCCATAAGCAGTAACACAGCAAAAATTATCACAAAATGAAAAAAAAAAACTTGAAAAAAATGTACTAAAATGCCCGAAGAGGGCATGAGGGTTAAACTGACCTTTGTGGATCTGAAATAAAGACAGATTCAACAACTGCATGGACTACTTCTCCTTAAAATGTTTTCAGAAACACGTTTCGTTGAACTATTTTAGTACAATATGAGATCGTTTTCTGAATGAACTGCCATTGAAAAATCCAAAATCCGGAAGCAGCAGGAAGACCCACGTGATGCATTCATCCAATCAGCTGCCGGTTTTAATTTTTTGGGCGACAATACAGAGTAGCGCCACCTGCTGTTATGGAGACGTATTACGTGTGTTCCGAGCATACAGTCTATGGTTCCGAGGCACTTTTTGGACCTCGGGGAGCCAACTGATCAGTCCAACTGCCTTTTCTGCCAACGGTTGCCCCGTCTGGTTAGTGTGTCTTCACCTTAACAGGAACACAATCTGATGATTAGGTTCAATGCACATCCTCTTAATGCCAATCACAATTATGTATTCCCCATGTTACTTTCCACAGCGGAGCATGTAATCAGGTAGAAGCTTCTACAGTTGAATGGGACAGCCAACTCAAAACTGCCTGCAGGTTCAGCTCCTCTAACGACGCCTAGATCCGAGTGGTATTGAAGTGAATGGGAAACACCCCACAACATGTCCATAGAAATATGCTGTATTTTCCCCATGAAATCGGATTTTGGGAGGCAATTTCACTCACATTAATGTGTCATGTTGACAACTTTGAACATTATTGTTCCACTAAAACACTATTATAAATTCTCAAATAATATCAGGATGTGTGGCCTTAGAAGCCCTTGTGGTGCATGCAGTATGTGGTGTGTATTTAGGTTTGGGAGGAATATTTAGCTAGTTGAAGTGAATATTTCTAGATGAAGTGATGAAAACAGTGTTGTACTGGATGTGTTTGCCACATTGCACAGCTATATTAAGAATAGAGAAATTTGTTGAATATTTCTGTTTATATAATCACTGCCTTTCTACTATATCAAGTGCCAACACTTTGATCTCTTTCTTTTTCTTTTTCTTTCTCTTTCTTTCACACACACACACACACACACACACACACACAAACACTCGCACGCACACACACATGCAGCTATGCACGCAGGCAGACAGGCTTCCCAAAACAAAGTAAGATGATGTTGATTAGTCTTGCTTTAGAAGAAAAATCAGGGTATCACTAAAGCATTCATCTTCTGGGGACCATGATTGTTGTTGTGCAATTCCAGACTTTTTTCAATCACCGTCCACATCTCCAAATTGTCTAGCAGTTGTTTGTTGACAGTTGTTTGAGCTAGTTAGAAACAGTCGACCCATCAGAGGTTTGTAGGCAGCTCAACTTATTACATATCTTTCTCTGTGAATTATAAAGTTTGGTCTAGACCTACTCTATCTGTAAAGTGTCCTTGGGTAACATCTGTCATAAATTAAACTGAAAGTGAATTATAAAAAGCAGTGATACAGAAAAGTGAAACAAAGTGGTTATTCAGTCTAATTACCAAGATCAAAATAGATTGGTTGGAATATAATGTTGAAGATACAGGATTCAAGCTTGAAAATGATCAGATATCTGCTTGAACATCTGTAAATAGCACCAATCAGTTTCCAATTGTGGCTTAGAAATGCAGCTTTCTTTTCCCTGATTTTATAGCTGGTATCATCCCACAATCCATTGTTGGTCAGTCCTGTGTTTAATGGTGCATTTAAGTGGTCCTTTTCAAATTGCAAAGTCATGAAATAGCACGCAACCACATCATATTTTCCAGGTATTTGCCTTCAGGCAGTCATTAGTCATTCGTAAATATGTTACATGAAGCGGACCAATGAAAAGCCACTAGAGAATGTTCATAATAACTGTTTGTTCAACCTGGACATGTTGTTAGTTATAGGCTATTCAGTTACATATAAATGGAAGTAACAGTGGATGCTGTATTTACCATTAATAGAACCAGTAACTGAACTGTGTTGAAGTTGTACTGTAAATTCAGGAAACATCATCAAACATTCCCCAGTTTACCACTGGTATTTACCATTTTGTCAGCCGTGCAGGGGCAACTTCCTAAAATCCCTTTGACAACGATCAACCAAACACATTTTTAGTTTTGGTCTCTGTGAGGCTGGGATCTCATTTGAAAAGAAGGCACACATTCAGCCATCAGCAGGTCTTCCTCCATGTACTGTATAGATTTACCGCTGTGCACATAATTACTTGGTTGACACTGTCAAAACACTCTGGAAAATCACTAAATGGAGTAGAAGTAACAGGTTGAGGGAAAGCAGGTTTATGAAAATGTTAATTTTCACACTTAATCGCAAAAAAATAACTCTTGGAATGCATTGAACATCACAGTCTGATCAGATTCAACCGTATAATAATGATCTGAGGGTGAAATTGGTTTCCTCAATGTGGATATCTATTTCCAAAACCCTTATGTGTTTATACACCGCTGGTTTGCCCGCTGTTGTGTAAAATTAACTTGAAAATGTTATACCGTCATTGAAATTACATTTGTTATTTTATCAATCAAAATGTGCAATGAGCGCAACGTTTTGGTGGCCAGAGGCGATTTCTGAATAATTTAGACTTTAAACAGATTCAGTCACGGAAGCAGGTCACCAACCCTCATCCATAATCCACAAAGAGGGTTTCCCCCACCCATTAACACCCTCACTGCTGAATGCATGCAGGAATGGAAAACCAAAACAAATTACATGAGGAGGGGGTGTATATATGTTTGTGTGGGAGGAGGTTGTTGTTGGGGGTAGGGTTTTCAGTTGGGATACATTCAAACGGGATTTATTTCCTATTTTTAAGCAGAACTGCAGCCACTTTTCATGTGGACCCTGTTTTTAAAAATCAGTTTTGACCAAATTATAATCAGTTGCTTCACTATAAAGCGACTTCATTCTTCCTTGACTGGGTGCATTTCAACACAACAAACCACTTCATACTCAAAAGTCAACCACCAAAACTATCAAAACATAAGGCCCAGCCCAGAAGCACATGGCGTCCACCAAAGAAAAACATTTTATTATGACTTATGGATAATGACTTCCGTATCCTGTAATTATGACCTCTGGTATGTTAGATCTGGCAATTATGAGAAAGCGATCTCATAAAATATGATTATGATTATGAAATAAATCTCATTTACATTTGGTTTGCCCAATATGATATTTATCTCGTCATTATACATGTGAGATTTGATGATTATGCACCAGACCCTAAGTCATATTTAGGAAATACAGAAATTATATGTTGTTTTTTCCTTTGGTCAATGCAATGCACTTCTGTACAGGTGAAACTGAGAACACAACATGGCCAAACTGCACTGTAAACCCAGATTTAGTTGTAATTAAACATTTTAGTGGCCACTACTTATTACTTTACCCGTGCCCCGACGACTAGCGTTATAAGGTAATTAGCGGTTTGCGCTAAAACTGGTCACATTTCATTAGCATGAAAACATATCCCAGAGAACGGTCGACTCAGTACCCATGTGTTATTAACCCCTAGGTTCATTTTGCACCGGATTTGTCCTTTACATAATTGTCAATTTCTTATACTGCACTGTAACTTACATTTTCGTATTTTATCTGTTTTTATATTTTTAATTGTTATTTACATTGTTGAAAATTGGAACTGTGTGACAATCTATGTAAGCATATAAAGAGAATTAAAAAAGCCCATTCTGGGAACGGCAAGGATTGCGGGTGGCTTATACATTGTCCCATACTAGTGTCCTAAAATCTTGTATTTCATCTGTTTTATATTTTTTTATTGTTTTTAACTGCTCTTTAATGTTTTATGTAAAGCAATATGAATTGCCCTGTTGCTGAAATGTATGTATACTCCCTCTCACCATTTTCGTGGCAAAAACGTACATGCACACAAAAACTGCTATTAAATCATCATATATCAATATTTCTTTCTGCTTTTTTTTCATAAATCACTTAAACAACTTGTAACTTGCTCAAAACTACCAAATATTCAATACTTTTCAGGATTTTCAGGATTTTAACCCTTTAAATGCCAGTTTTAATTCTTTGAAGTAACAATTATTTATGAAAAAAAAACAACGGGGAAGGGCGGGTTTCGCAGACCGGAAACTGGCTGCTGTTTGGGCTTGCTAGCTTGCTAGCCGCGTAGCTAGATAGTAGGTTCGTTACGGCGATTAGCTTCGGAGCGAGCGAGTAGCGACTCTACAGTCAGAGAGAGAAACAAAGTGTCTCCTCTGTTCTTTCTGACCACGGTGGGAAACCTGGAGCAGGAAAAGTTGCCCCTCTCCTTGATTTTACGTTGGTTATGAACGAGAACGAGAACCAGGAAATGAGTCACGGGAAACCAGTCGCTATGACGACGGCTATGCCGCTGACGACGCTATGATCCCATAGACAGTAGGACCAGCCACGCTCGCCTCAGGCATGAGGCAGTACTATCTGCAATGGAAAATGGAGGTAACAGCGTTACATTATGTGACAGATTATTAGTTCCAAGTGTGAATGTTAGTGTGAAATTGAACACTACGTATATGACAATGATGTTTTCAATCAAAAAACATTTGCACAAAGCAAGTCGATCTACTTTTCCATGCTGATAAGAGCATTAAAATGAAAAAATATAATGGGACAAAAACAAAGGGACATTCAGAACAGATAAAAATGTGCGATTAATCGTGAGTTAACTATGACATTAATGCGATTAATCGCGATTAAATATTTTAATCGCTTGACAGCACTAGTTTTGTTGTAATAAAAATTGAAATACTTCAACTAAACAAACTGGCATTTAAAGGGTTAAAATCCTGAAAAGTATTGAATGTTTGGTAGTTTTGAGCAAGTTACAAGTTGTTTAAGTGATTTATGAAAAAAAGCAGAAAAAAATATTAATATATGATGATTTAATAGCAGTTTTTGTGTGCGTGTACGTTTTTGCCACAAAGAGGGTGAGAGGGTAAAAAATGAATCATTTGAGTGTAAAGAACATGTAAGAGTAAAAAACAAAGAGGTTCTGACAAAATTTCATGCCATAAGCAGTAACACAGCAAAAATTATCACAAAATGAAAAAAAAAAACTTGAAAAAAATGTACTAAAATGCCCGAAGAGGGCATGAGGGTTAAACTGACCTTTGTGGATCTGAAATAAAGACAGATTCAACAACTGCATGGACTACTTCTCCTTAAAATGTTTTCAGAAACACGTTTCGTTGAACTATTTTAGTACAATATGAGATCGTTTTCTGAATGAACTGCCATTGAAAAATCCAAAATCCGGAAGCAGCAGGAAGACCCACGTGATGCATTCATCCAATCAGCTGCCGGTTTTAATTTTTTGGGCGACAATACAGAGTAGCGCCACCTGCTGTTATGGAGACGTATTACGTGTGTTCCGAGCATACAGTCTATGGTTCCGAGGCACTTTTTGGACCTCGGGGAGCCAACTGATCAGTCCAACTGCCTTTTCTGCCAACGGTTGCCCCGTCTGGTTAGTGTGTCTTCACCTTAACAGGAACACAATCTGATGATTAGGTTCAATGCACATCCTCTTAATGGCAATCACAATTATGTATTCCCCATGTTACTTTCCACAGCGGAGCATGTAATCAGGTAGAAGCTTCTACAGTTGAATGGGACAGCCAACTCAAAACTGCCTGCAGGTTCAGCTCCTCTAACGACGCCTAGATCCGAGTGGTATTGAAGTGAATGGGAAACACCCCACAACATGTCCATAGAAATATGCTGTATTTTCCCCATGAAATCGGATTTTGGGAGGCAATTTCACTCACATTAATGTGTCATGTTGACAACTTTGAACATTATTGTTCCACTAAAACACTATTATAAATTCTCAAATAATATCAGGATGTGTGGCCTTAGAAGCCCTTGTGGTGCATGCAGTATGTGGTGTGTATTTAGGTTTGGGAGGAATATTTAGCTAGTTGAAGTGAATATTTCTAGATGAAGTGATGAAAACAGTGTTGTACTGGATGTGTTTGCCACATTGCACAGCTATATTAAGAATAGAGAAATTTGTTGAATATTTCTGTTTATATAATCACTGCCTTTCTACTATATCAAGTGCCAACACTTTGATCTCTTTCTTTTTCTTTTTCTTTCTCTTTCTTTC
The DNA here is from genome assembly GCA_023631565.1 of Gymnocephalus cernua. Taxonomy (NCBI): domain Eukaryota; kingdom Metazoa; phylum Chordata; class Actinopteri; order Perciformes; family Percidae; genus Gymnocephalus; species Gymnocephalus cernua. The sequence goes on along the minus strand of CM042426.1, from coordinate 4,485,575 downwards.
ACACACACACACACACACACACACACACACAAACACTCGCACGCACACACACATGCAGCTATGCACGCAGGCAGACAGGCTTCCCAAAACAAAGTAAGATGATGTTGATTAGTCTTGCTTTAGAAGAAAAATCAGGGTATCACTAAAGCATTCATCTTCTGGGGACCATGATTGTTGTTGTGCAATTCCAGACTTTTTTCAATCACCGTCCACATCTCCAAATTGTCTAGCAGTTGTTTGTTGACAGTTGTTTGAGCTAGTTAGAAACAGTCGACCCATCAGAGGTTTGTAGGCAGCTCAACTTATTACATATCTTTCTCTGTGAATTATAAAGTTTGGTCTAGACCTACTCTATCTGTAAAGTGTCCTTGGGTAACATCTGTCATAAATTAAACTGAAAGTGAATTATAAAAAGCAGTGATACAGAAAAGTGAAACAAAGTGGTTATTCAGTCTAATTACCAAGATCAAAATAGATTGGTTGGAATATAATGTTGAAGATACAGGATTCAAGCTTGAAAATGATCAGATATCTGCTTGAACATCTGTAAATAGCACCAATCAGTTTCAAAATACTAAACATGTAAGTAACAAAACCTCCATTATGGCATTTGTAACATTCATAATTTTATGAAGAAGCCCACAACGCTGCCTGAAGGGTTGCTCGCTGAGACGCATTGCCATTGTCGTTATAATACCCAATGTCATGATGTATCATATAAAATCACATTTCACAGGCTGAAATCCTGTGAAATGTTCTGTCAAAGATAATCGCTGTAAATAGGATCAAAGTCCATTTGATGTAATTCATTAACCTTTAAAGTGCACAAAAATGTGCATAATTGAACAGATCAAGGGATGATTGCTTCTTGTTTCTTTGATGTGCAGCTCAGCTCACAATGTGGATTTATGAATTCTGAATACTGGGAGGGAAAGCTTAATATCTCTTTTAGAAGAAATCGCTCCGTTGAGGCAGGTTCAGACTCGGGTCTTGCGCAGCCGAACCGGCCCCATGTGTGTGGGACAATCACTGACTATTAAGGGACTGCTGGCAAGTGAGAGTTTGTGATGATTTGTGGGTATGTGTGTGTGGGTGGGTGTGTGCGCCGTGGTACAAGTTGCAATGTGAAATCTATCAGCTGTGGGAGAAAACTAGCCTGCAGGGCTTTTGAGGCTTTTGTGAGTTTCCACCTTTAGAAAAAAAAATTGGCAGCGGCAAACTTAATCTAACTCCTACAGGGCAAGAGGGGGCACAACTAAGAAAGAAAGAGAGAGAGAGAGAGAGAGAGAGAATAGAGTGAGGGAGGAAAGTGAGAATTATTTTATGTCAGAGCTTCTGTTTTCAGGAATACAGAGATTTAAAAAAATCAAGTATCATACATGATCAAAGTAGCCTCGTGAGTCCATCCTGATCTCGCGAGCTCCAGTTTTCTGCTCGCAAACGACCGACCAATCAGCGTTGGTTTTGAGGCGGGTTTAGGTGTGATGCAACGAGGAGCTCGCGAGATCAGGATGGTCTCACGAGGCTCAGCAAGCGGAAGCAACGCATGCAGATCTGACCTGATCTAGACACGTGTTCAGACAGCGGTAGCCCTGATTCTGTTAGCCGCTCGCTAATGCTTTTTTCTCTTGGATCCTTCTTTTGGTATATGGACCGCGAACCTGAAACGGGGCCTTTTATTCCTAAATTCTCGTTACACAAACGGCAAATATCCTTTACCGACATGTTGCTTGCTGAGCTAACGAGCTATGCTTTGCCTGCAGCAGCAGGGGGAGCCTGGCTTCCTCGTTTCTCTGTTGGTACGTCATGCACTTTGTTGATCTGATTGGTTGATTTGGCCCGTATATCACCAACATAGGTGGTGATAGACAGTTGGTTTATCCAATCCGCTAACCAGTATTTTCCCCTTCCCAAACGTTCTCCAGCGGAAAGTTCCCAGATGGATATGCTGAGCAAATGCGAAGCAATCCATCTGGTGGAGTCAGGTTATGATCAAAGTGCAAAGGACATTTTTTTTGCCTTCCCATTTTCCCATCTTGCTTGGTGTTGACAATGAACAAAGCAAACATGCATTGTGAATGAAATACACTTTGTAGATGGAAGGGCAAAAGTTTTACCATGGCTGTAGGGATGGCAAAGTCATTCATGACATGTTTGACATATTAATGGTCCTCAGAGTATGAATCCTAAGGATTTTAGTGATCTCCTGACTTTTCCTCTACTGCCACTTTGAATTTGACTTTTCTTTTTGTTTTTAGTGAAATATGTCCACAATAACTGTAGGGCTCGCCTTGAAATTTGGTACAGATATCCATATCGCATTCAGTAAAAACTGTGAAATTTTGGTGATGCCTTTTCATCCAAAAAATTTAAGTTTGCCCAATAACTTAGTTTATGACCAAAAACCCACAAAACCACTGGCATCCCCATCAGCTCCATCAAGTGTTTTGTGCAAATATTAGCATGCTAACATGCTAAACTAAGATCGTAAACATGGTCAACATTATACCTGCCGAACATCAGAAAGTTAGCATAGTCATTGTGAGCATATTAGCATTCTAATCTTACCATTGAAGCGCAAAGCACCACTGTGTCTAAATACAGTCTAATAGAGCTGCTAGCATGGTTATAGATTCTAAGTCTTTGTTATTCTACATGTCAGAGTGAGGCTTTCCTGCAGGCATGCTCTCAGTTTCAGATTTCCAGTATGACATTGATATCATATGTATGAAATGGCTGTAATTCAACTGAAATCTGATCATTTTCAAAGTAGATGCGTGTTTAAACATATGTTTACTGTGATAATGATCTATAATCTTTTTATCTTTGGGCTAATTTTGAAAAACCTGCCATCTCAGATGATACAGTCATGTTTTAGGTGAGAACTGAGAGTCAGATGTTTGCTTCCATGTCATCCACTCATCTTTCCTTTCTTCATGCGTGACAACTGTACGACAAAATGAGTAATTCACTTGTATTTATTCAGGAAGTCTGATGATAATACTGATACCCCCAAATGCTGTCCATCGACAGCTGCAGCCCCCTCACTCTCTCCATTAGTGCATGTATAGGTACTGAGCATGTGTGTGTATTTCAGGCCTGTGTGTATTCTAACAGCAAAGTGAAAACATTGTAATTTTCCCTTGCAAGATTAATAAAGTCTACATTGTTATTATTATTATTATAAAGCTCTGCAGACCTTGAGTATTTTAAACATTAAAGTGCTCATATTATGCTCATTTTCAGGTTCATAATTGTATTTAGAGGTTGTACCAGAATAGGTTTATGTGGTTTAATTTAAAAAAAACACCATATTTTTGTTGTACTACACATTGCTGCAGCTCGTCTTTTCACCCTGTGTGTTGAGCTCTCTGTTTTAGCTACAGAGTGAGACATCTCACTTCTGTTCCATCTTTGTTGGGAGTCGCACATGCTCAGTAGGTAAGGACTACTAGCCAGTCAGAAGCAGAGTATGAGGGCGTGTCCTGACAGTACCTAGGTAAGGACTACTAGCCAGTCAGAAGCAGAGTATGAGGGCGTGCCCTGACAGTACCTAGGTAAGGACTACTAGCCAGTCAGAAGCAGAGTATGAGGGCGTGTCCTGACAGTACCTAGGTAAGGACTACTAGCCAGTCAGAAGTAGAGTATGAGGGCGTGTCCTGACAGTACCTAGGTAAGGACTACTAGCCAGTCAGAAGCAGAGTATGAGGGCGTGTCCTGACAGTACCTAGGTAAGGACTACTAGCCAGTCAGAAGCAGAGTATGAGGGCGTGTCCTGATAGTAGCTAGGTAAGGACTACTAGCCAGTCAGAAGCAGAGTATGAGGGCGTGCCATGCTAGCAGCTAGGCGAGCATTATAACGTGTGTTCCAAAGTGACCACGTGTGTCTCTGAAGTAAAGGCTGGACTACAACAGAGCTGTTTGGAGCAGTTGGTGAACAGTGTTTTCTGGTGGAGATGGTAAGTCCCTTTGGGGGGACTTTGGGCTTTTCACTTTTTAAACCTATAACATGCACAAAAAAGATAAGTAACACAATAAAAGAAAGAGAAAAAGCCAAAAGGCATAATATGAGCACTTTAAAACAGCAGGTGAATGCAACACATGAGCTCAGGCTACTAGGATGAAAAAAAAACCAGTTCTGTATTACTAAAATCTAATCAACAGACAGCAGAGGTGGGCGGGAAGTTTGAGGGCAGCCAAAGTTCTTAAAGTTCTTTTCTTTGTTTTACTGTTGAAAATGTGTAAAATGTTCCTGTTTAAATCATCAGTGCAAAATAATGACCAACTGCATTAAAAAAGAACCAGGTGCATTAGAAAAAATGTAAAAGGTACAATGTGGTATCAAGGTCCGACTTTAGGAGAGAACTACAAGTCACAGAGAGCATTGCAGCAAGAAATATCCAAATGAAAAGGTTTAAAAAAAAAAAGTTCTGAATTTGCCAGAACTTTAATTTAAATTAATTTTATTATTTATAAGTTTATTAAACATGTATTTCTAGACATTGAAAAACAATACATTAGAAAATAGCGTCTCCTGTGTTTCTGTGAAAATTTATGAAACTTCTCCCACTTTCTTTGGAGGGCTCCTTGTCCAACATGTGTCAGGCAACTATTTTGCTTGCAAGGGTCTTGTTAAAACAGACAGCAGTGAAATACATCCTCACTGCATCTTTAAATGCAAACATAACAAGACAAGAAATAAGATGCTGTCATTGAAAGAGCACTCATTTAGGGACAAGAAATAATGCAAATGTTCCAGCCCTCAGATTAAACCACATTTTAATCAACTGAGTGGTGATCAGAATGCCTGTTTATCATTTACAAAACTGTACAAACACTTCAGAGTGCATTAAAACACTTCTGCTTCCAACCTTACTAAACTTAACTCCCAAAAGAAAGCAGTCTGAAGCACACACACATGCTTCTTAACATGGGCGATTTTAGACCCTTTTTAGGGGTGCTCAAGCTCAAATTCCCATTGCAGCCTTTCATGTGGTACTCAATTACTATTAACCACTAATAGGCACTATTATATGGTCCAATATAAAGACAAAGACCATAATCAGCTACATGTCCAAACAGACAGCTTAGTTCTGATGCTAATTTGATACAGGAGACAGAGACAAAGGAGCTGGATGAGAGACTGGTTTGAAAGCAGAGCAGACGTGTTCTTGGAGTCGCCATCACCTCACCACTGAGGCCAATTTGCAGACATTCATTTCCTCCAATCTGTCAGGGCGGGCGGTGGGAGCAGGGGCAACAGGAGTGGATGGGACGGGGGAAAACAGTGAAGAGAAATAAGGCTAAATGAGACTCCAGGGGATTGGAGACCACTGAGCAGCTAGCTGTGTCTCTCTCTCTTCCGATGCTGGGATCATAGATCCCATTCTCCTCCTCTTTCTCCTTTTTTATTAGCCTGGTTGAAACAAGACCCTTCTCAGTTGAGAGTGGGTCTGGGCAAGGTTCATTCACAGCTCATTTCCAAACAGACGCCGCTCAAAAGCCTCTGGGCACATTGGATATGCTAGTACTTCAACCAATCAGACCAACGATCCGGGTGACACTTCGGTGGCCGTCATGTTGAATGTAAACAAAAAGCTGCTTGCCGTCGCTGCACTATCGTCATTGTGTAAAGCCGCTTGTGCTTGGTGCCTCGATTTGGAAAAATTGGAAATGGGCTTTAATGGGCTCTTGGCCAGACTGACTAACACAGCAAATCTCAAATTTGCCGGAAGTTCGTCGGGGTTTTCCCAGGCTACTTTTTTATGGCTCCAGAACAAAATAACCTCTTCACACTCTCACTACCACCATGTTAGTCTATATCAATGTCATTTCAATTCCAGGATTGTTCAAGTGCCGACGGAAATTACACCAGATGTCCCTTATTACGGCCGGATGTCTGTCACCTTCCACTTTATTTGTTTTAAACTCCAGTGGATTTGTGAGGACTCTGGTTAACTGCTCCTCAGATCTCTGCAGGGTAAATCCAGACAGCTAGCTAGACTATCTGTCCAATCTGAGTTTTCGGTTGCACGACTAAAACTACTTTTGAACGTACACATGTTCCACCAAAACAAGTTCCTTCCCGAGGCTATTTTGCAGAGGTGATTGGTTTAAAGAAATGCCAATAAAACAAAGCATGTTTTCCTCCCATCCTGGGATGCTGTGTGGGCTAGCCAGACCTTCCTCCACAGCGCTGTGAAGGAAGGTCTGGCAATGCGAGACTATCACAATGCTGACAGAGTGGGAATCAGCTTGTGCTCTTCTTCCTCCTCGCCTCAGAGGCCACACACTCACCCAAGAAACATTGTTAAGAGTATTTACCAATTGGTACAAACACAGAGGGGGATTCTGTACCTGCGATTGGCTTTATTTCAAATTACTGTCTGCCCTACAGCAGGACAAAACGAACTGCTGAAATGTCTTCTTCAAAGTCCCTCTACTCTGCTATTTTTTTTAACCTTTATTTATCCAGGTAAGTCGATTGAGAACAAATTCTCATTTGCAACGACGACCATTTACACAGTTCCCCTTTCATACCTGGAAGCTGCCCAGTACAACCACAGTCTGATCTGCTGGCCACTGAGCAGCTCCACTGGAGCGGTTGGGGTTAAGGGCCTTGCTCAAGGGCTCCTCAGTGGTAATAATGATGGAGAGACAAGCGCTGCTCTATTACTTTCCCCACCCAGATTTTATCCTGTCGGTCTGGATATTGCACCGGCCACCTCTTGTGTGGATGGCCCCTTAATCTAAAAAAACAACAACTCGTCTGTTGTGAGCCGCCACCATGGCTGAGGTCTGGTTAAATAAATAATAGACATTTTGGGAAATAGCTTATTCACTTTCTTGCCAACAGTAAGATGAGAAATCAATACTCTCATAACTCATAGATTGTTGGTTTTACATTTCGGTTTTTGTATGGTTCAAACAAAGAAGATCAAATTTAAACAGTGAGCTTTGGAGTTGCTCATATTTTGATACCCTTGGACAGAGCCATTGCAGATGCTTAATACATTAAACTATATTAATGCTCATTAAAGCTGTTGCCAGAGAAATGTTCACAGCAAAGGTGACAAGTGATTGTTCCAAAACATCATCCTACCTCATGCTGTAGATTGATAGACTACAATCTACAGGCATGATGTGTTGTGGTTTATTTGTGGCGTTTTTCATAAGCTTCTGTTGACATATTTCTCATGTTTTAATGTAGTGGCAGCACTGATATGTGGTTTAGAGGATGTGTGTGCGGGGTTGTGCTGTGCTGACCTCATGGTTACAGTAATGACATGTTTAGGAGGACGATGGCGCCAGACAGCTCTGTGACCCCCCTACCACACTTATAATTCGAGAACAGAATTGTTTCAGTCAGAAGTGTTCAGCACACAGCGGCTTGAATAATACCATATGAAAGCAAACAGTCCAAACAAATGCTGTGGGCCAGAGTGTATGTTTATGAATTTTTCAGGAATTTAGAGCACCCAGTCGCAATCTTAGACAGCGCAGACAGTGTGTAATTACTTTGAATTGTCCTGTGAGGGATTCAACAGATCTCACAGAGAAGCAGCATTACCCCTGCGACCCAGTGACAGAAAACCCCAAAACATTCTGACAAAGAGGCTGAGAGAAACAAATTGGTTGTGGTTCTGTTTGAATTGGTTTAATCAGCTGCAACATCCCATAAAATGTATTGCTTATGAGATTATCTGAGGTAAATTATGTGAAGATTATGTTCTGTTGTGATAATAGCATTAAGTGGACATGTTTAACCTGTTTGGTTAGCAAAACAGTTTTAGGAAAAAAACAGTTAAACCTGCAATAACTGGACACAAGTTGTGAACACAACATTGACATATTACCTTTTAAGGTGATACGGGGAATTTGTTAGCAAACAATTGCTAATATACACCTTCAGCGTAATGGCGCAACATCATCAATCATTTTGAGTCATGTTTCTGTCCACCTGATGAATATGAGTTCAATATTCACTCAACTACTGTATGTCCACTAGCTAGTCTCGAACTTCTCTGTCTGCCGGTTTGCCAAACCTTCAGTGCCAAACATTGTCCTGTCCTTGGGCATTCTTGTGTTGTGTTTACAGGATGATTCTACACCATTCAAAACGTGAAACATGGAAGTTATTTACCTTTGTCATTTATTCTCTATTGTGAGCTGGCCTCAGGTGAACTCGACTTGGTTCGTGTTGATAGTGTTCTTGATAGTGTGCTTATTTAACCCAAAGATTCAACTTGTGGGGTAGATGCTAAGGTAGTTAATTTCTTAGTTTTAAAAGTAAAACTTGGTAAAGAATGTGTATAACGATATAAGTCTTTCTCAGCCTAAGAGCTTCACATTGCCTGCCAAATTCACAACTGCTACTGCTGTTCATCAGTGATTGGTATCTTGTTGGTTCACCTTCAGCATGTGTTTCCTGGAAGACATGGAAAACAGGTTCCTGCTGCATTTTGTGCATTAGACCCATTGTTTACAAAAACCCTTCGAAGATTAGGCTAATTACAACGAGCTTCTTTGCCAGACAACTCCCTATTGGATCCCCATTAGCTACTATAAGTGAGAGCATAGGTTTTATTTATGTGTGTGTAATATGGGAAAACTGCCACTTTAATTGTCATTATTGATGGTGCAGTAAGGATCAAATGGAAACAAAATTTGGGCTGCACAATAAATTGTTTTTCAACTTGCGGGATAAACAAATTACAGCAATATTACAAATTGGATATTGTAACCAGAGATGTATAGTAATGAAATTACTACTGTACTTAAGGACTAAAAGGCTGTATCTGTACTCTACTGGAGTATTATTTTTTTTCTCCTACTTCCACTTTTACTTCAGTACATATTTTCGATGAGTTTTATATTTTTACTCCGATACATTTTTTATGTGCTGTATTACTCGTTACAATTATAAAAATGTTACGAATCATTCCAAACCCACATTATCACTGCCAGAGTGGTAGATGGCTCTGTCACCAGGTTGATTGAGCCAATCAAGCGATCAAGCTGTCTTATAAGAAGACCGTGCGTGCTCCCGTTCTGCCTTTCGTTCTGCTGCCTGCCTGCATTGAGAACACTTGAGCTTTGTTGTTTCGAGATGGCAGAACCAGAAACACCACTTTCAACACCTTCAACTTGGAGTGATGGTGGTGATGAGGGTGAGGAAGGAGACCACCCCCCTGGCCCTACTTAGAGTCCATGTTTTCATTTGTCGGAGTGAAGTGCCTACTCTGCCTCCCGAAAGATTGCAAAATAATGGCCTTCAAAAATTCACCGTAGAATTTGAAGAAACATATCAAGGTGAGTTACAAATATAATACACAAATGGCACACCAGCGTGAGCTATCAGTAAGCGCTAGCTAGCTAGCTACTCTCAGTTCATGACATGCTGCGGTGTTGGACATTCCTGTCCTTGTACTGCTGCTACAGCCAAAGGAATTGTGAGTGTCCTTCAAGCTAAACATTTGAAATAATATAAACAATAGGATATTCAAACTTTTGACTGCTTTCTTTAATAACTACATAACACAATACTTGTACTTTTACTTTCAGTACTTGAGTAGTACATTTTAAAATAAATTACTTGCAACACTTAAGTACAATAAATGTTGAATACTTTAGTACTTCCAATTAAGTGTGGTGCTTAAAGAGCACTTCAACTTCTACTCAAGTCACTTTTTTGATAGAGCACTTGTACTATTACTCAAGTCTGGGACTCTAGTACTTTATACATGTCTGATCGTACCACCGTATTAAATTACATTCTGTCTCTAGGTGCTATTTTGTCTGATGCACGCCATGCTGTTAACTCTCTGGCCAATCAGAGAGCCTTCGCTGTTGGTCAGAATCTGCAGAATATGAGGTATATTAGACTTGTGCTGCCGTACTACTCTGCATGGTTGAAGGAGGAAAGTGTGACAAGATGAGTCCAGATGAAAGTGTGAATGCCAGAGAGGAACTGGTGCCTACAGTTGAGGTAGGATAAATAGTTTTAAGTTATTGTTAGGTGGTAGGACAAGTTAATATAAATCATAGGGTTGAGGGGTCCTCTGTGATGTCCAAGCATCCTTGTGCAAGACACTGAATCCCCCAATAGCTCCCAGTACTAGTAGTTTGTTGCTCTGGGTAAATGTGTCTGCCAAACTAATGCAATGAGAAGAACATGGTCTCTGACATCCTGTGTATGTTTTGAGTGCATGCGTGCCTGCGTGCGTGCGTGTGTGTGTGTGTGTGTGTGTGTGTGTGTGTGTGTGTGTGTGTGTGTGTGTGTGTGTGTGTGTGTGTGTGTGTGTGTGTGTGTGTGTGTGTGTGTGTGTGTGTGTGTGTGAGAGATATGGATGTGTCTCCCCCTCCAGTCCCCTTTTTATAAAAAATATGTTTTGTTCACGCTGGATTCAGCAGCACAATTATCAGTCTCGGCTCTTTAGGCCAAGAGATGAAGCATGAAATGGATTCTGTGCCCTAGGCCAGGCCAGCTGGATTTGGACTGTGCCAACACAATGGCTGGGGCCGGTGCCAAGACACTTATTTGCTTTTAATATTAAGTTGTTTCTCTTGATATTTAATGAGTACTGTCAGCGTAAACTTCAGGTAATTATGTCTTCAGGCCTTAACCATTGATATGTCTGCATTTCAATATTCCTTATTCTTAGTATGCTCACCGAGCTAAGCACAAATAATAATAGTGCTCTACTAGCTTTCTCAAAAGATAAGGGAAAGTATGGGAGAAATCTAGTTCAAAGGGCATTCAAATGTTTTATCATGTTTGATAATGTTGGACTTAAAAAGGGTGAATTTTAGGGACGTCTAGGTTCAAGACGTCGTAACTAACTTACCGACAGTGCCACTGCCACTGGTTAATTCAAGCATGAACAAAACACATTTATCACATCATTAAAAGGTGCTTCACTTATTCACCAAATGTAAAAATGTAATTTAGTCAGAAAATCATTTCTTTACTATCAAAAAAAAGCATTTTACATAATTGTATAAACACAAACCAAAACAACATAAATAGTGCAAATGTTCTTAAATATAATATATATATATATATATAATGTGGAAGTAGTTAAAAAGCTGTGGCAATAGCACTCCAAAATAAATCTTTGTTCAACATACAGTAATCAGACAAACATTATCAAATGGAAGATACCGGTTAAGTATTCAGCTTTCCTAGTCATTACTCTAACAGTTTACTGTTTGTGCCAAAAATAAGACTCCCAAGTTCACAGGGTCCATTTACGCAACAGGTGCTGCTCATCACTCAACAGGTACGTGCACACACCTTTACACCAAGCTGTACACGCCCCCCTCCCCCAAACACAGGTGTAAGACTTTTTACAAAGAGAAAAGTGTAAACAGGCCTGTCTTTTAGCCAGGAGGCCAACATAAAAGGCAGTTTGCAGGGTTTTGAGGTTGCTTTAGGATTGCTTGGTAGCCTATTGACACAGCTGCAGGCCCTACCTTCTGCCTATATCGCCTAAAGAAAAGAAGCTTGCATGGAAGCCTGCATGAACCGCAATCTGTTATTTTGAATGTTAAGAGCAAATCCCAGCAGGTAGAAGATGTTCTGAAGAAGCCAGACAAAAACCCAACAAGCCTTTATAAGCCCCAGAGGATCCAGCTTTTGTAAGCAAGAAATTAGGATTCACAGTGTACACATGCATGCCTACACACATATACGCATACATACTGGAGTATACTGTATGTGTGTGTTTTTGATTATGTGTGTAGGATCTTTGTGTGCGCTGTCACTCTCCAGCTGTTGCAGGGAAAGTGCTGTTGCATCGAAAAGAAGCAGCACACAATTACAAGTTCCATTCTTAAGGAGCACAAAGGGCAGATAGAAAAGAAACATATTTATAGAGAACTCCTGGCCATTTACAGCAGACGGCCAGCTTTGTGTTTTGATGGAACATGTGGATGAGGGAAATTGTCACGTAATTATACCCTGTTAAGCGTCTGACCTATCATTTTGTTGAAATGTGAAAGGGGCGATTCTGCAAACGTTTGTTATCAACGATGGCAGAGATTTTCAAACATAAGGGAAAAGGGTTTGAATCAAGTGCACATCAATCAGTGTGTGATTTGAAGGACAGACACGCACACACACACACACACACACACACACATATACACATACACTGGAGTACATCTCTGCATGTTTCGGTATTGATTTTTTAAATGCAAAGAAAATCTGTGGTTCAGTGACCTTGACTTCACTTTTACTAGCGACAAAGAGGCCATGTACACACTAATGTCAGTGACATATTTCTCTGTTTTGGGCTTTCATCCACACTAACTGGGTGTTTATACTCCCCAGAAAATAGAGCTTTTGGAGACAGTTCTACAGTCAGTACATTTAAACATGGCAGTCTGACATTGTGTGGAAAAACAAAAATTCATGAAACATTGTTGCACTGTATGATTTCATTTAAACCACTGTATCGACAGTAACATTATGTTCAGACTGAAATTGACACTGTGTTAAGGTTTGTTGCAACAGGAACAGGTGAGAAGACGGAATAAGACCCAGGCACCTCTCTTTAACCTGTCTCTCTTAGTTATGCTGTTTTAGTTTTAGACTGCCGGGGGACTTCCTTTGACACACTGAGCTTCTCTCTCCTCTATGTTCCCTTTTCTGTGCATCCATGTCCAAGAAATGCGTGTTACTAACCGAGCCCTGGGAGCTTGCTCCCCGGAGTCTTTGTTTCTTTTCACCCAGGATGATGTCCCGGGATTAGGATGGCACCAAAATCATGGTTCCAGCTGTGGCTGAGATTCTGCTGCAATTCCCTGCTATGCCATGCTGCTCCCTGCTACGCTCCTACAACCACAATTTCACAATTCTGTTTCATCATCTGTTCTGTGACTGTTATTGCCCCCATCCGGCTGCGTCAGCCACCGCCTACCAAGAGCCTGGGTCTGTCCCAGGTTTCTTCCTAAAAGGGAGTTTTTCCTTGCCACTGTTGCATTGATGCTTGCTCTTGGGGGAATTCCTGAAATCTAGGGAATTGTTGTTTGTAAATTATAGAGTGTGGTCTAGACCTAGTCTATCTGTAAAGTGTCTTGAGATAACTCCTGTTATGATTTGATACTATAAATAAAATTGAATTGAATTGAATTGAATAGAATGTCCAGTTTGAGCTGCTTGAGTTGAAAGGTTTATCAGATGCTACAGAAGAGTTTATAGCACTACAAGAGAGGATTTTACTACTTGACAAGGTTATCACAGTCATCCTTCATAATGTTTTCCACATAGCAATGCATTATTCACATTACAAAGTAATCTACCTACAATGTGCACTATTATGTGTTTGATTGGCCAACACAGTACGTTATCGCATGCTGTAAAAAGAAATATTTGAGCCTAAGTCATCATTTGAATGAATGAGAAGGCTGAATATTGTTGATGCAGTGCTAACCAAAAGAAGTCAACCTATTCATTTTGTATGTCAATAGCCAATCACATAATCAATGTCCTGTCATAGTCAAGTATTCTTTTGATTCTGTTCAGTCAGATGTCTGCATGAGTATAAAATGGTGAGTTTATGAAATGGGTGTCAATTTAGCAATCATTGGTTGACCCTCGATCAAATATTTAAAATGGACATATGCAGTCTTCAGATATGTCCATATAACCAGGATTGTGTCATCAGTAGTCTCGCTTTGAAAGGCCTTCCTCCACAGCGCTGCCGAGCTGGCTAGTCCACACAGCATTCCGGGATGGGAGAAAAACGTGCTCTGGTTTATTGGCATTTCTTCAAACCAATCACAATCGTCTTGGGCGGTGCTAAGCACCGGACGGAGCCACGGTGCTTCTGCAAAATAGCCTCTGGAAGGAACTTGTTTTGATGGAACGTGTATATTTAAAAGTAGTTTCAGTCGTGCAACAAAAAACTCAGATTGGACAGATAATCTAGCTAGCTGTCTGGATTTACCCTGCAGAGATCTGAGGAGCAGTTAACCAGAGTCCTCACAAATCCACCAGAGTTTAAAATGCCAACACAAAGAAAGCGTAAGGTGACGGACATCTGACCAAAAAGAGTGACATCCGGCGGAATTTCCGTCAGCAACGGACCAATCCCGGAAGTGGAACTTCGTGGATATAGACTATGTCATCAGCTACACTGAAACACAAAATACTGTAAGTTATCACAGAGTCAAAGGAGACAGAACCAGGGATCAAGCAGAGTTACCAGCCATATTTGTCTCAACAGTCCTACATCCATTCAGACCCACTCCTTACCAGATGATGTGAGCAATGCCACCCAAAAGAGAAGAGCATAACTATTTAAAGGGGCCCTGTGGATTGTTCTTGTAAACAACCTAAAGTTATGTTTACATCGAGTGTTACTCATCAAAAGACATTGTGTGTATCCTTGAGGTCTAACAAACATGCTGAGTACATTTCCTTTCTTATGAAAGATTTGCAAAGCATTCAGTTTACATCCTTGTTTACAGTCTTCTTTCCTGTGTTTTTTTGGTACATTGCTGTGTTTCTTACAGTAATACATTACCGCCAACTGTTGATCAGTGCAACAGTGTGAAACCAATGGCAAAAATGTGTACCAAGTCACGTCATGTACTACATGTTAATTGTACACCTCAGTCCGACACAGAAAAAAGCAGTTAGTCTTACTGCAAGAAATAGACGTTATTTATGTGTAGTACCTTCAAAATCCCTTTCAAACAAGACAGCAGAATACATGGTATGTTGATGCACGTAATGTGGAATCAAAGTTCACAAGCATGAGTTCTGTCCAAAACTTTAAGCTGTTTAGCTGCTAACACACATTCAACGGCATCACCCAGATGTGCCAATTACTGGGACAAGGAAAAAGTGTTGGGTTTGAAAACCCAGAATTCTGTAATTATAAAACACACAGCACATAAAAGACCACAAACAAGGTGTTGAATTTACTTGCAAGGGAAGAGGTGTCGTTCAGCCAACGACCATCTTGATCTTCAAAATCTCTTCCATTCTTGCAGGGTTTTATTAACACAAGTCACGTGTGTCAACAGCTCATTCGTACGTCATTTGTACGTCAGCAAGAGTAAAATCAATAGCGACATTTGCATAATCAAGTGACATTTAAGGTTGCAGTTACTTTGACATAATATAATGAGATTTATGAGTTATGAGTCCGGAGTTACGTTAATCTTGCTAAATATAACTATGTGAGACCTGTCTATAGCAAAAACAATTAGCGCAACAGCAGCTACCTAGACGGAGCTGCTGCAGCTAATGCCCACCGCTCCCACTTAGCTAAACGGCAGTTATGGGGGCATAAATGAAATAGTGCCTTTGTGTATCTTAACAGACACAAAATGCAATTAAAATGTCTGTGTAACATGGACAGGGCCCGTACATGACAACAAGATGCATTTTCAACATCCACCTACCCTGTTAGCTACTAGCTAGCTAGCTGTCGTCTGGGACGAGAGAGGGTTCAGTCAGGCTTCAGTAATAATCATCATGCACCAGTCCTGTGTGTATTTGTAGCATATATATGGATATGGATGGATATATATGATATATATCCATTTTGTGTGCGATCCATCTGGCGTCAGAGAGTAGTATTCTCTGCTGTGGGGATCATTGTGGTAGTTATGACCGGTGGCCGTCCTCCGGAGGACCGGTGATGGACCAGTGAGGCGTTTTTTTTGTGGTTTATTTCCCCTCAAAAATAGGTAATTGAGCGCTGCAGTGGTTATGAGCATATTATTTACTATGTAACTACATGGAAACAGGCAGAATTATGCCTGTGCCTTGTTCAGTAAAACAATAACAGACTCCTAGCGGCAGTCTCGTGCTGAAGTCCCGTGTGAATTCAGTTGTAGCAAGATAAATAACAGTGTAGGTCGGTGGAGCTACAGTGTAGCGTGAAGAGCGGAGGTGTTCACAAGGGAAGAAGCTTGGAGTAACGTAACTATGGAGAATATCGAAGATATTGAACATATGGAAGAGGCTTTTGAGTTTGATGGTCGTCCTTATTTATTTGAACCCGAGTATACAGACGAAGAACTGGCCTCACAAGAGTTGGAAAGAACCAGACAGACAGAGGGGCAACAGGCAGATGAAGCAGCTGCTCCAAGATCACGCATTTCGGGCAACTGGTGGTGTTCGTGTGGGTGTTGTGCTGCGAAGGCATCACCGGTCCTCCGGAGGACACCCTCCAGACCAGCGGGCGGTCTCGTGATTGTTGTCGGCAGAGAATACTACTCTCCAATGCCAGATGGATTGCACACAAAATGGATATATATCATATATTTCCATATATATGCTACAAATACACACGGGACTGGTGCATGATGATTATTACTGAAGCCTGACTGAACTCTCTCGTCCCAGACGACAGCTAGCTAGCTAGCAACTAACAGGGTAGGTGAATGTTGAAAATGCATCTTGTTGTCACGTACGGGCCCTGTTCATGTTACACAGACATTTTAATTGCATTTTGTGTCTGTTAAGATACACAAAGGTACTATTTCATTTATGCCCCCATAACTGCCGTTTAGCTAAGTGGGAGCGGTGGGCATTAGCTGCAGCAGCTCCGTCTAGGTAGCAGCTATTGCGCTAATTGTTTTTGCTATAGACAGGTCTCGCATAGTTGTATTTAGCAAGATTAACGTAAGAATTGGCCGGAGTTCTCCTTTAAAGGTCCAATGTGTGGGAAATTCTCCCATCTAGTGTTGAGATCATATATCGCAATCAGCTCTCTTGCGCAACGCAGTTCAAAGTACGTAGTAGCCTTCGCGCTTCAAAAAGCCGGTCTCTTGCTCCTTTTAATATCCTTTTTCTGGGCGAAGAAGAAGACTCCTGTTCCTGAAATTTGGATTTTGAATACGTGTGGTCCTCCATGTTTCCTTCTTCAAACTTGTCGGGGCCGGGAGGCTACGATACCCATTAGTAATAATAATAATAATAGTAATAATAATATATAAAAGTAATTTCGAAAGCACTCCAATAAATATTTTTTATTGCCATTTTAATTTCATTTTTTTGCCATTTTAGTGGCAATAAAAAGTATTAATTTGAGTGCTGTCCAAATTACCTTTCCGTTTATAGCCTAATTTCACCTGTTGCCTTTTGGGAAAGTGTAAAGTGTCCATACAGTGTAATACAGAAGTGTTTGAAATGTTCCTTATTTTTACAATGAAATAGTTTACCTCAGTTCCCAGCCAGAGTACTGCTGTCTGTTCAAAATAAATAAAAAGAACTGTATCATTATGCATTTGTTTTTGTTTTTTCCGCTGTACCAAACCCATACTATTGGCTCTGTTTAGTCAACATCATTGATGTAAAGTGGATCATTGACAGGTTTGACGTAATGCTGCGGTGATGAGGGGATGAACTGAGGCTGAAATGTAGCTGAGCCTGCTGGGTATAGGCAGGACGTGCAGCTCTCCTGGGTGGAGTCCAATGGATGCAGGAACACTAAATCACCAGTGGTCCCACAGTAAACATGTGAGCTTTATAGCAGTTCTGGCTGTTAGAGCTTGATGTCAATATTTGGTCCCATTCCTTGTGGTCGAGGCTGTGACGCATTCAGCCAGAGTTGGATATGTACTGCAGCCCTCCACAGGCCATCCAGCCAGCAGCGAACAAACAAGCTGCTCTACATCAACCAAATACCGTTCCAAAAGCAAATACAATGCCTTATTATCTTATTGCCCCCAAACCACAAGCCGTTATGAAAAACACTGTCGTAGCAGAGTACGACTCTTTGTGATGTGAACAAAGCTAACACAAAATAAAAGTTGTTTCAATACAGTTGAAGGGAAATTCCATCTTTCAATTCTCTTCCATTGTTAAATCTCACTATACAAATACCCAGAAGTCGCAAATGTCTCAATAGTCTGTGTGATGGGCCAAAGATATAACAAAGAGTACAAAGAGTGAATAAACTGAATGAGTTAAACATTGATTGTTTTATATTTTTTTCATTTTAAATATAAACAATTCAAATAAATTGCCAATAAATGTATTTAACCTACTGAATAAATATTGTATAAATAACTATAAATGTATTTATATGTACTTAAAAATATACTTTCCTACTACTTATTGTCTGTTTATACTTTTCTTCTCCATCCTTAGTTCTTAAACATGACAAAACCCTATGACCCACTTTCACTTTCACAACAAGTTCAGTCCAGTTTTAACTTAGACATCTTTTGATGCTTACTGTGTACTTCAAATGCTTGTATTGAGATCACATATCGTACAAATTATGTGAAACCTACCCCCCTGTGGAACGTTTGAACTTAATTTCTGATTGGTATCAAGTTTTCCCACAGGACCACTGAGGATTAATCATTTCAGATACAACACTGTGTGTGTGCATGAGATCCATGTATGCGTGCAGTATGACACTTTGTGAAGGCACAGGATGATTAGCAGCAATTTATCCGTCTTTTAAATCTTAATCTCGCCCTCAGAGATAATTCTGCCTACAAAGCCATATCAAAGCTCTTGGCCTCTGCTTTCATTTCAGCAGCTTTAACAGAAAGCGTGGCCCTACCCCATCCAGAGCCTCCAGAGCTGCCACAGCTTCACCTCTCCTCAATGCAGGCCTTGGTACACTCCCTCTGGGTATGGAGCCTCAGAGCTGGGGCCTCTTTGGTAGCAGCGGCGCCTCCGGCGTTGTGATTCATGGAAGATCTGATGGCTTTTCTAATGAGGTTTTAAGACCTGATGCCAACAGGCCAGGTGCATGAGACTGTATAGCAAGGTTTTGCAGTATGTGTACTTTGTGCTGGGGAGGAATGCGTGTGTGTTTACCTGCATGTGAACGCGCAGATTCATTCGAATTATGTACACCTGCAGAAACAAGTGTGTGTTTGCTTAGAGGTGCTGATTATGTACCGTACATTCATGTCTAAATCTCGCTTATGCCTGCAGCAGATGTTAGTGGATCACTCACGTTGAAAGATGTCAAAATCTGATTCCTGTAAAAGGTATTTAATGTTGTTGTGTTTGTATAAAACTCAATTAATAACCAACCAAGCCCAAGAAAGAGAGACTGATGTTTTAACAGGTGAAAGTGATGCTTTGTCTAAGTTATTGTCAGTGATCCAATATTAAAGTGCTCATATTATGCTTTTTGGCTTTTTCCCTTTCCTTTATTGTGTTATATATCTTTTTTGTGCACGTTATAGGTTTACAAAGTGAAAAAGCCCAAAGTCCCCCCCAAAGGGACTTACCATCTCCACCAGAAAACACTGTTCACCACCTGCTCCAAACAGCTCTGTTGTAGTCCAGCCTTTACTTCAGAGACACACGTGGTCACTTTGGAACACACGTTATAATGCTCGCCTAGCTGCTAGCATGGCACGCCCTCATACTCTGCTTCTGACTGGCTAGTAGTCCTTACCTAGGTACTGTCAGGACACGCCCTCATACTCTGCTTCTGACTGGCTAGCAGTCCTTACCTAGGTACTGTCAGGACACACCCTCATACTCTGCTTCTGACTGGCTAGTAGTCCTTACCTAGGTACTGTCAGGACACGCCCTCATACTCTGCTTCTGACTGGCTAGTAGTCCTTACCTAGGTACTGTCAGGACACGCCCTCATACTCTGCTTCTGACTGGCTAGTAGTCCTTACCTAGGTACTGTCAGGACACGCCCTCATACTCTGCAACTGACTAGCTAGCAGTACTTACTGAGCATGTGCGACTCCCAACAAAGATGGCACAGTGCGATGTCTCACTCTGTAGCTAAAACAGAGAGCTCAACACACAGAGTGAAAAGAGGAGCTGCAGCAATGTGTAGTCCAACAAATATATGGTGTTTTCTGAAAATTAAACCACATAAACCTATTCTGGCACAACCTCTAAATACAATTATGAACCTGAAAATGAGCATAATATGAGCACTTTAACTTGCTTTTATGCTTGTGTCTGCGCGAGTTGGAGATATCAGACATGAGAACTAGTCATTTACAGGTATTGCCCTTCTTTCTTGTTCAGTATGACAGTAAATCAGCAAGTCCTCATATCTAAACAACAAAATACGTTGTCAGTGCTTTCCATAATGACCCATATGACTGTTTCAAAAATGAGTGTTTTCTGATCTTAAGGTTAGGTTAGGTATGGAAAACTAAAACTACACGGCCAAGATTTGTAAAAGATAGGCTTAACGGTTAAAAGAAAACAACATTGACTGGTAGCAGAAGACAAGATTGTTTTGGGGGGGAAAACAGCCAAATCACCCAACAATGAACTTGACTTGCTCCCTAAAGGCGCTTGCATACAGTTAGTCTTTGGTGAACTTGAACATGCATGTATTCCATTCACATCTGCTCATTTAGAAAACAGAGAGAACCATAGAGTCGAAAAACCCTGAAAGCATTACATCCACAAGTTTTTATTTAGGACATCTTTGTTTACCAGGACAGCTGTTCAGTCCAAAATACCGGTTTGACATGGAAAGAATTAAGCAAACAACACAAAATCTGATTACATATAAAACATAAAACAAAAGTGGACTGTAAGCTCTAAATAACACAGTATTCTCCTTTAAGACACAAAAAGGACACGTTATGATTGGATCTAAAATAACACAAGCTTGTGAGAATAAAGGCCCTTCTCATTGCGACCGAGGACAAGCCTGTGGTCAAAACCCGAGTCTCCATGCTTTGAAAGGCCAACAACAAAGCGAGGCAAAAGCATGCGTCCATGTCAGCGTGTGTGTTTGATTTTGGCCACATGTAAACGAGCCCATTGTACGAGGAGAACATGGAGGGAGCGGAGCATCCACGAAAATAAACCTCACACAGAAAAGCCCTGTAGTTAGATGGGCCACAGAACAGGCTGCTGGGCTCTGAACCACACCACAGCAGGACGCACTGTGTGTGTGTGTGTGTGTGTGTGTGTGTGTGTGTGTGTGTGTGTGTGTGTGTGTGTGTGTGTGTGTGTGTGTGTGTGTGTGTGTGTGTGTGTGTGTGGTGGGTATGACTGTGGCAGACAGCAGCCAGTCCTGGCCATGTGTACTGTGGTGTGGTCGGGTTCCCCTGCTAAATTTAATAAGGGTGTCTCTGGTTACATCATGGCCAGGAGAAACAGAGAGAGAGAGAGAGAGAGAGAAGAGAGGGAGACAGGAAGTAAAGAAAATGTAGCAGTCAGCATTGTAATATCCGAAGAACCATTTTGGTAGTGTGTTACCGTAATTGTTAATTCAGCCAATTAACAAAAACCCAAAAGTCAAAGATGCATTCATATTTTTTGGCCTGTTGGGGGCAGAAGATCACCACAAGCTGACAGACATGCCATATACCTTACAAAATTGTCGTGGCTTACATGTTCACAATGGGATATTTACACATCCAGCAGACACAGAGCAACATTATCATTCATTTAGAATTGTGTTACTCTCCTTTTAGCTCCGTTTTGGTCTCCACCAACTCCTGAACAAAATATCTGGTTGCATCCTGTGTGTATCAGAGCTTGTTTGCGGAAATTAGCTTACTCTTGACTGGAAATGCGAATGAAAGTGCTGAGACTGAACCAGACAGTAAATGTGCCATCAAACCAAAAGCAAAGAGCCAAAAAAAGCCAAAAACCTCCTCAGAGCTGCAGAGATAATTCCCTGTGAGTTACTAAGTGAATCTGTTCACATTGCACATGATCCTTTGTCATATATTAATTAAAATGAAAAAAATAATTAACAATCCTCAAATCATCAATTACTAATTAAAGGTTTAATTATTAATACATGGAAAATATGAATCACTATCTCTGTGTTTTTTTTTTTTTTTAGTGTCAATTTAGATTTGATAAAATACTATTTGATAAAATACTATTAACCATAACCGCACATCACAGGACAGTTTTGGGAACTATTTTAAATAGTCTCTTTATTGG
This sequence comes from Gymnocephalus cernua, assembly GCA_023631565.1. Classification (NCBI taxonomy): domain Eukaryota; kingdom Metazoa; phylum Chordata; class Actinopteri; order Perciformes; family Percidae; genus Gymnocephalus; species Gymnocephalus cernua. Next base: position 4,463,695 of record CM042426.1, on the reverse strand, counting down.
TGTGTTTAATGAATATCCCACATTAGTGTCAAGAATCAGCTGCTGGATTTCATACCTTTTAATGAAATAGCTGACATTGGAGGCAGGGTGCACCCTGCACTGGTGGCCAGGCAATCACAGGGCTGACACAGACAACCATTCACACCCCCATTCACACCTATGGGCAATTTAGAGTCAACATTTAACCTAACCTACATATCTATGGACTGTGGGAGGAAGCCGTATAACCTGAAGCAAACTCTCGTAACTCGGGGAGAACATGCAAACGCCACTGAGAAGGGCCCAAGATGGCCAGCGGATTTAAAACCAGAACTCTCTTGCTGGCCGGCAACAATGTAAAGTAACAAAATATTTGTAGTTAGGGCTAAACCATGCAAAACTAACAGTATGGTCCCACAAAACTGGCGGGGTTACTTTGGCATAACTGAGTGTCTATTTCATGCAAATATGTGGCTCCTGTTTCAAGTTACTAGTGCTATAAATGTCCACTCACTTGTATGCATGTGTGAGACAGAAAGATGCTCAGAAAATTAATCACATCCTGTGTTAATCTCAGAGAAGAAAGTTCATATAAGCAAGTGGTGATGAGGGAAGGTCACACACACACACACACACACACACACACACACACACACACACACACACACACACACACACACACACACACACACACACACACACACACACACACACACACACACACACACACACACACATATGCTAAACTAAAGATAAAATAAAACAAAAATAAACTTTCAACACCTGCCTGATCTTCTATCTGTGGCGGCCTCCTCATCTCCTAGCACACTTCCTTATTTATCAGTAGAAGCTGAAGTGATAAGCCCACAGCTGTTCTCCCAGCACCTATAAACACATACACAGTTTTTTTCTGACAGCCATATGTTGCACTGGCCAAAACGTGTCACATCCTAGTGGAAAGAGACCAAGGATACAAAAGTCAGAGGAACAGTGGTGTGCCGTTTTGCCACTTCAAGTGATCGGGTTCTTCAATAAGATTGTTTAAACAATGTGTACTAGAGCATACAAAATCATTCTCGGTGTGTGTTTGTGTGTGTGAGATAAGTCTGGGACCTGAACTAATGCCCTCGGTGCTGCACAGACAGGCTCCTGGCCCGCCTTGGACGCATTAATCACAGCTTATAATTAAATGTCTCCATCTCTTCACTCAGAGACTAGATGGGAGCTGAAAGGGGCCACAGCTGCTATCTGCTCACACTGCAGCCAGGCCAGGTCCAGGTCCTGATCCTGGATCAGCTCACCGCCCAGTCACCGCAAACCGGCAGCGCATCGCCCGAATGGGAAATATGGAAAACTCATCCAGTATTTATTTTCATTCTCCACATTCTCCTAAAGCCTCAAGTTTGGGCTCTGTTGGCTTTAATGAATACATAATATCTTGAGTATATCACATTTAATATTCTCATAGGTGGGTATGTTTACCAGTCTTGTATAAAGTACTTGAAAGCAATACTTGAGTAAAAGTACAAGTATCTTACCAGAAAATGACTTTGGTAGAAGTTAAAGTCACCTTTTAGAATATTACTTGAGTATAAGTCTTAAAGTATCTGATATTTACTGTACTTAAGTATAATAAGTAATGTTCTGATATTAAATGTACTTCATTTTTAGAAGTCAAAGTAAAAAAAACTTTGATTATGAACTTTATTGTGACTTCCTTATAGGTAAGCATAATATTCAGGGTTTCCACAGCTTCTGACATCAACCAAGAGAAAAACAGAAATAGAATTTAAAAAAATTTCTGAGGAAGAATCTTTCACTCCATCGTACGAAAACATGTCTTGCAAGTAACGAGTAATGAAGACGCCTATTTAGGAAAAGTAGTGAAGTAAAAGTGAAAGTTTCCAGAAATAGAAATAACGAAGGGAAGTACAGATACGAGAAAATTCTACTTAAGTACAGTAACAAAGTATTTGTACTTGTTAAATTACAACACTGATGGTTACTTAGTAGTGGTCCCTGTAATTGTTAAGGTACCAGTATAATTTTCCTAAAAAGACTTATTTTATGTCGGAGCTTGATTGTGATGATCTTATAAACACCTCAGTATGTTTCAAAGAAACTGTTCATACAACATGCCACATCTTTTGATGCTTACTTACCACCACATCCAAAGGCAAAACTGTTTCTAACTGTTGCCAATGGCTACACTCAAGGGCAAAAAAGCTTGCTTTCATAGCTTCCTCCTGACTGCATCATACTGCCTCCCCAATCTCTCCCCGAGAACTCTGTGTCTTTTGCATGTCGAGTTGTACAAATGGGGATAACCTTTGGAACAGTCTCTCCTCACATGCATTCATGGTGTTGTATTCAGTTATACACCTGAAAAGTGAAGGATGTAGTTGCATAAAGAATGAAAAGGAGCGATTGAGAGAGTAGTCCAAACCCTGTCGTATACTGCACATCTAGCCAATCACTGCATACTCACTGCACGTGCTTATGGGATTGTCTGTTGTCCAAAAGTTATAAAATGTTATGGATGCAGCCCCACGATTCCACCATGTGAAATCTAACTTTCATCTAAGTGAAAGTTAGATGATAAAAAAAATGCAATATGTTTGCTCAGGCCTTTAGGATTTAAAGAAACAATCCCCCAAGATTTTGATTATATAATTCTTTTTTACCCTTTTTATGGCTGTAAATTATAATAATTAGTAATAGTCGTTTAATGTATTTACACTCTGTAATTGCTTGTTGCACGACATTGTTGACTGTCTTCTTTATCAATTCAATGTGATGCTATGAATGCTCCCAGCCCATGGCTTGTTTGGCAGTGCTGTAAACAGATACAGGATACAAGATACAGTAGCTGCTCTAGGCATGTTTGCAGCCCCAGGGGTGGATACATGTGTAATTTAGAAGTGAAATCTGGGATCTGTATTTTTAAACCGCATATGCTGTTAACATCAGTAAATGCATTCACTAAATCAACTTAGTATTGCAACTTCATAGTATTTGTGCCTCTTATATAGTATTCCTCTTATAGGATCTTACTGTAAATGCAGGAATATAATCTAAATGTGTAACAAATAAAAAGTATATAAATATATCTGAAAATTGCTCAGTGTCTTTATCATGTCATGATAAAGACATGACTACTACAGTTCTTTGTCCAAAGCTTTGTTTATTAAATTGCACTGTATCAAATCATTAATAAGTGACAGCGCAGACCACTTTCATTGGGATAAAATGTAATACTCTGAGGGATGCTCCACAGGAGAGTGAAGGGGAATCGTGTGCTGAATGATGATGTCCTATTTAGAGGCGAGGGAGCTCACGTCCTAACTGAAGCTGCCTCATAATTAGAAAGTAGGGTCTAAAGAGGAGAGACATACATATGTAGACTGTGGAGCAGTGCACGTGCTAGTGATTCAGTCATTTTACAAGAAAATGAGATGGTATGCTTGAAATGATATCATAATTAAAATTAAAATAAAAAATGGTATTAACACCAGAAGGACCATTACAAACTCATTACTATTACTAGTTGGTAATTAGCAGAACAAAACAACAACAAATCATTGTAGATAATCATCATACAATGGTTACATTCTCACTGCAGGCCGTAATGCTCAACTGTGATTTGTGAAATCCAATTTGTTTGTTGTGGACTGTGGCCAACCAGGATGCATGCTACTGAAATGACCTGCATGCGCAAAAGTATAAGAGATGTTTGTTTGTGAGGACCTTCCTAGATGTAGCCTTAAGACCCTGGACTTTGCATTGACCACTCATTGTCTAAGTACACCGTCACAGCTTTTCTTACTACCTATGCCAACACTCTCTACAGTCAGACACAAGTGCAGAAACATAATGAATATCAGGTTGAACTGACACAAAAGTCACAAAAATGTCACTATAACTGCTGAGTCAGAATTCCACAAGTCTGTTATCAGATTTGGGGCCACATATAAAGGTGGCTCAAATTAGACTTAAAAATGTCAGATTCGTCTGACATTTTCAAGTCTAGTTGCAACACTTTTTGAGGTAGAAGAGATTATTTTCTATTACCAGCATTTTTGTGTACAGTACTTAATTTCTTACTTACTTTATTGTATCTGTTGTGGTGCTATTACACTATTCCTATAGGAACTGGTGATATGGTGATATTATTTGATTTAACTCTCATTTTTAAGCACATAGTGTCAACATTATGTTCTTATTGGAGCATGCACTGAATGTAAAGTGACTTAATTGTAATAAATATGCTTAGTTGTTTAATGTCTGATGGAATCACTGTCATATACTTATACAGTAGGATTTTGCAATAGTGAATAGTCACTTTCTGGACTAAACTGCATGTATAAACTTGTGGTGTAACTATATCAGCACTATTGGAACATCTTGTAATCCTGGGATAGGCTAATATAAATCATGTGTCCAAAGTGACCTTTTTGGACTTAATTACATTTTAATATAAACCATAATAACCCCCCAGTAACTTTTTGTAAATCTGTGGTACTAAATATTGGCTGTGTAATGACCTCATCTCATGGCCATTATACCCCACTATGGAAACCACTGCTCTGTCATTGGCCTCCAATGACTTAAGTGACAACAGAGTAGGCTTTTTACCCCCCTCTTCCTCTTCCTCTTCCTCTTCTTCTTCTTCTTCTTCTTTAACCCACGTAGTGTACGAACGAAGAGCGCGGTGGGGAAAAGCACAAACAATATACACATGCCTCCATATGCTTTCTGAATTTATCCTTAGATTTGCTGACCACCAGCCTCTTTTTAAAAGACATTGTAATTGAATAAATCACACAACGAGAGCAGAGATTTTGGACAAGACAATGTCTTGCGGGATAGGGAAGTAGGGAGAGAAATGCGTGTTATTACAACTTCAAACAAATCAACAACTTGGGTAGATTCAATTTTCGTTTTGTATTGTATAACGTAACGTGCTAAACATTTGCAACTGATGCTCATTTACGAACACTTTCGCTTAAATACACCGCCGTAGACACAGTTGGCTCCCCCTTAGCTTGCGTTTGGTACAGCCCACAGCTCCTTTTGGTAGCTACAGCGTCAGGAACTAGAGCACAACATGATGGAGACCATAGCCAGGCGGTTCCCCTCAGAGTTAACTTTTTAATCCCGGTTTTGTCGCGTTATCACACACAAGAGAAGGAGGCGGAGGAGGTCGGGCAGAGAAAAGGGGCTAAAAAGTCAGTCATGGTATGAGGTTAGCGTGAAAGTCGGAGCGTTTACTTGCAACTGAAGCACGTTGATATTTAATTGTGAGGAAAAGAAGTAGAAGACGAGGGAAAAGGGAAAGGGAAGCCCGGAGAAGCGAGAGAAAAGCGGGGTACAAGATGCAGCTGGCCGCGGTGCTGTGGGGCTCCCTGATAACTTTGCTGCTCAGCCAGAGTCCAGGTAAGAACATGTCCGTTTAAAAACGCTGCAAAGTGGAGCTGAAACTGCATGTGAGCGTGTTTTGGGGAGGTGAACGGAGGTATGTGTGCACCGCCGGTGTGTTAACTGTATTTGTGTTGTATTCCGTCCCTACGAGCTCTGTGAAGTGGTTTGACTCGTACATTCAGACACAGCAACTCTGCAGCCAAGTTTCCCCCATATTAGAGAGCGCAATTTAGGTGGTTAAAATAGAAACTGTAGTGGAAAATATGTCTGAGTTTGAGCGTGAATCTTTTTTACTTTTTTATTTATTTGTTTATTTTTAATCTTGTTTGACAACAACATGCGAGTGTAAGTGACGCGACGGTCCGGGCTCTCAGATTAGATTAGTTTTTTATAGATTTAACTTGAGAAAATGTTTTAATTTTATAATTTCACTTTTGATATTTGCTATGTTTTGTAGGCTACTCTGGACCCTTCTTATCCTGTATGCCAGCGAAACGTGCTGTTGGAAGTATATGGTATTAGATGTTGTAGCGCGTGGCACTATGATTCTATGGGGTATGTGGGGATTTGGAAGATTTTGTAACTGTTTTTTGGTGTTAATGCATGTAGGTTGTATGGACCACAATATGATTGGGTGTATGCATGTCTGGTGTCCTGTCAGAGCTCCACCTTCAGGCAGATTGCTATCAGCCCTGGCTGATGAGGAAAATAAACCCAAATCTTAAATCAGTTAAAATGCTGGTTTAAGCTTTCTAAGTTGTGGCTTGTGGGTGCCTAGAAACTGAGAATGAGTCATGAAATGTACAAAAGACAATATGTAGTGGAGTTTGTGCTTGTGCATGGGTTATAAGCTGCAAAAAAGTACAGAACTGTTTTTTGTATTTTTAACTTTGACTTAAAAATGCACTTTTCAGTTATCTCTGTTATGCAAATGATCCATTGACTTAAAACTTATTTATGGGATATGACAGCAATTTTAGTGGATGTTGCCTCATTTAGTTTAAAAAAAAAAACAACCAAGCATGTTGCTCTGGACTGTGATTGCAGGTGAACTGGGTTATTTATCTATGATAACCTACATCCTGCCACCCCCCCAGCAGCACGTGTAGCCTAATAGGAGTGATTTCCACCACCCCCTTCCTATGTTTTCTCTAACACCTTGTATTTACAACATGTTAGAACAGCCGCTGGAATGCAAAGACCCTACGTAAGCTATTTCTAAACACACACACACACACACACACACACGCACACACGCACACACGCACACAGTCACACACGATTGCTGTGCCCTCTGACATGACATGAAAAGATTTATCTGACAGGATAGCAATAATTATATCTGTAATTGGCTGGTTAGACCTCAAAAAGAGGTTGCTGTAATTGTGACACCTCCTAAATGTCACCAGTAGATTGTCTCCAAAATGTCAGCCAGATAAGATTCAGTATTCAATTGAAAACAAAAGCCCCCCTGAATGATCCACATTCAGGGGGGCTCGTTTAATAATGGACTTGTTCTAAAGCAATTAAGTCTGCCGGGCCTGTATCATGTCTTAAACACATCGTCGTCTGTCGTGCATGTCGCACACAACTGACACTGGGTTTGTAGGGCCAGTACCAGATAAATGGTGTTTATTCCAAGTTTCAATTCAAGATCTTTAAATATGATCATAATCATGCCAGCAATTCCAAATACGACATTTTCTCCTCAGCGTTTTATATTTGTCAGGGTGGAAAATCCTTTAAAAAACTGAAACCCTCATGTGACACTGACAGTCAGACTCGCACTAATGACATTATTTTAGGGCTAGTGGCTCTTTAAGACAAGATCTCATCCCACAGCTATCCAGTGGTTGGAAAACTCCAAGATACATGAAAACCCAACATAGAAATATCTTTGAACAATGAATTGACTAAATAAAATGTTCAAAGCAAAAATGTAGTTCCAGTGCGTCAAAAATGGAAACGATTATCTTATCGGCCCCAAATATTGGCAATGTGATATATCGCTCTAACCCTGACATATCAGCTGTCCTGACTCTCTTGTATTATAAGATATACATAATGGGCTCATGGAAAGATGAATTAAGTGGTAAAGACAAGCTGTATACTGTGAAATGGCATTATAAAGACCAGCCGCCGGTCCCAGCTGACAGTAGATGACCCAGGGCTGTGTGTGTGTGTGTGTGTGTGTGTGTGTGTGTGTGTGTGTGTGGGGGGGGTCAAGATGCCTTCTCAGCTAGGTCTAGTGGCCTTGCAGTAATAGGCTGAGTTAGTTTAATGGTGTGTTGGGGAGTGTGTTATACGATTTAATGATGTCGTCTGGGACAGGATGACCCCTCACCCACTCCTGCGATCCCCACTGAAGGCTCCTCATTTACTAATAAACTATTGATTGGACTCACAGGTTGAGTCAGAACACCTCTGGTGTTGTTCCACTGAAGGCGTCACTGCACATTAGATCACATTTGTACTTACAGTTAAGCATCATTGACCGATAAATCCATAATCCAATGTGGATTGGGGATGGGATGAAATATTCAACTTGAACAACGAGCCTTCTCCTGCAGAATTGAACAGGACTAAACTGAGACAGTGCTGCTGTATGAATCTGACAGCTTGGCAACTGTCCAAAAAGAAATCCTTCCTTAAGTGGGGTTGGTTGGTTTTAGCTTCTGCAGCCAAACAAAGAATAAGAAAAGAAAGGAGATAATGACAGTAAAGGAGGAGAGGTGGGCTGCGATTATTTACGTCATAAACAAATGTCCATTGCAGTTTACTAGAACTCAAGGCTACATCTTCAAATAGCTTGTTTTGTCCAAATTAAAGTCCAAAACCCAACAATGTTCAATTTAAAATGCCGGAAACCAGACAAAAGCAACACCACATCACATTTAAGATGCTGAAAGTGGTAAATGTTTGGTATGTTTTAGTTGATAAAAGGCCTAAATGAGTTTCCAGCATTGTATTATCGCAGGCGGGTCGCCTCACCAGAAATATTGGTATCGGTTTCGGCAGCAAAACTCTGGAATCGTATCCTCACGAGTACAGAAACATTTGAAACAAGAGAGATGAGGTGTGCCAGGAACTGTCACATCTCCTCCTTGCCACCTCTGCAAAACCATTTCATGATTATTGAAGATGTTGTTGATAAATATTCTTTTGATCGTCTAATCCACTAATTGTTTCAGCACTAGTGGTAATTGGAAGGAGAACAGAAGAAGTATAAAGTAGAAAATCACAGGAATAAAACCGGTGTATAGTATTATAGTAATATAATATAGAGTTAGAGGAACGGAGAGAGGTGAGGAGAAAGCGGGTTGAGGAGGGGAGGTAGGGAGTTTGGCCTTGTGTTCGCTTTAGGTTGCTGCTGGCCTCAGTGTCCTTCCCTGACACCTGTATCCCCTCATCGGATTGATTAGTCCCCTGGCATTGCCCTACTCATCCTGGACTAACACACTCACTCACACACACTTTAACTAGTGACCTTTTCACAGAACCTGCAGGCGTGGTTTTTGCCTACCCAGCAAGCATTAGAATGATGATTGATGACCTTGTCTTGCAAAATAGCTCCAACATCACATTTGATTAAGTGTCCTCAGAGTAATTGTGTTGGTATTAATGGTGTTGCAATGTTGATATTACAGAATAACTCAGCCTACAGACAGATTAATTGCTTGCCACAAAGTTGTTTTTGGTACAGATTCCACTCTGCAGGCGACGATACTTTTCTCCGACAGAGAACGGTTGTTTTCGAGGATGTGGCCGTGGCTCAAGGTCTATGAAACGGGACTCCTTTGTCTGTACACTTGGCAGGGTTTGATTGTTTTGGCATATATGCACATTCACCTTCCACTCTGTTGACTTTCTTGTCGAGGCTGAAGCTATTCAGGGGCTTCAGGGGGAGGACAAGGGTGAACGTTTCATTATGGGTTCTGAGACTGGAGCTGCTGTGTTGGATGTGTGTATGTGATTTTTGTATGCTGAATGAATATGTGTGTATGTGCGTGCCCTCCTCTGGTCTAGCTGGTTGAGTTGGTGTCAGCCAGGCCTTTGCTTTCACCAAGGGAAGGCAGACTGGCCCACCTGATACCCCCACTGTGCTTTGTCTGTCTCTGCTTAGGGGATGGAATTGCACCTCCAAGGTAGCATTGGAGGTAACCTGTGATTACTTGATTTGAACCCCCCCTCCCTGCGCGCTTCCAACATTCCCATGTGGATGAATGTGAGAACCCCCCCCCCCCCCCATCCCTCTACTCATGTTCCTTCACCTTCCTATAAATCACCTGGCTCTCTCCCTGCGAGGCCGGCCTCCTCTGCGAGAGACCCCCCAGGGGTACTCTCGTCTTTGGGGTCGTTTTTCATTTCAGAACATGATGCCACGGCCCCGGGGCCTATTTCAATTATGTTCACAGCGCTAATATATGTCACAGATGTCCGCTTTGAGATCACACAAGCAAGAAAACAAACAGTCAACCACTGGCAGCCATCAGTGCGGAGAGCAACGGTTGGCGGTGTAACAACAGAAAAGCTCCACTGGTGGAAATCCATGTCAAGGGTTTAATTCTGTTATACTGTTTTTGCTGCCGCTTTCGCACACTACGAGGATGATGAAAGACTGCCACCAATGTGTGTTTGTTCATTTAAATGGCCTGATGTTTGAAGGAATTTGTAGTGCAGACCAAAAACAGCCAAACGAATTAAGATACATTGTAACATCTGGCACAGGGACAGCAAATGAAAATGAGCATTCCAAACTAACTCTGGCCCGTTTTTCTGTTGATCACTCCCAAAAAAGCATTTAGTCTGCCGGTAGCTGTGGCTCAGGTTGTAGAGTGGTTTACATTAATTGTAGGCTTGGTGTTCTGATCCCTACGTCCTCCTGTCCACATGGCAAAGGGACCTTGAGCAAGACTCTAAACCTCAAATTGCTCCCAGTGTGTGAGTGTGAATGGGTGAATGAGGGACCATGTGCTGACCAAGTCCATTCTTGTCTGCAGCTGGTAACACCAGCAACCTAAGCTTCCCTAAAACATGTATTACAAAATGTGTGGTTTTAGTTTAATGAACATTTCTTGTTTGAGTGCTTAGATAAAAAAAATAAAAAAACTCGGCCAATGGCAGATTTCCATCACATTTTGATAATAATGTTTCTCTCTGAAATGGTGACTTCAGGTAACACATGCCCACTGTCTTTAAAAAAATGTGTTCCATGAAATTCAGGCCACGTCACCGTAGAGGTTTGGTACCAAAAGGGACAGTCGTCGTTTTTTAGGCCATGTAGTATGAATTTGTGTTCCTTGGGGGTTGCAGATTATTGGAGACTGTAATAAACTCTGGTTCTCTGTCTCAGCGGGGGTCTGCTGTAAAGGACAGAAAGATAAGCAGAGCTGGAGATTCGCTGTCTGAGCACAACCAGGGGAGGGGGGGCAGGGACACAAAGACATTTTGAAGGACACACTCTTGTACAGATCCATAGTAACTTAATTCTTCAGGGGCTTCACTTCAAAGCATCTGCAGGGACGCTGATGATTCTAGCAAATTTGGTTGAAGACATCCGTGAGAAATGATTGATTTTTGTGATGAAAGACCTCTTTTGGTCTCCAAATGTGGTTTCAGCCATGCATTAAAAATAAGCCACTTATTCTTGTGTATCCAAGAAGACACCATGGGATCCTCTCTACAGACAAAAAGAAATTTGTTTGATGCCCGTGTCTGCACGGATGAGTGTCAACAGGGAATTTGTGCAGGGCCATATTTTCAGCGTGTCTAATGGCTTAAACTGCTCAGTGGGCCACACACACAAACATATGGTTTGGGGATGACTTTTGTCTGTGGGCAGTAGAAACATCCAAACAATTTGTCAGTGCAGGACAGTTGTCCCCTTGTCATCTTTTGGGCAGGGGGTATCCAATTAATCTTGGAAATGAATGGGCAGTTTCTCAATAGACAACAATTAATCATTAATATCCTGGATTTAATATCTTCTGTTGGATGATCATTTCTTAACAACTGATGCAATTCTGTCCATCCGTCTTCCCTCCCTCTCTCCCTCCCTCCTCTGGTCTAGCTGTGTGTGTGTGTGTGTGTGTGTGTGTGTGGCTCACAAACAGCCCGCCCGCTATGCAGCCTCATGTAATGGAGGAGATGAAGCTTCTTCTGTTAATTGATGTCAGAGCTGTGACTCTGTTTTTTGTGTCTCTCCACAGTATCCGTCTCACACACACAAACGCACACTTGTTTCAAAAAATGCATCAAACCACCTACAGAAACCTATCAAACCACTGTCGAGGATTTTCAGATGCTGAGGATGAATCGGAGAATTCTGCAGAGACTGAGATGGTGCAATATAAGATCTTTATTTCTTGGACAAAGATCGAAGTTATCTCTGCAGAAAAAAAATGAAGTCAGGGCGCTGTCCTGCAGCATAATTATTTACTCCTTCTTTGTTGATCCATAATTTCCAAACAATTTTCGCTTCACCAGAAAATTGAAAATTATGCTTCTTTCTGCAGAGCTTTTGTGTTTACAAGGAGACGGTATTATGGCAAGCCAGTAGCATATTTTGCGACATTTGTTAAGTTTTTGCCTTGGCTCTGGGTCACCATTACAATCCATTGTAACTGCTGTGATTCCAAGCTGACTACATGTTCTGGAGTAAGCTGCAAACATTTGAAGCCACCTTTCAAGTCACAGGAGGTGAGTATTTGATAGTTGAAGTTACATGGCCATTTCTGTCCTTGTTTTCCAGGTATTTCTTTGTAGTTTTTCCATCTTTATTCTCACATAAGGTTGTTTTCCTGATCATATACAGTATGTGCACCTCTCGTGCTCAGCACCTTAAACTCTTCCAGTTTGCCTATGGTCACCATCTTTATCTGTCCTGCCCACCCTCTCTGTTCACCAATGGTGGTCCTGCAGATGGGGGCTTGCAGCTGTCTCATAGCTCACCTCCAAAAGGTGCCTGAATGATGGCCCCTCACCTCCCTTAACATGCCTGTATGCACAAACTGCCTGTTCAACCATATGTTCAGGAACACACACAAACACCCCCAGCTTCCATCTCAAGCTTTAGATAAGATTTGTGTGTGATATGATTTGACTGAGACCCCCCACCCTAAAAGACTTAACTCAGCACACTTACTCAACAAACACACACCCGTGTTAAATCCTGTATCACGTCAACACATCCTGTCTGTGCATTTACACTTTTGGCAACCTAATGGGCTGAATGTGGAGTTTAAAGGCTTGATGTTTCGATGTAGTAAAACAATATGTGAAATCTGTTGTCTTCCGGTAGTTACCAAACTTCATGTTTAGCTGCTGTCCATGTACCATCTGATGTTGGTGTGTAGCTCAGCTCCGTAGAGAAACAGCTGAATGTACTTGGGTGACTTTCCGATCACACTGCATACAGTATGAGCACATGGTGTATCCGTGTCGCCTTTCCCTCCCTGCGACTCTACAACTGCAGGGAAACACCTGCTATGTATCTGATGTCGATCTAGCTGTTGAAACCAGTAGGAGGCACGCTGCAGCACCTATGGTATTAAAAACGCTTCCAAAGAAAAATCAGACACACTCACAAAAACCTGATTCAACGTGACACCAACTTCCAAAGGCTGCAGTGCCTGTCGAATGTTTGGCAAATATACAATTGAAAATAATAATAATAAAAAAAAGAAGTGCTCATCACAGTTTCCCAGAGCCCATGGTGACGGCTTCAAATGTCTTTTATGTCCCATCAACAGTCCAAACACAGAGATACTCCATTTACAACATAAAACAGAGAAAACAGCAAATATATTCAAATTGGAATCGGATAATACTTGCAATGTTCAATTTAAGAAATACTTTCAATATTCATGGATTTATCAAAATTGTTGATTCATGTTCTGTTGCTGGACTAATTGTTGTTAGCATTTGTAATAACATCCTAATTATTGTGCTTTTATGATCTCCTATTAATTTGCCAAATTTAAACTAGCATAAAACACAATCAAGATCCTCTGCATAAAACTACAGCGTGCGTAACATAAGCTATTTCAACAGTAGTTACAAGTTCATGATAACAACAGAGATGGCTGTGCGCTGGGAGTCTGGTACATTTTATACTTAAAGTGCCCATATTATGAAAAAATCACTTTTTCTGGGATTTGGGGTGTTATTTTGTGTCTCTGGTGCTTCCACACTAGGGTTGGGTACCGAAACTCTGTGCCAATAGGTCCCCGGTTCCGACGTAAACGGTAGTAACGAGACCGAATAACAACGAAAATTTCGGTGGCTTATTTCGGTGCCTGACTTTACACTCGACAGCAGGTAACGTTAGCCTACCTTTAGCTAGCAGATGGATTAAACACGGATAAAATGCTGACAGGTAACGTTAAACAGTGTAAAGTGTGACTGTATATCAACAGTCTGCTCTGCAGCGCAGCAGCTGCCGACGTCGGAAAAACACAGATGGTGCATTCACTGAAACTGGTAACCTACAGCCTCGCGGTGCATTCAAAGTTATTGTAAAATACCCTTTTCCCATCTGGTTGTTGTTGTTTTTGTCGTTCAACAGCAATTTACTGGTGAAATAAGTTATTGTGTGTTATAAGTTATAGTTATTACATTACTATTAAATCATTTAATTTTGACCATATGGCCTTAGTAATAAACAATGTGTTCTTAAATGTCACCGACTGTTGTTTAGTCGGCCTATCCTTCTTGTTTCTTCTTTTTTTTAAAAACTTTCTTAAAAAGTATCGGTTCAGGCACCGTTTAGGCACCGGCACCGTTTTAAAAGTACCGATTTAGCACCGGTATCGGGAAAAAACCCAAACGATACCCGACCCTATTCCACACGCATACAAACTTGGAAAAAAATCTATCCATGCTGTTCTGAGTGAGATACGGTTTCTGAATGTGTCCTGCCTTCAGTCTCTGGGTGAGCTGTTCAAAATCTGCAGGGCTTGTTACGTAACTAGCCGACGGGCTAAACACAACCGTTAGCATGCTAGCGCTAGCGTTAGCATGCTAGCTCGTTCTCAATGGCAAAGCACTGCTACAACACACACAAGTTCACCATAATCTACAAAAGAAGTACTTCCATGTGCGCCCTCCTTTAGAAGAAGTCTCCCGGCTAATCCTGCTTTGTAACTGACCAAAGTTGGAGAAACAATCTTTCTTTTACTGTCTATGGAGCTAACTGACATGATCTACCATCTGAGCTACTGCGCATGTGCGAGTGGAATCAAAGATAGTACAGAAGGAAAGATGATTCACTCTGTAGCTAAAACAGAGACCTGAACACAAGGTGAAAAGAGGAGCTGCAGCAGTGAGAGAGAGCTGTGTTGTACAACAAAAATATGGTGTTTTTTGAAAATTTAAACCATGTAAACATTCTGGTACAACCTTAAAATACAATTATGAACCTGAAAATGAGCATAATATGGGATCTTTAAAATGGAAATTAGGTCATACCATAGGTAGCAAATTTATTTTTTTACTTTTTATTTAACCTTTTTTTATTCAGGGAAGGTTCACTTAGAGGAAGCCTCTCTTTTGCAGGAATGCCCTGATCACATTTACACAGTTACACACATTCGTACCTGGAAGCTGCCCAGTACAACCACAGTCTGATCTGCTGGCTACTGAGCAACTCCACTGGAGCAGTTGGGGTTAAGGGCCTTGCTCACCACCTCAGTGGTGGTGGTAAATGAGGGAGGGACAAGCGCTGCACTTTCCCCACCCAGATTTTTTATCCTGTTGGTCTGGGGATTGAACCAACGACCTCCCGGTCACAAGCGCTCTTCTCTATCCTTTAGGCCACCACTGCCCCTAACTGCTAGCTAGAAGAAAACAGAGGTATAAATTCCCCCCCACTTTTACTCTCACAGTAATTATCTCAGAGTGTAGCCTATGTATACACGCACACACACACACACACACACACACACACACACACACACACACACACACACACACACACACACACACACACACACACACACACACACACACACACACACACACACACACACACACACACACACACACACACACACACACACACACACACACAGAGAGGCAGCTAAGACTTCCTCAGGGCTTGTATAATCTCAGTGCCTTTGCCCTTCTAGAGTGACATCTCTCACTTTTGTCCCCTCGATACTGGCGCACAGTGATGTCACCTGAAAGTGTGAGAGCTGAAACCTGACTCTCGACACACAAAAAACACACACACAATGCTTAACCAGAGAGAGTGCCCTCACAGCTAGGTGTTGATGCAGGCGAAGCACTGTACCTGTGTAATTCATACTTCATGGAGGGATGTTGTCTCACATCTTCCTTCTCCGCCATATGGACTGGGAAATGTTCAAGGAAGCAGCCACCTACAACAACATCACAGACATTGAGGAGTACACAGACACTGTGAGCTCATACATCACCAAATGCATTGATGATGTCACACAAAAGAAAAGCATCACAATTCGAGCCAACCGGAAGCCATGGATGACAGGAGCTGTCGACAGGCTGCGGATTGCCAGGGACGAGGCCTTCTGGGGCAGAGCTAAGGATGAAGCAGGCCTGAGAACAGCGAGAGTCAACCTGACCCGTGGCATCAAGAAAGCGAAACAGGACTACACACACAAGATACACACACACACTTCAAGGACAGCAAGGACGCACGGAGCCTATGGCAAGGCATCCAGGCTATTACAGACTACAAGCCTGCAGCACATAGCTGTGAGAGCGACACCACTCTGCTAAACAACCTGAACAGCTTCTTCGCAAGATTTGAAGCACAGAACAACACACGCCCACAGAAAACACCACCACCTCCACACGACCAGCCCCTGTGCCTGTCTGCTGCCAGCGTGAAGATGTCACTCTCTGCCATCAACGCCCGGAAAGCAGCGGGTCCAGACAACATCCCTGGTAGGGTGCTGAAAGACTGCGCAGAGGAGCTAAAGGATGTCTTCACAGACATCTTTAACACCTCCCTGAGGCAAGCCATTGTCCCATCATGCTTCAAGACTGCCACCATCATACCTGTGCCAAAGAAATCATCCCCAGCCTGCTTCAATGACTACCGCCCTGTGGCACTGACACCCATCATCATGAAGTGCTTTGAACGACTAGTCATGTCACATATCAAATCCACCCTGCCTACCACCCTGGACCCATACCAGTTCGCATACAGGGCGAAACGATCCACAGAGGATGCAATCTGCTCTGCCCTCCACCCAGCACTCACTCACCTGGACAAGAAAGACTCATATGTGAGAATGCTGTTCATAGACTTCAGTTCAGCGTTCAACACCATAATTCCACAACAACTCATCTACAAACTGGACAGACTGGGACTCAGCCCCTCCCTCTGCAACTGGCTGCTGGATTTCCTCAGCCAGAGGCCTCAAGCTGTGCGTGTGGGCAACAATGTCTCACACAGCATCACCCTGAGCACGGGGGCTCCACAAGGCTGTGTGCTCAGTCCGCTGCTCTTCACCCTGCTGACACATGACTGCACACCTACCTACAGCTCCAACCACCTTGTGAAGTTTGCGGACGACACAACACTGGTGGGGCTCATCACCAAGGGCGATGAGACCCACTACAGGAAAGAGGTTGAGCTCCTGACCACGTGGTGCAGAGACAACAACCTCCTGCTAAATGTTAGCAAGACCAAGGAGGTTATTGTCAGCTTCCAGAGAGGCCACACCGGTCTCCCCCCATTGACCATCGACGGCGCTGCTGTAGAGAGGGTGAGCAGCACCAAGTTCCTGGGGGTGCACATCAGTGAGGACCTCTCCTGGACAACCAACACTGCATCACTGGCCAAGAAAGCACAACAGCGCCTCTACTTCCTGCGCAAACTCAAGCGGGCAGGGGCTCCACCACCCATCCTGACCACATTCTACAGGGGAACCATCGAAAGCATCCTTTCCAGCTGCATCACTGTGTGGGGTGGTAGCTGCACTGACTACAACAGAAAAGCTCTACAACGCATTGTGAGAACAGCTGAGAGGATAGTTGGTAGACCACTCCCCTCCCTGCAAGACATCTACACCACCCGCCTCACACGAAAAGCCATCACAATTGTCAACGATGCAACCCACCCCGCACACTGCCTGTTCAGCCTCCTGCCCTCCGGAAAGAGATACAGAAGTCTCCGCTCCCGCACTACCAGACTCACCAACAGCTCCATCCACCAAGCGGTGAGACTGCTAAACTCTCTCCCCTCCCGGCTCCCAGCCAGCAGAACCACCAGGCTGGCAGGAGTATAGGAAGACAGTCTGGACTATACCCACCCCCCCCCATCCCCCCTCAACCCCCACCCACACACACTCCCCAACAAGGAAACAACAAAAAACCCTGAACTAAGAACTGTTAACACTCCTGACTGGAAACTCTTGACCTCTGCACTGCAAATTGCACACACCTGCTGCTACATATATTTATTTTTTAGTACTTAGTATTTACTTACCGTTATTATTCAATATTACTATTACATTGCATTGAAATTTGCACACACCTGCTGCTGTACATATATACATTTTAGTATTCAGAATTTATTTACCATTATTTATTATATTATATTACTACTACTGCTGCTACTTCATATATGTTTATATGTTCACTGTAGAATAGGGAAATGTCTGTCTATCTGTTGTCTGTGCACTTTATGTTTCACCGTGGGAGAGTGAGAAACGTACTCTCGATTCCTTGTATGTCTTGACATGTAAGTAATTGACAATAAAGCCTCTTTATACTTTATACTTTATACTTTATACTTTATACTTTATATGTCTTCATGCTTATGCTTCTTCTTTACATCTCCCCCCCACTCTCTTTCTTCTTTACCATTTTCTTTCAATGGACCCTTACAGGCTTTAACTCAGCCAGGCCTGTGATGAAGGAAATGGAGGTGGTAGTTGTGAAGGTGGTGAGGGTCTTTATTATACAAACAGTGAAGGGCTTTGGAGGCCCCCTTTGAGACATAGAGCTGGAATGGGGACGCGGCTGAAAGCGCTGGACTCCCTAATGAACTCGAGTGGCCCATAGAAGCGAGGCCTTTTCACAGAAGCCAAGGAGGACAAAGTGTCAAAACAAGCCCAGCCCCTCTTCGTTCACAGGGGCTAAACGCCGCCTTTTGACTCTGTGGAGTGTGGGCATCTGAAGGGGAGGCCATGAGGAGAAAGGAGGGGGAGGCAGAATGTACTTGTTAAAACAATGGCCTCTTAAATCAAGCACCCCTCCTTGCCTCTCTTCTTCTCCTTAGCTCCTCTGCTCCCGCCTCCCTAACCCCCTCCTTGTATCGCCTCGACTTCCAATTAGACCTACTCTTGCACAAGCTGTTGAAAGCCCCATATATCGCAGGGGCCTCAAAGGAGAGGCTTTGGAGTTGCGTCTCTGTAGCAGTGTTGCCTCTATGAAAAGTCTTAGTATTCAGAGGAGATCCCTGTTTGGGCTCTTAAAAGGACTCAATCTGCCACTGGGGACTTGTGTACCATCATGTCCCCTCCATTCGCCGCCTCTACACTCCCTTCTTCCCTCTTTCTGAGCCACTCCACCCCCTCCATTCCTCGTCTCTCCTTCTCCGTCCCACCCTCAGCCAAAACTCTTTCTTCTGTTTGTGACCCCTCCGTTGCTCCGCCATGCTTGGCTGCTCACAGGGCCGGGGCAGGAGCCGTGCACGGCCGGGGCCCAAGTGCTTGCTGCCTCCCTCCCCTTAGATGTTTAGCCATGGATGAAAAGCGGAGACAAATATGTCTGTGGTTCAAAGTCCATCCCGGCAATTACAGTGACTGATTAAAGAGTTGGCCTACACAGGCAGCTATGTATAATACTACAACTCCCACTCAGTGTTTCATAACAGCACCTTCAGAATAGAACTGAGCTCAGCAGTGCCTGATAAGGGCCCATGGCTGGCTGAGTCCACTGTTTACGGTGCAGTGATTGAGAGTTGGTGCCATAAAAGGGGCCACGATTGTTTTATGTCCAGAGTTTTTAATAACTAGAGCAGACAATGTTGTTAAAATATTCCTGTGCATTAAATAGAACTAAAAGACTAGTGCTGCAGCAATCAATAGTCACTCACGATTGCTTTTTTTTTTCCTATTTCATGTTCATGTTGTTAATCAGGTTGTACTCAAGATGTTAATTTACTTTAGACTTCCCTGTCATTGTCACAAATTATCTTAAATGCAGGACTGTGATTACACCAAGGGGCAATTTCAAATGTTAATGTAAACATAAGCATTGTTTGCACGATTGAGACTCTTTTGAACATCTCCTCAAATACATGCTGTATAGCTGCAACTTTAAACAGTTTAAAACTAATAACCCTTGGTTGCAGATTTTGTGTTGATCCTAATCATGGATTACTAAATTAAAAAAATAAAACCCAAAAACCAATCATAAACCAATCATCAAGGCTAACATTTAGCAAAACAAAGAACTAATAATGTTCCAATACTTTATACTTTTAAATGTATTTGGAAAAGTCCAGTAGTTGGTTCTCAGCATACAAGGGAATTTTGTTTAAGTGTTTAAACAATTATCAAGAAGCAGTATATTTGCTGGAAGGAAGAAAAGTTAAAGGAAAGAAAAAGAGAATGAATAATAAGTGTTACAGTTACTTTGCCTGAGGATTGTATTTGGCCACTCCCAGAGGCCAGAATTAGTCTTTATGCCTTAAGGCAAAACTAGAGATAGATCATAACAACAACAACAACAACAAGACTCTCCACCACAACCAGGGGAACCATCTGCCTCGACTGAAGTGAACTTAAGCGGGCCGCAACAATACTCTGCTGAGAGTCGGCACTAATTGGGTCAGCATGATTTTCTACTTTTGTTGCTAGGTGGTTGATCTATGGGGCTTCTATTCTGAGAAGCGCCTACTTAAGTTATTGTATCGGCCATCAAGAGACAAATCCATCTATGTTGGGCAAAGTCCATTCTCTCACATCGTCCTCATTTTCATTTAGCCCACATTTATTTTAGCGGTCTTGCTCCAAATCATAGTCATGGCCCAAAATGGGTTCCCTCAAAGGCTTGTCCCACTTCTTTTGTAATTTTTGTGTATAAATGTATAAATTTAACTGGGAGGCCTTGGTCTTGAGTGTATGCTTTCCATTGTTGTCATGGATGGCAGGGAGAACTAAGGATAGGCCCTCTGTAGATCTGACGGTAGCAGGCAGGGGTCTGTGGTTTTTCTAAAGCTAATCCATACAGTATGCCTGTTTTTTTTGTCTGTGATTAAAGTAGAGAAGACCTAGAGTTGTAGAAAAGGTTTGACCTGTGTAGAAGTAATATGGAACATGTCAAATGCTTCACATTGGCAGCCATTTCCCTGTCTTCTTGACGCAGAAAATCTTAATTTATGCTGTTTCTGCCCTCTTGTTCAGATTGGACAAAGGCAGAAATCTTGAGTGTCAGGCAGTAGGGGTGTTACACCCAGCTCACGAGACGTGACACAAGCTTGGGTTCACGAGAATGAGCCAAGACGAGATTTTAACCTATTTTTAAGAAAACTTCAATGAAGAAATAAGATTGTAAAAATAGTCCTTTTATTCAATTGAAAGTCACAAAATGAAAAACGAGCACTGAAAGGGGGGGGGGGGGGGGGTAATAATATTATTAGTGTTTTTGTTGTTAATTATTATATATTTGACACATGGCACTGACATTCTCTAACAGCAGTCAAGTTGTCATTGTTTGTGTCAAACAAGTTGTGAATTTGTTGTAACATTAAAACAGGAGAGGACTTACTCTGTGCTCAAAGTGATGCTCGGAGCTCCAGTGGTTTCTTCTCTGGGTGAATGAAACTTTCTGGAAAATGTTGTAGCAGAATCACGGGAACAATTCCAGGATATGCTTTTTTCCATTGGTTGTTGCATTAAATCTTACCTAGATTCTGATTGGCTATTGTGTAGCCCCTTTCTTTTTTTTGATTGGCTGATAAGTGGCAGGCTCGATTAAGAACTCCAGGGGAGACGCGCTTGATTTCTGCCGGTTCCATAGTGAGAGCGAAGAGGCCAGAGAAATTTTGGGCGCTGTGGCATATTAAATGTATTATAAATATTTTTTCTGCGTGAGAAATACAATGTGTGGCGAGAGTGTGTGACAAAAACCCGAAATGAGTGACTGTCACGCTCAATGCGTGACACTTGAGAGCCCTGCAAGCGTTTTCTGGCAGTAGTTGAGACCAGTTGTTTTTGTACTTGAATTTGTCATTGTACAGTAGACAGACAGAAATAAAGCTTATTTTACTATTGTTTCACAGTGATTACATTCTAAACACAAATAAATTACCATTAAACACTCAACAGATGACTTTTGTGAAGACAGATGCTCTTTTCCCCTCCTCTGCATTGTATTCATTGCTGCAGTAAATAAGGAATTAGGCTACTCTTATCGATGTATGACCTTTTTATAGGACGAAGGGAGAACATTTCTTTGTTTCATATCATTAAAAGTAAAGTTAGGTTTTGCTGTACGCGTCTCAACTCATTTTAAAAAGGACAGAGAAAGAGAGGGGTCTGCCCGAGACAGTGTCACAGTAAATGGCACGCTGCAGACGTCTCTGTCTCTGTCTCTGTCTCTGTCTGTCTGTGTGTCTCTGTGTCTGTGTTTTACAGGCTTTTTTCGGGTGGGGGGGATCTTCTATACTAGTCAAAAATGCTGGCTGCTACTCAGCACTTATGTACTGATATCGCGAGACACTTTTTACCTCGACAACAAATCTCGTCACGGTTTAATCTCGCAAGATCTCGTGGGACAAGATCTAGTCACACCTCTATCAGGCAGCCCACAGGCTCTCACATAGCTTTGCATTGGTGGCAGATGCTAATTGCATTCATTGCTCCTAGGATATGAGGTGATTGGAGATAGAGTACGCATGGATGTTTTTGTCCAGACCTGGAAAACTGGTGCTGCTTACAGATCCTGTACAGGTGTTAGCCTGGAAGCGAGAGGAAATCTGTGGTACAGTTAAATCAGAGCCAGGCCTGGACCTAGCCGTGGAAGTTGGATTGTATGCTGGGGTTGGACTAGGCTATTGAAAAACTCTGGTCAGTATCCAAACTGGCCTGTTCATTTTCACTATCCTTGGGAGTTTGAAGGCTTCAGTTTACAGCACAAGTTCTATAAGAGCCAAACGGTTTGCACCAGTAGAAATGAACAGCTCACTTTCCAGCTACAGACCCATTTGGAAAGTGTTTAAAGTGTTTTAAGGTTCAACCTTAAAGTTCTAAGGACAATACAATGACTGGTACTATACATAGGCAGCAGTTCGGGCACACTTAGAAATACCTCCTGACAATGTCAGTCGGTGTCCTCTCTGACTACCTCTCCTGCTGCAGGCTACTTTAGATCTTCGATTGATTGCTGTAACCTTGGCAGCCAGAAGGGAGCCAGGGACACACTTTAGAGCAGCATTCATAAAACACAGTCACTTCTGAAATTGCTCATTTAATAGGGATGCTGTGCAGACTCTTGCTCTCTTAAGAGAGCAGTGCATGAGGCTCTGAAAGCGTATTTCAAGGCGTTTTTACTCATCCTCTTGCCTTCACACTCAGTGGTGAAGCATTCATTTTATGTCCATGTCCAAGCGTACCAAAATGCGGCATTACAAACCATGCAAGAACGTCCACTCCTCTTATTGGTCGGATGCGTCTGGGGGCGGGAGCAAGAAAGTAAATACAGGAAGAAGGTTCTGTGTTCTGGACTAGTGCATATTTCTTGCATCTTCATGGTCAAACCAGCTCATTTCATTAAAATTATCAGACATTGTTTCGCGAGAGATGTTACTACATCTGCTCTGGTCACCGAGACTTTGCTCTGCCCTGCCGGCGTCTGTCTCCAATTTTAGCGGCAGCTGGTTTGACCACGGAGATGCAAGTGACGGACGGCAAGCTTGACAACAGTCTATTGCGGTGATATAGAAACACTGCAAGCTGCTACAGTTTGCTGCTCTGTTGGATCGCAGATTGCTAAACACACCTGACTGCAGGAACCATTAGCTCAGACTTGCGGAGTATGTATAGTTTGTGCGGTTCGAGTACTGATCACATTCTCACCACAAATGAACCGCTCCAGAATTTGATTGAAAGTGTACCGAGACCACCTCTTCAAGCAGGTCTCGGTATGCTTGTTTGGTCCGCTTTTGGTACGCACCCGAGTGCAAATGCTGCGTTCTCACCTGCCGTGACGAACCGCACCAGCAGGACAAATGAACTCTAGTGCAATTCAACCGAACTAAACTAGGCAGGTGCGAACGCACCCTCAAGCTGTGTCTGAAATCACCTTCTACTCGCGAGCCATTTTGAAGTTATAATTATTATATGCATCTTGAAAAGTAGTGGACAACGATGTTCACTAACCATGCACTATATACCATCATGCATTGCGCTGAAGGAAAAATATCAGACGGACAAGGGAGAGCAGCGTGACAGCAACCTGCCGTACAAATGTAAGTAAATTCTGTTTAACTTGCAATAGTATGTTGAAGTTAGTTTTGCAAGTTTCATAGCCAAGTAATAAATTGTGAATTCACTGTGTTACGCCATTACTGCACAACTCATGGCTAGCTTACCAGCTTGCTAATGTTCGCTAGCCCTCTTCTGTATAGTGCCGCTAAGTTTAAACTAGAAAATAATAGTAAGAATTTCATAAGTAGCTAAATTACATTGGTAGTGCCACACAAGCACCAGAGAGATATCAATTGTAAATATATTTGAATCTCTTCAGTAGGGCTGGGTATCGTTCAAAAATATTCAATACCAATAGCGTGACTTCGATACTGGTTCCTAAACAATACTTTTTTCGATACCAATTTTAAAAAAAATTTTTAAATCAATTTTAATTTTCTTTTTCTTTTTTAGCTCCTCCTACGTGAGCCCAGTCTCTGTGCGTAAAGTAGAGGTTTTCCTGGCAGCCTCTACGACGTGTAATGGTAGACAGCCAATCAGCAGCATTATTAGGTCTTGGGAGAAGCATGCTGCGTGCTTATTGGCTCACTGACGCTGATGAGATTTACTCCTTGGGTATTGAAATTGGGTATTGAATGACGGGGCATTTTTCAATACTCGATACTTAAAGGTCCCATGACATGGTGCTCTTTGGATGCTTTTATATAGGCCTCAGTGGTCCCGTAATACTGTATCTGAAGTCTCTTTCCCAAAATTCAGCCTTGGTGCAGAATTACAGCCACTAGAGCCAGTCCCACAATGAGCTTTACTCAGGACGCGCCATTTCTGTGTCTGTAGCTATTGAGGAGGAGAGAGGGGGGGGGCAAGGTGGAGGGTGGGGGTGTGGCCTTGACCAACTGCCACTTTGCTCGTTTGAAAGCCATGATATCTCTCTCTCATGGGTTGGCCAAATTCTCTGGGCGGGCAAAGCAGAGAAAGGGGAGGTAACCTTCCTCCTTATGACCTCATAAAGAGGAGATTCCAGAACGGCTCATCTGAGCTTACTTTTTCTCAAAGTCAGAGCAGGATACCCAGGGCTCGGTTTACACCTATCACCATTTCAAGCCAATTGGGGACCATAGGCAGGCTGGGGGAACTCATATTAATGTTGAAAAACCTCATAAAGTTAAATGTTCATGCCATGGGACCTTTAAGAGCCAATTTGGTCAGTGCCTTGAAAGTATTGAATACCCAGCCCTACTCTTCAGGGGCCGACAACAGTGAGCGGAGGAGATGAACGAGACAGGCTACTGTGGGTCTGGAGGCAGAGGTCTGGCAGGGAATTTTTGCATTTCAGTGCACAATACAATACTGTAAATAAAGATATTAAAACTGATAAGGGTGTCATGTAAATAATTATAGGACTAAAAGCTATGTGACAATATAATCACACTGTAATAGTACCGTATGTAATCTGAAAAGACAATTGTGCCTACGTTTCCCCAGTAGGGGGTGTAGTCTGACACTAAATGAAAATTGATTTCCACATTGATAATTCAGAAACGATAAATGTATATATCTACTGTATTTTAACCAACAAATGTAGATGCCTTGCATCAGGTAAATTTTTTTCACTAACAAGTTGACGTCTTGGAAGTTTAGCAAGAGCAGTACGTCTGTTTTTTTTAGTTATTCTGTTACTTCGCCTAATCAAACATATTTAAATGATCGTGAGAACAAAGAGAGAACAATTGATATTGTATAGAGTGACATTTCCTCAGAGCTCTAAAAGCTGTTTATAGAGTATTATTAAGAAGTATTTCGAGGAAAGTTTGTCCTTCCGGAAAACGCAAAGCAGAGCAATGCATTACAACACGACCACAATGCACTTATGTACTTGCCCAATGTACTTTCCATTTATTAATTTGGAAAAATACCTTCAGTGTAATATGTATTTAGTATCACTAAAATTCATGTCGGAATTTATTATGGATGGTCCACTAGCCGAAGGAATTTATTATGGATGGTCCACCAGCCGAAGGAATTTATTATGGATGGTCCACGGCAATTATTTAAATAGTTGCGCTGAGAAAATGACCCGAGTAGTGCACGAAAGTATTTTTTAATTTTGCCGATGAGTCATCTACATAGAAACCCCCATATTGTGAGTAGGACGTAGTGAATACAATAAGATAAGATCGACTTTATTAATCCCACACTAGGGAAATTCCTGAATGTGTGAGGGATTTTGGACTCAGCTTCTGTCTTTGAGAAGGAAAGGCAAGGTCACGGCTTGTGGCTTCAGGATATCAGAGGTGTCTCCTTCCTATACTTTGACAGTCATTCATGGTAAATCCTTGACAGGTGCCATAGCTTAATGTGAGTCTCTTTCATGCTACATGCATTTAACCCTTGTGTGTGTGTGTGTGTGTGTGTGTGTGTGTGTGTGTGTTGTGGGTGTTGTGGGTGTTTGTGTGTGTGTAAGACAGGTGCCAGGGTGCAGTCAAGTTGCCCGGCAGTTGCTGCAGCGGGCTGAAATAAAAAGGTTCAGCTGGCGCCTGGCGCCCATAGTGCTCTACTCAGATATGTGCCTCTGGCAGTATGCCACAAACACACACACACAAACCAACCAGGAACACTGTTGATTGTAACAAATACACATATGTACTCCCAAACAATGGCACACACATCTTTCCCTGCTGATTTTCTTCCTCTCTGCTGCCACAGCTGAAGCTGGCACCCCGGGCTCGGCTGACACCCCTGAGGGCTCAGGTAGACACCATCATCAGGCTGAGTGGTGCCAGCCCGTTTTTATAATTGGATTTAGTGTTGGCACTCTTCTGTTCCCCCCTCAGCCGGATAGCATTGATTTATGAGGGAGGCCTGGGAGACTGTATGTGACCCGAGTCCAATAACCATTGCACCGCACTGAAGGCTTTGTTCCTGCTCTTGGCTTCTCGTCTGCCACTGAGCCGAGTTGTGCTGTGAATATTTGGAAATACACTTACTACTAATTTAGATTAGTGTGTGTGATAGCAGTAGTACTTCTCCTTAACTGATAAGCTTTTAATTAAAAGTCTGTTGCATTAGTCTGCTGGTATGGTTTTTCGGGCCCAAGAACTAGGATGGGATGGGATTTATGGATGACTGTTTTCATAACGTACGTGTTGGTCTCATCAGTACAGCTAATGCCATTTCATACAATCCTAATCCAGTATCAAACCTGTTACCAAATCAGAAACTTCTCAAATCCCATATGAACTCTATTTAGGTTTAGGTTTTAACAACAACAAAAGTTTAAGAACTGAAAGCTCAGAATAAATAAATTCCCAATACGTTTAGCTAAATTGCTACCTGAATGTTTTGTACATTACTCTGATTGTAAAAAAAAAAAAAATAGGGAGGACCTTAAATAATTGACAAAAGATTTTGAGTAAAAGAATTGCAGTTATTTAAACTAACTTGGAACCAGATCAGAAATGAAACCAGCAACTACACCTTGTCACCATCCCAGTGTCTAGTTGAAGAATGGATGCCACAGAGGCTCTCACATGCCCTCCAGTTACGTTAAACCCCATTACCCCCCTCCACGCTGTCTTTCTCAAGTGTAGGGTGTCAGCACACTGCTCCCTCCTCCTCCTGCCTCGGGGGTTTTGGGTGATGGCTATTCTTGGTGGAGGATTATGCTTGTTCACTACCGCACACCCTTACCCCTAACCCACGATAACCCTTTCCCTCCATCAGATGACCTGTATAGCCCTTCATAGGAGGGTGCAGAGATTATGTGCCCCCAGGACTCACAAACACTGACTGCCTGACCACTAAAGCAACATAGAAGCAGCCCTGGAATGCAAACACTCCCATTACCCTTGAACTGCCTCTGACCTCGGTTTGTGTTCAGGATACTGTGACGGTCAGGATAATGGATGGGTGCTCTACCTGTCATCCTCCTTCTGGAGCAGTTTCTCTGCTGAGAGACTGGAGTGTGAAATGTCCTTCATCTGGTCCAGTGTGGTATGGAGTCAATTATTTAATATCAGTTTGTTTCATAGCTGTTAGTCCAACACAAAAACACTGAAAAAGGTGTGGTCAGATGGGACCAGCTGGAATTGGGGAGGGTGCTTAAGGCATGAAGAGATAAACTGTGGCTTTTGGGTGACTCGCACTTGATACGCATTTTAAATATCCTGGACTGGCCTTATATTTTGGTACATCATAACTATACTCCAACTGATACTCCACCCAACATTTTATCTTTTGTTTTTCACAAATGCTCAAAGATTGAATTGATTGAAATTGATTGAACCCATTAGCATAATTCATCTTTATCCTGGTGATCCCTCAAAAGATGTCAGCCCTGAAAGGAATACTGCTGCAAGTTGCGAGTCACATGATTGGAGGAAGCTTTGAGATAACACTGAGACAATGTCCAGGGAACATCAAGTGCTGACCTCGTGTTCCTGATCAGTCAGAAGGCTCAGGGCTCGCTGTTCTGTAACAGAGCCACCATTCACTGCAGCGACAGACCGGCTAACCCACTCTCTCCCAGACACAGCCGCTGCTCACACAGCTCAAAGACAAACACATGATGCTCTTCTGGACAGTCCTAATTCATTCAGATTCATTCACACAAAGGGCATGCACTCAGTTATCCCAAAACATACTTAATAATAATTTGATAACTTAATTCTTTCATCTTTTGAAGCGTATACTTGCTCAATGAATTAAGATACAATTGCCACTGTGGCAGATTAACTCTAGCATGATTCAAGTCCCTGCATGTTTAGAGTTTCATGCTTTTAAAAAAAAAAAAAATGAATTCAATTGATTGCAGCAGTAAACAAGGAAGTAGGCTGCTCTTGTATTGATTTATGACAATTTTTAAGACGAGGCGGTACCCTCTGACGTTCTAACGCTGGGTTTTACAGGCAGATTTTTACGACTGCAGCTCCGCTACCGCTCTGCAAAAGTGAACTCAGAGTCAACTTTGGCGAACTGACATGGGATCTTCTACCCTAATTTAGAGGTCCAAGCCAGACTCATCTTCAAAGCCAGATGTATTATGAGACCAATCAGGTTAGACTACGTCTACTGGCTGCTGCTCTGCACTTGTGACCGATATTGCGAGACAATGTTTACCTCGACGAGAAGTCTCGTCACATTTTGAGATCTCGTCTCGTGGGATGAGATCTTGTCACACTACTCATCTACTTTTCATGTTTTCGCAGAGATAACAATACTAGTAGTGATTGCGATGATAGCATGGTAAGAGACTTTTTCAAGTCAAGAAAAAAAACTAACTAAATAATTCCACCCCCTTATTTAAAATGCAACATATCTATTTAAAGCTTGTGAACAGTATGGGATATAACCAAATAGATGGAGAAAAAGTTTTAGATTTTTAGAGAAGCTGCAGTTTTCAGCCCCATCACACACATCGACACGTTTACTTCTCTCAATGCTTTAGTGTTTTGAGTGCCTTAGTTTGACCTTTTTAAGCTATTTATTTTTCACAAAAACATGCTGCAGAAAGGCGGCACTTGTTAAAACTGTTTACTGTTGCTAAGGTTGAGTGGACTTATTTCCAAGTGAAGGCTACTCCATCATTGAATATGCTTCACATTCTGTATTGAAATTGCTTTTCTTTTTCTGAAGACTATTACACAGCTCCTGTTGAAAGTAGCAGCTCAGAATCTCTGTGCCAGCGCTGAGTCATGGACGACTTAATGGTGTTGTGCCCTGTTTACTGTGTTTACAATGTCCTTGCAGATATTTCCATTCCTCTGGGAGAGAGAAGCACTTCTTATCTGTAAAGCAATGGCACGAGAGAGAGGGGGAGAGAGATGCAGGCTAAGGGAGGAGAGGGGGAGAACATCAAAAGGAAGAGATGCTAAATATACTCATCCCATTTTTGGCTCTACATGTGCATCTATATCTCGCTGTGTGGGCTTCACAACAGGAAGCTGAACCTTCCACATTTACAGATTCACTCTGCTGAGAGGCTCTCGACAGAGATTAATTGGTAAGATTAATTGATGTATAATTCAGTGTCAGATTCAACCTGCTGATAACACTAATATGACACAAGCTGGATATGTTGTACATTATCAGGCCATGTTGTGCCTAAGTTATATACTCAATAGTAATCATGCTTCCATTCTTTCCTTTACTAGTACAGAAGCTCTGTTTTTTTTTTATTTAGTTCATGATTTAACATTTGAGAAGTATGTTTTTAATGAATGAATGTTTATATTCCAGCATGTTTCGATACCTTAAGGCTTAAGTACAAAACCGTATCAGTAGTTGAATCAAATATGTTATTTTAACCCTATTATTTCTGAAAGGAGACCTTATTACTCCTCAACTTTCTCTGTTGTCTTCACTATCAACAATCTTAGAAACAGAAACATCAGAAATGCAAGCAGTCTAGCTGACCAACCACAGATCCCACAGTTTCCACCTGATAACTGCTATAGCCCAGCATGCAGTTTTTGAAACGTGTCAGCTCTGGGGTACCCCACAGCGTAACTTCAAAGGCTAAGTGTATAGGCTCCGTTGCTGCACCATCTAAATCCACCTTTACAGCTGCATCTCGGTGATGGCCAGACTGTTAAGTAGTAGCTGCAGAGAGACGATGGACATCAAACCCCAAAAGGGATAAGTAAAATGAAAGATGAAGGAAGGGGATAAGTAATCCTGCTTTACCCAATAATCTAAAATCTTATTCACTTACTCTGTCTGTCTCCTCTTTGCCTGTCTCCCACCCAGCCACTTCATTACTTCCTTATCCATCACACACACCCATCTCTGTATCACACTGTTGACTTTGCCAAAGGCTTATCTGAACTATTGCCAAAGACCAGTCCTTTGTGTATAACCCTTGAAGGGACATTGGGACAGCACCACTGATAGAGTAGCTTGAATGTTATCTGCCATGCCGGACTTTGAATTGAATGTGGCTCAGATTTTAGGAACAGTTTGCAGAAGACTGGAGGTTTGCCACACTCTTTCTTCCTCAGTCAGTTCGCTGTCTGGTCCTTAATGCAACCTTGACTGCACCAGAGATTGCTGCACAAACTGACGTCAAGTTCCAGATCTGCTCCAGGCCAGAACCACTTGCAAACTGCCATGCTGAGACAAGAGCCTCTGTCTCCAGTCTAGCCTTACCTCATGGCCTCTGAGGCTGGATGTTGAGCCTTGGAACTGTGAAGACTTATGGCTGAAGCACAGTGAGTGGAGGGCAGGGGGCGGGGAAACACTTTGCAAATGGTAGCTGAGTATCAAGACCTTGATATGCACCCAACATGTTTTTCGTATTTGTTCAGACTTGGACATCTGATACAACAGAATTATCATACACACTTCTCACAGCAGCGCCTCATCCAAGTTGGCTCTGGTTTTTACTTGTTGGAAAACTAAAGAGTGCCCCTGGCAGTTTCTTCCTTTGTTGTTTGTGAGAGCAGCCAGCTGTTTATAGATTTTCTTTGCCTCTGCCTGTAGTCCTGTCAGAGGCCTGTTTTTCCCCTCAGCTGTGTAAGCTCAGTGTGCTGCTGCCTGTGGGGCTCTCAGATCTTTAGAGGTTGACCTCTCCAAAATGCTGGGTTGGACTCGGACACAGTTTTGGTCATTGTGCTGGTAGTTAATGATTCTGCCCCTCCATTTTCACCCTCAGTCTCCTTCAGTTCCGCTGCCTCCTTTATAGAGTCAGGAAATGGCTGCCCCGAATGGACGTAACTTCCAGGTCAGTGGACTTGGGGTGAAGGGTCACGGTTGGGTTGAGGCAGCCATAAATTGAATGACTGGGCAACTTTCTTTGTTGTTTGATGAATTCAGAAACCTGTTATGGTCAGCTCACACAAAAACACATGTACAGATGTGCGTGGCACGTGCATGAAAGTATATGAACATGGCATTTTTAGCATGCAGAGATGAGAGAAAACGTGCACCATCTCCACTTGTTCTTTGCTAATCTCTTTCATGGTTTTCTCTCCTCTGCTATCATCTGCTATCTTCCCACTGTCCTAGCGTTTCTTTTTCTTACTTCTTTCTTCACCCTCTCTTCTTCTATTCACCTCATTGCTAAGCAACAATGACAGCCTTGACAGATCTGCACTTTGGCTCACACAGTGTCACATCTGACTTTAGCCAACCCCCTCCCACATAAACACACATACACACACACACATGGTATATGTGCCCTGCTGATTTGCGGTTTATGATACCGAACGCCACCCCCCCTTCAAAATGACTCCCTGGTCAGCACCTCTTCACTGAGGTGACAGGAGGGAAGCGACCAGCTGGATGAAACTGTTGTGTTCCTCTCCTGAGGGCTTTGATCCTTTGCCCTTCATCCCCCCAAAGCAGTGGCTGCCCTGCCAGCCTGGAGAGGGGGCTGGATCGCTCCTTGATTTAGCACTGTTTCCCCTGCATGTAGGGACAGAGGCCAGAGTGTTTGAGAGGTGCGGTGCATACTTGTGCGGGACCATGCGACAGCTGGGACAAGGTGGAGGCCCTTTTTCTAGATTGGCTCCATGTGCCCCACCCACCTGCCTCCCAGCCTTAACTTCCCCCTAGCCCGCACTCGCTCTTGGCTCCCCTTAGCTCCACAGCGCAGACATATTGTCCCTAAGGCCTGCTCGTCTCTGGGGAGCAGAGGGAGAAGGCTGAGGCTCCCTCACGCTCCCCTCCCTTCGTACCCCCTGATCCTGGCCCCATTTTTTAGGGCTTTAAGACTGACCTGTCAGCCGCTCTCTCTTCCCCAGAGTCAATGCGTCCCAGCCCCCTCAAAGACCTATCCGCAACGGCCTTCTGTTTGAACAGGCCCCACCAAAAGACCCCTTGTGCTGCCCTTTGTGTGCTCATAAATAAGATCAGAGTTAAAGTCCCTCTGCTCTTGTGTCCAGAGACGGGCCCTGTGGGCCAGGAGGACTAATGCCGCTTGGCAGGCCTATTGATCACAAAGCTCCTCCCAGAACGTCGACCAGCTCTGCAAATGTCCTGATTGCCTAGCCTGCTACATGGAGCTTACACATGCACACAACCGTAGCAGGTTGCTCAAACACATATTCACTAAAGTAAGGTGATATGTAAATACTGTGAAACAATAGAAATCTGTCTTTCTTCCATACTATACATACCAAGGTGGATCTGGATGGTAATATTAGTTTTTGTCATAAATGTGATGACGTTTTTTTAATCGATGTGATTTATTTTTTTTGGTATTCATTGGATTAGATAATGACTCAACAGTCCAAATACATCTATAATATACATCTATATCCAGTCTAGTTAAATCTATAAACATTTTTTAATAAAAACCTTTAATTTACAGAAGATTTACCGTATCAAGGATACATATATTGAAATACAAAATTGCATAAAACATATACCCCAGATAGATAGATAGATAGATAGATGCATAATACACCCTAACAATATATTTTTTGCATGGACTGCAACAACTACGTGTACATTCACATAATATTCCAGTTTTTGCCCTTATTCCGAAAAAGATGATATTCTGACTAAGCTGTTTACATGGCTAATGAAA
Organism: Gymnocephalus cernua; assembly: GCA_023631565.1. Taxonomy (NCBI): domain Eukaryota; kingdom Metazoa; phylum Chordata; class Actinopteri; order Perciformes; family Percidae; genus Gymnocephalus; species Gymnocephalus cernua. Next base: position 4,430,341 of record CM042426.1, on the reverse strand, counting down.
ATGAAAATTCCACTAATATTCCAGTTTACATGTATCCATGCAAAATACGAGTTTTTCAAAGTTTTCCAGTGGTGGCGGACTTGTTGGACCGTGCGAACACAGGTTCACTCTTTGATTCGTTCCACCAGCTTCTTGAAAAGGTCAGCGTAGCGATGTGTGCGCATATCCAAAATCCTGTTGATATCCAAGTCTTTGATAATGTTTAAAAGTAGCTGTGTTTCTCCTTATCGGGTCTGCAGCCTTGCAAACTGTTGGCTGGTTGGTTTGTGTACAGCAGCCATAGCAACGCACAGAGCTGACCATAAGCCGTAAACAGGCAAGAAGCTGTAAACTGTGGTAAAAAACAGATTGAGACGCATATTCCGAATGCGCTGTATACATGTACACAGAATGCCTCTAAAACCTGAAAATTACCGGAATATCTCACGTCTTAATCGGAAAATGCTATATTCGGAAAAAAGGCCTTATTCTGAATATCCAACCGGAAGATGCGGTTTACAAGACATGTATCAAATTCGGAATATTGTCATATTCGGAATAATAGCGGAATGTTGGTGTGCATGAAACCCACTGAGTGATGGCCTTCTGACTCGCTTCTTTCTTTTCTTATCTGACACGACTTTCAGCAAAATACTGGCTAGACCATCAAGCCCATCAAATCTCAGTGTATCCCTACAGCCTCTGCCCTGTCCAGGAAGCCGTCTTTGCAGTCTAAATCAGCCCAGATTTATAGCAGGGCTTAGCTGGAGCAGAGCTCTGCTTAAACAATTGTCTGTCGTGTAACTTAAGAGGCAAATAAAAAAGAGGTAGTATCCTATCCCCGACGCCTGGATGAGACATCCCAGAGCTGGGGGCCACCACGAGAAAAAACACAACCAATGCTGTAAAACTGGTCTCTTGACGACAGACTGAGGAACAAGGAATAAGTGAACAAGGGCCATAAGAAGAAGAACTTGATGACTGAATAGAATAACAAATAGAATGAGGTTAAAGGTCCACTGTCTATAAGCCAACCGAAAGAGTGGAAGGAAACAGGTTATGAAGGCAAACCCTTACGAGTAGATTAGGTGAGGGGAAGCTGAGCTTTAGCAACAAACCGGATTACACAATATCACTGGCAGCTCACTTAACTGTGCTTAAAGCTGCCTGAGCCCTCAGCTGGATGAAGTGAAGTTAGTTAGTTAGTTAGTTAGTTGAAGAACATGTTGAGTCTGTGGATATTTCCCCCAGGGCTGGATGATAAAGTAATGATACAGTGTTGTTGGATGTGTTTGTAGCTGTTTATTTCCCACATTGTCCTCAACTCTGGGTCTCAGCACTCCTTAGAGTTTAAAGTGAGGGAACACGCAACTAAAACCAGACATTTAAAGTGTGTACATACTTGGACATGTACAGAGAGAGAGAGAGAGACAGTTATCCAGCATGATGTCAGGAAATATCGCATGTCCTGTAGTGAGAGGCTGTTTGCACCAGATCCAAATCCCTCTGTCATGACGATTACATGCGTGTCCATGCGTCTGGAGCCACTGGCCCACCTGTTCTCATTCCTTCATCATCAAAAGCAGCCTGGAGCCTGGCCAAGGGTAGATGGGGACCACTGTTTGGGGGTTTCACAACCCTTGCAGCCTTATGCACTTACACCGTAGTAATTTTGGGGTTTAGCAATAGTCCCAATGGATGTCAAAATGTTAGAACGTCTTACAAAGTCAGCAAACTCATGGCCAGATGAAATTAAATAACAATAATAATACACGTAAAGCACATGTATGAAGCACATAACACAGCAAGAAGAAGAGTAGTTATTTTGCAATATAGGTACAATATCAGATCCTGAATAAGAGAAAAAGACAATCAAGACATGTAATACAAAAAAGACAAGAGGATTACAAAGTTTTAAAGGTTATGGCAGTACAACATCCGTTGAAATAAGAGTACAAGATGGTATCATAGAAAGGCTTTAAGGCAGGGATTTCCAGGCAAGGAGTGCAAAAGTTTGGATACCCTTGGAGCTGAGCATCACACTGACACATCCATGATATAACCAGGGCACATCAATGTAAGGCATTAAATGTGAGGAATAATATATTTAAATGTATTCTAACTCTTAGCAACCAGTGTGTTGAGGCCAGGGTGCGATATATCTTTGAGATGGGAGATGGCATTATGGTTGAGACCAATGTACAGGCATTAATCAAGTAGAGGAGACAAAGATTTAGAGATGTTTTCCAGGTAGGCTCAAAAAAGGACTTGTCCAATCACATCTAATAGCAAAATTGTTTATACCTGTTCTTAAAGTGCTCATATTATGCTTTTTGGCTTTCCCCTTTCCTTTATTGTGTTATATATCTTTTTGTGCATATTATAGGTTTACAAAGTGAAAAAGTCCAAAGTCCCCCCCCAAAGGGACTTACCATCTCCACCAGAAAACACTGTTCACCAACTGCTCCAAACAGCTCTGTTGTAGTCCAGCCTTTACTTCAGAGACACACGTGGTCACTTTGGAACACACGTTATAATGCTCGCCTAGCTGCTAGCATGGCACGCCCTCATACTCTGCTTCTGACTGGCTAGTAGTCCTTACCTAGGAACTGTCAGGACACGCCCTCATACTCTGCTTCTGACTGGCTAGTAGTCCTTACCTAGGTACTGTCAGGACACGCCCTCATACTCTGCTTCTGACTGGCTAGTAGTCCTTACCTAGGTACTGTCAGGACACGCCCTCATACTCTGCTTCTGACTGGCTAGTAGTCCTTACCTAGCTACTGTCAGGACACACCCTCATACTCTGCTTCTGACTGGCTAGTAGTCCTTACCTAGGTACTGTCAGGACACGCCCTCATACTCTGCTTCTGACTGGCTAGTAGTCCTTACCTAGGTACTGTCAGGACACGCCCTCATACTCTGCTTCTGACTGGCTAGTAGTCCTTACCTAGCTACTGTCAGGACACGCCCTCATACTCTGCTTCTGACTGGCTAGTAGTCCTTACCTAGGTACTGTCAGGGCACGCCCTCATACTCTGCTTCTAACTGGCTAGTAGTCCTTACCTAGGTACTGTCAGGACACGCCCTCATACTCTGCTTCTGACTGGCAAGTAGTCCTTACTGCACATGTGCGACTCCCAACAAAGATGGTACAGAAGTGAGATGTCTCACTCTGTAGCTAAAACAGAGAGCTCAACACACAGGGTGAAAAGAGGAGCTGCAGCAATGTGCAGTACAACAAAAAGATGTGGTTAATCGCTACGTGAAGTATGCATGCTTGTTGGATTGTCTGTTTCAGAAAGTTGCAAAAAATTGTTTGACGCAGCTCCTGAATTCTGAGATCAGAAAAGTGTTTTGGAGTGGGGTTTCAGATGCATGATACTGCATACTGATGCCTTATGGGACTGAAGGATTCTCTTGATGGCACAGGTCAGGTCTGAGTAAAACCTGAGTCGGAGTAAAACCGTCCTGTTTTTATCCAGACAGCCTGGGACATGTCATTTTGTAGTTGTGCCTTTAGTAGAAGTCCTTGTTTTAGATACTTAACTCGATATCAAAGTCAAAATAGTTTGCCAGCAAGTAAAAAGTCGACTGCTTAACCTCTGTCTTTTTGCTGGGCTCAGAGAGATGTTTGGTTCTGGAGTCTTTATAGAGGAAAACTGCTGTCATCCTGACAGAGTGCCTTTAAGAGCAGAGAAGTCAATCTTTTTCTGTATGTGTGTGTGGGGAGGAAGCCTTTGGAAAATGCGCTTTAACAAGTGTGAATAGAGTCATCTCTAAGCTGCTTCTGTGTTTCATGTGAGACTCCACCATTTTTCCTCTTTGCCTTTAATCACAGAGACCTTCTCCCTGCCTGCCCTTACTTCCTCCTCTCTTTTCAGAGAGAGAGAGAGAGAGAGAGAGATTTCTTTAACATGTTTAACTGTGGCCCAGGCTGCCAGGGGGCTTTTGTTTGGGACCCACAGATCCCCACCGAGCATTGTGGGAGCAGCTCAGGGGTGCAGGGGATTGTGGAAAAATCCATTGAACCAGTTACAGGGATCAACATATGAAATGGGATATAGAACTCCAGCATTATCATCCAATGCTGCTCTTCTTTTCTGTGAAAACCTTTTTAATTTTCTTGATGTCATGCCCATCTCTACGTGCAGAAAACCAACCTTTGCTCTAATGGCCCTGACACACCAACCCGACGGCTGACCGTTGGCTGAAAAGGCAGTCGGACTGATCAGTCGGCTCCCCGAGGTCCAAAAACTGCCTCGGAACACACTGAAGCGACGCCGACTTGAGCGTACGTTCTGTAATACGTCTCCATAACAGAGTCCGACTGCCCGCCCTCTGACCCAGCAGGTCGTCATCCAGCAGGTCAGGCCGTCATCCGCCGCAGGGACCGTCGGCACGGAACACACCGAACAGACTCGAGTTTCCGACCTCGCCAGACTGTCGGACGGCCAATTATTGGTTGGTGTGTCAGGGCCTTAATGCCCATTTCAGAAGAAATTTAATTATTTTCCCCCCACATTTTTAGTCACCGTCACTACATTAACTAGTGACATTTGACATACTGTATTAAGTGTGAGGTAAATGTGGTGCTCGCAGCTACATAAGCTCTGCTTGTCCCACTGCACGTTGCATTTACACAAAATAACAGTGCAACACGCAACATACGTATATCTAAATGATGTCTGTTGAAAAGCTACAACGGATCATTAAACATGATCTGTTTTCTTCTGTGTAAGCCATTGTGTAGGCTCAGGCTATCAGTGGCTAAAGCATTATATTGGTTCCTTTCTAACTATTGATGGTGCATACATTTTGAAAGTCAGTTATTTGCAACACATTTGGCTCACACAGGCCAGCAAAGGTTGCCACAAGGGTTTAGCAAGGTTCAACTGTTTTATGGACACCCTTGCTAGCGCTTCTGTTCCCGCTGTGAAGAAACTACATCTTTGGAAACGGCTCAAACGTGGGTCTAAATGCACCAACTTCTTATCACTCTTAACACAGGTGCATATGTCGGTGATGTGGTGGAGTTGGCGGGATAGGATGTTGTTGGGTTAGTCCCAGTTCACTGCTCCGTGTTGGAGGTTGGAATGCCTTGATAGGAGGAGGAGGAAGAGAGTATTATGGGGGATGGAAGTTTGGCTAGTGATCTCTTCCTTCCTCCCTTTCTGTCTATATCACACACACACACACACACACACACACACACACACACACACACACACACACACACACACACACACACACACACACACACACACACACACACACCCTGAGAGTGGCCGTGTGGTTAACTCTAGCTCAAGTTCATTGTTGGCTTGAGTTCCGGGAGGCAGTGGTGCTGGGGGCGAGGAGGAGCAGTAATTAAAGAGCTTTGAGAGAGGGGCCCCATGCGCTCTGTTAGATGCATTTCACCCCCCTGTCCCCTTTACCATAATCCCCACAGGAATAAACAAATTGGGCTTTTCAGCCTGCAAGCTGGGCCTAGGGGCTCCTGTAATGGGATAGACATGAGGTGTGTGTGTGTGTGTGTGTGTGTGAATACGAATTATGAGAGAGAGAACATGTGTTTCTTGGTCAGTTGTGTACGTGTCCCACCACAAATGCAGTAAGTGGCTAATTGCTCCCAGCTCAGTGCTGAAGTGTGCAGAAGGACAAAAAGACCTCAGCTTCATTTACTTAATCCACGGGTTTGGTATTTTAACCAGATTATGCTGGGACACCTTTTAAACACCTGCGCTGTGTGTGTGTGTGTGTGTGTGTGTGTGTGTGTGTGTGTGTGTGTGTGTGTGTGTGTGTGTGTGTGTGTGTGTGTGTGTGTGTATCCCCACATCTCAACAATTAAACTGTGCTGAGTCCTGTTTTATATGTTTGTTACCTGATGTGAGGTTTTCCTGGCACACTATTATTTCACGCCCACGGCTTGATGTATATTTCCCACCTGAATCCTCAGCTGGTACTAATCCTAAATCTCACTGCGACGATGCAAGTGCACCTTCAAATATCCTAATCGGATCAGAAGCGCAGGAGCATGATGTCAGGCAGGCAAATGAAACGAATGAGGGAGAGTGTATCTAAATCCTCATCTTAAAGCTGAAATGTGCCGCATATGACACGACCGGCTGTCTTTCGGTTAACGAGAACAACCAACCCAACAGTTTTGTTAAGCTAATGAGAGCTGTGTGTGTGATGGACTGTGCGTTTTGCAAGCAGGTCTGAGATGGCCACAGCAGATCTGTGCGAGTGTGTTTAATTCAGCCTGTCTTCTCTTAATGAGCCTCAAGCACATCTCATTTCACTGGCCGTTGCTCCTCCTCCTCCTCCACCTCCACCTCCACTTCCAGTCTTTCAGGCAACTTCAGAGTGCTCTGCCATGCAAAGCAGCCAATGATTACTAAAAGGTCCTTTAATCATTGCAGGTTTTATTCCGCCGGCCTGGAGGTCAGTAATCGTCTTTTAGACACACAAAAGGATCTCTGTTTGTCGTCAGCTTGTTGACAGCAGAGAGAGGGGGAGAGTGGAGAGGCTTCGGCGTGTTGTTCTGATGAGGTTCAGCAGGTTGTTCATTAAACATAACTCTGAGTCTCAGCTGCTTTGTTTTCCTACAGAATGTAGAGACACAGATGTTGCTCTGTATCTGAGGAAAGGGGGAGAAAAAAGAAATTGAATTAGATGCCAAAAAGAAAAACTGTGTTACAAAAACAGCGTTGAAGCTGGCATCCTGCTGAAGCCCGTCCCTCTCTGCCTCAAAGCCGCCTTGACTAAAATATCTCCACAAAAACCTTGTCAAAGAGGAAACTGCGTCTGCTTTGAAAGAAAGAAAGAAAGAAAGTTTGTTTATATCCCTGTCCTCATCTTCTCCCCTTCATCACTGCCTTCCTCCTCCTCTGTTCAGCTCCCCCAGATGCTGTTGCAAATGAATGCACCATGCCTGCTTATCCCACACATGAGATCTCCCAGCTCATCGTCAAGTCGTGAAACGCTTCCTTTTGAATCTCATATAGGACTACCCCCCACCCCCCCCCCCCTACAAACAAGTAGAAACAAAGTAGGGGGGGTGGTCAGGTGGCTGCTAAAACAGAACAAGAAGAAGACTTTAGTTGCGCTCTGATCCTCTTTAATCAAAGTATAGAATATTCCATCAGTGGTGCTGTTTCTCTGTTGCTGCCCATGTTTCTCCTCCACACTCCTCTCTTCTAAAGCATCATGGTCTGTAACTCTTTCTGTATTTATCCTTGTTTTCTTCCCTTTTTCTTTTTTATCTCTAAAGTGGGTTGCATCTGTTCTGTGTGAAGGCAAAGATCTTCAGATGCTGCAGAAGGAGGGAGAAACACTGTAGAAAGATCTGACAGCCAGTCAGAAAGATGGGCGAGGGCGGTGAAGGAAAGTGTATTTTGAAATAGAGAAAACTGAGAATAGTCAATTATCTCTCTCTGTACCAATTCTAATTTCTCTGCATGAGCGAGGCTTGTGTTTCTCCTTCATGTTCTGCCCCTGTTGTATTTGCAATTGAATCTACTCCAGCCTGTGCGATTAATCATAGATACCTTGTGTTTGCATCATCAATATTTTTTTACTTCAGAGATTCTGCAATGATTTTTGGAAAAGTGTTGCCGTGAGGAAAAATGAATATTTCTATTTTTTGGTGAAAATCTCTAAAAACCAAAAAGTTGTAGAAAAAAAACAAATGTAAACTAGACTTGTTTGATATTGTTTAGATTGTGTCGATTTTAATGCTGATTTAAGTCATCAGATCTAGTTTCCATCAAATCTTACAACACCTAACATCCTGGTAAAATAAAATAATCCCCTAATGCGAATGTTGGCTGACAAAAACGGTCTCACCACAAAATCCATTTAGTTCCTTTTCTGGAGGATTCAGTCGTACCACATGATCTTCATTAGCAGATGGAGCTTACACAGATGTTTACATTGTAAGGGTGTTACATTCTGTGTGATGATCTGATGAACACATTATGTGATATAGACCCAATCACAAGGTTTGTTTACAATAAAATTATTGTTGTTTTAGCACACTGTCACGGTGATTCAGTCTGTAATGGAAGGCTTCGGAACAGCTACCAAATGGAAGTCGCAGTTGTATTCCCAAATGACTTTTGAACCTCTGTTGAATCTTGGCCAGTGACTTAAAAAAAGAACATTCTTAAGCCCTATTCGCACGGGATTAGTATCATCTGGGGACCTCGTGTGATTTAGAAATGATTTTACATCTCATAAATCTCATTTTACACAGTTAAACAACAAAAGAAAACACTGAGTGAACATTACTAGCTACGTTTTACATGTTGGTTTTGAGCAGTATGCACCCCCGCTAACCTGGAAAGCGTCTCCTGCAGCAGGGAGTCGGAGGCAGAGGGACCACAGCGTTCGCTAACGTTAGCTTCTTGTCTCATCTGGGGTCTGATCAACAGCAAATTCATCAAATTCAGTGTCCACAATGCTATTTTCCTATAAACTGTAGCTATCATATTTCATGGGACCCACGTGAGTGCAGATTTCATGTCGCGGCTTTCGTCGCTTTGTCACTTTGCCTACTCGCCCTGTTGTTTATTTGGTTGCCATAACTTTGCGAGTGATGACATCCTGTCACTGTTCCAGTTGCTCACCCTAAAGGGGAGAGAGAGCGGATGAGTACAGTCGAGCAGACGGTTCTGCAGAGTCGTGTAATTACGGCTTTATGACTTTTCATAAACAGCTGAAGGCGCTACATGTACATATCGGAAACCCTGTTGTGCGTCTGCCCTATTTCTGATATCGTGGTGGCAGAAATTTTGCCGTGGCGGGCCACCACTACAAAATCAACAGAGGAAACACTGACCCTGATCACAGTGTTTTGCAACACAATCTGTGTAATTATCATTTTTCCATTAACCTTGCAACCCTACACATCAATCCAATCCATCCAATCCAAGTCAATCATTACAGTTTTATTCATCAAATTAATCTCATGCCATGTTTACCTGACTGATGGCAACATGGAAGAAGTGTGTGTTTGTGCGTGAGTGTGTGTTCTCAGTTCCCAGCAGCCTGCGTGTATCTGTGCCGGCAGGCAGGCCCAAGCAGGCCCAACGCTAAGATCAGACCTCAGGCAGCACCTTGTCTGTTTCTCCCAGTCTGGGCCATAACACTTTGCCCGTATTGTGTGTGTGTGTGTGTGTGTGTGTGTGTGTGTGTGTGTGTGTGTGTGTGTGTGTGTGTGTGTGTGTGTGTGTGTGTGTGTGTGTGTGTGTGTGTGTGCTGAAGTGGCCCAGACAGATCCATTCTTTTAATCAAGGCTGTCTGGAAACAGACAGGGGTGATCTTAACATCATGCTTGCCAGGGGGAAGAGCTGTCAGCTTCAGGAGCGGACAGCCAACAGAGCAAGAGAAGAAGAAGAAAGAGGGATGAAGGAAAAATAGGATGGGAAGGAGGGATCTGAGGCATAAATAAAGAAAGCCAGAGATTTAGAACGGCAAGACGGAGGTGCGGAGAGGACATAGCGGAACAGATAATTGAGGCGTGTGTGTCAGGAGAGCAATTTACTCCTTCCTAACAGTAAAATATTACGCTGTCATTCTATTTGTCCGAAGGCAGACGGTCTCTCAGGCACCGTTTCTTATGGCTGAACCCGAAACAAATTTATCTGAATGAAAGACGGTCATGTCATGCTCACAGTGTTGATGCATTGTCAACAATAATATGCTGAAGAATGACCTTTATCTTCCCTCCTGGATGAAAATGGGACAGAATGATGATATGATTTTGCAGCTGGAAGTTATGTGTACAAAAATAATTAGTTTTGGATGAAGTTAGCAGAACCTATTTTTTGCATTAGTTTTTTGAAGTCATTAGAGTCCCACCATCCAGATTTTATTTGTTTATTATAAGATGTCCTGCTTAGTGCATACAGTATCTTGTTCAACATTCCTTAATAACTAAAGAGATCCTTACCACAATATTTATTTGTTTAAAAAAGAAGCAAGTACTGGAGGGTAACTAATACTAATAAAAACCTAAATATTGATTTTCACCTTTTTCTTCTTTTGCTTTTCAACCCTAGCCTGGCTCCGGCTCCGCCCTCCTACGTACTTCCGCTCAATTTTCATTTTCCTTCAGTACTCCATTCAGTAGAAGCCATTCGGTCTGTTGTGGCAACGCTGCCGAATATCCAGAAGTTAAAGCCCGAGCAAGAACCATCTTTGCTGAGTTTTGTTGGTGGCCGTGATGTTGTGGCCCTCCTCCCCACGGGGTTCAGGGAAAGTTAGATTTTCCAGCTCGCTCCGTTAGTGGTGAAGGAGTTGGCTAAGGCGAACGCTAGCGATGCTAAGCCTACGTCATGACCAAACGTTAGCGATTGGTTATGGCAGATCCAATAATTTTAAACTTCAACAGAGTACCCGCCTTCAAGGAAGTTAACACTTGTCAATGGAGAGAGGCCAGACTCTCTGGACTAATGAAATGGACCAGAGTGTGGTAGGACCAGGCTAGGACAACCCATGACCAAAGCCACATCTAACTTTTTCTTTGTAGTTGAAGAAAATAAAAAAATAATTGCAGCATTATGACCTGGGGTCCCAAATTACATGAGAAATTTCAGTTTATTAAATCTTGGGTCCTGTTTTTGTAGTTGTGGCCATCCTTTTCTGTTAGTTATAACGTACTACCAAAGTCATTGCTAAGATCTGGGAACATGGAGACATGACTGCAAGAAACGAAAGCAGCCAGGCGATCAGACAGGTTATAAACATGCTAATAGTTTAGCCTGATTATCCAAATTATTATATACATTTGGAGGTTCAGCAGTGAATGTACCAGAATAAGCCCCCATTTCACAGGAGAATTGAATGGGTGCACAGTTTCAGTTGGTTGGATGTAAATATCCCAGTTTCCAGACAGTCTGGGCAATAGTTTGTCTTCGTCAATTCGTTTTTATTTTCTCTTCCAAATAACATTTTTCATTTGAAATCTGTATGAGTGCCCGACTGCTCATGTTTCTTGCCCCATTTGACCTATTTTTAGTGTTATCGCCGTGTTCCCAAATCTCAGCAATTACCTTAGTACAATGTTATTATTGCCGATAGAAATGCTGGCCAAATCTATGAAAACAAGACTTAAATTGTAATAAATTGGATTTACCTTTTTGAAATGTCTTTTTTCCAATCATCCTCACTCCTTTCTGCTCTCTTCTCCTTCATTACACTCGTGCTGTTTTGGGTGACGACTTGATCTGCTGAAGCTGCTGTCACAAGCTGGTGGGGGGTGCGGAAGTGGGAGTATTAAGATTGATGTCTTCATATTCCGAAATGCCTTGGGCCAAATTAACGTTTATTGAGTTACATCATGATTTTCCCTTTTATGAGGGTCTAAAACAGGATACCACTCGCATCATCCCGGGCAGATATTAAAGAATACACAATGTCTTGGGACTGAAAAGACACACACACACACACACACACACACACACACACACACACACACACACACACACACACACACACACACACACACACACACACACACACACACACACACACACACACTAGCTTGTTTTAGCTTTTATTGCGGATCAAGGTGGGGGATCTTAACTCAAAGAATGGGATAATGTTGGGATTTCCATGACTGAAGCGTCAACAAATTGAACTTTAATAAAGGTTGTGCCTCCACCTCCTTACGCTCTGTTGATGATACATTAACAGTTATCATAACACTGTAGCGTACTTATTCTCCAGCCAGAGGGGATACATAACTGCATCTTCAGTCCCAGCGTGATCTGAAGGCTGCAGCGCTTTAAACGCCTCAGGCTGACAGAGCAAATATTTGGGCCGTCTCTTTAAACAGCAGGTTTATTAGAGCAGCGGAGCGGGCTGCTGTCATCTCTACTTCCAGACGTGTGAAAAGCTTTCTGTCATGTTTAACTTCTCCCACGGAGTCAACTCGAGCTGCGGTGCCATAGAACGCTCTGGCAGCAAGAGGTTGGACTGATGCTCAAGTGACTGCCTTGTTTCTGAGACACATTACCCAAAAGCTCAAAACCTGTGTACATTATTTTGTTCTTTTATTTACATTGACAGATTGTGGTTTTTTTGCAGAGTTTCTACTCTATATACACAGCAAATGCACTGTCAGAGTTTTATATTTTGACATCCATGGTACACAGATAATGGAATATGTGCACCATGGCAACTAAACCAGTTAGAGACAGACTATAATTAGCCTAAGTTAAGCTGTACCTCTCCATCCTACACGCACATAGTGGAAAATTGAAAAAGTATGTTCAGTGGGAGTTTTGCTTTACCTCCTAAAATGAGTTACTCAGCAGTTGTCTCTCATTCAAACAGGGATAAAAGTCTGTCGTTGAGTAAGGTACAGGGTTGCATCTTTTGTCACCTTATTGTCAAGAGTCAGAGTTTAAGTACTAGGTGTGTGTGTGTGTGTGTGTGTGTGTGTGTGTGTGTGTGTGTGTGTGTGTGTGTGAGAGAGACTATATGCATTTAGGAGCTGAACAATTGACCCTAATATTAATAACATGTTATACAGAAGTATAACATTTCATTCCCAAGGAGGAATAAGGAGCACTACGGCTAATACATTACATTGTAGCACTGCTAGCTGTTTCTGCAACATGAGCCACCACTTCACAATATTCTGCACTATGCATATTTATTTATTTATTACTGTGTGCCTCCCTCATCTGCACCTTATCTCATCTTTATATCTGTATATATATATATATATATTCTGTATATAATAGGTGTTTATAGTGTACATATTAATATTGTTACTTTTATTGTTTCTGTTTTATTATTAGGGCTGCACAATATATCGTTTATTTATTGTCATCGCAATATCAACTGGCGAAATATACATATCGTGCAAGGCTGCAATATATTGTGAGAGACCATCAAAAACATGTTTGTTAGTAGAAAGAAAATATCAGCAGAAAACAGCGTTTTAAATTGAATCTGTCGTCTTTTTTAGTGCTGCCTTTTATATTAAATTCAATGTTCAGTTTGTTCAATAAAAGAATGTTGGGAATGATTTCCTTTTGTTTGTTTTAAATTCAACAAGCATTGTTTTGTACTTTAGAAGAATACTAAAAGCAGTATAAAAGTACATTAATTTATTAAAAATATATACATTTATCACAAGTAATATCGTAAGTAATATCGTTAAAACGATATTCAACAACGTTATAGCATATCGCATATTTTCCTTATATCGTGCAGCCCTACTTATTATATTTTTTTATATTTTCTTTGTATTCTATTTTGATTTAATGTGTATTTTTCCTTATTCTTTTGGGAATTTTTTGAGCTGCTTTAACAAGGGAATTTCCCCAGTATGGGATCAATAAAGTATCTTGATAAATAAGGAATTCACCACTTGTTTTTATCCCAACTTTCTTAAAAATAGAACACGTTGAGCTGTGAGCTGACTGTATCTTTCCCCCTAGTCTGCAGAGCTATGTTCCTCTGAATTCAGAATGAACACTGATGAGTAAATGATGCCCTGAGGAGCTGCTCTTATTCTCTTCGTCAGACCTCCATGAAGCTATGCGAGACCCTGACATCTTCCCCTTCTTTACTCAAATGATCAATCAGCCGGACAAGGTTCTGACTCTGCAGACGCCTCTAATTTTCTACAACACAACGGATCTCCAGCACGGCCCTTTCTTTGCCTTTTCTGTTGTCTTCTTCCTCAAACAGACAATTGGTTTGTATTGATTTCCTGAGCATCATTCCCAGATGACTCATCTTCTCGCTCTGGGAGTCTGGTTCTGCGAGGAAACGCTTTCTTCCGGTTTTCCTGCTCTACTTTAGTTGATGTTTGTCAAGGTGGAAGGGTCTGTCTGGGCCTTGAGGCTCAGAATAGTCGCTCGTGATAGTAGGTGGTATAGTTTATATAAAAGTGTATAGTGTATTCTTTCTTTAAGAGAAAAAACGTCTTTAGTGGGGCCGAGGCTGGCAAGAGGTGTGCAGTGGCGCCCCTGAGGAGCATTTGGCCTTCCTCAACTGTTTTGTAAGCGTTTGACAGGTGAAATAGTGTGGGAACTGCGGGGAGTGTTGCTTTAAAATGCTTTTTGTCGCGCTTGTCGGGGTGGAGGTGCCTAGTGAATGCTCAATAGCTCTGTAGGAGCCACTGGTGAATGGTTGAGTGCCGGGGGGAAATGGCTTCCTGCAAGAGCTGTGCAGATTGTTGCTGAGGCTCCTTCTGTGGAGAAACTGTCCACATTTATTTCCTCCAACTGCTGACTCCCACAGTGCAAGTGCTTTTTTATTTATTTATTTATTTGTTTTGTTATTGATTGATCAGACTGACTTGCACTTTGCCTGTTTCTCAGCCTGAACCAGTTGGAGTGTCGCCATGCAAACTGATGAACCACATGTTCTGCTGAAGCCCAGCTCGTTCTCTAACATCCTCTGCCTGGGGAAAGAGACATGCTACAGAGTTTATTGTAATGACACAAAGCTGTCTCGCTGTCCACACTCATTTTCATTGTTTTCACTGTTGCAGAAATCTCACATGGGGTACCGTAAATCAAAGTCAGTTGTAATGTCGTCCCTGACAAATATGCTATTAATCAAACCAATAATTCCTTTGTTCACCCGCTCTCTGAGTTTTGTCCAAGCCCCTTCAGGCAGGAAAGATTTTTCAATGATGGAAAGATGGTTGGAGTGAGACATGGTGATGGAGGATGAGTCACCCACGTTTTGATGATTGGGGCAATGGTAGGGTCAAATGGGGTCCTGAGAACCCAGAAAAATGTGGGGCGCTTCGTGCTCCCCTTCGCCTTGATTCACAGTGTTTGCCTTAGTGTTAGCAGAAAGGAAGACAAGAAGAGTTGAGGCAAAGAGAAATGGATGGGAAACCAAGAGAAGATTTTGAGGCAAGAGAGAAGGGAGAAACAAAGAGGAATGGATGAGAGAAAACAGTTGATGTTTTCTGGCTGCTGACGGATGATATCGGATGGATAAAGGAATGTGGGTAATGCTGGAATAGCTTGTGGTTGCTTTTTAGAGACAGAGAAAGTAAAGCAGAGAGGGAAGCTGAGAGAGAGAGGGATTGTTCAGAGCCAGCGCCTGGCGAGGGCCATTGTTCATCCTTCCCTTTTGAGCTGAAGGAGACAGGAGAGTTTCACACGCCACTCGCAGGCATCCTGCTGGGCAGCCCCGGAAGGGGGCTATTGCAGCCGGTAAAGAAGGCCTGGCCATAGGGATAAATTACTCTGAATGGAGGGGTCTGTGTTTGCCGTTTTCCTCTCTTTTTCTAAAAGGAGCCAGAGAGGGAAAGAATTCAACCCCAACCACAGGTTGTCCGCTTCGCTTCTGGAAAGGCTCTGCCTTCCAAGTCACCAATTTAACATCCCTCCACCCCCACTGTCCTCCAACCACTTCACTCCCACCTCCTCTGGAATGCTCCAGGGTTTTGTTGTCCTGAGGGGACCAGGGTGTATACGTCTCTTATGAGGTTTCATAAACTCAAAATGTGATTGTATTGTTCTTGGGGAAAGGGATAAAAAAAAAAAATTCCCACATTTAATTATTTTTAAAGAAATGTAATTCACAAACTTTCTTGCCTAATATCAACAAATGTATGACCTACGGTACCCCTTTAAAACCACAAATAAACTATCATTCTTTACATCTAGTTTACATTTCCCTATTTACTTCACACATTGTTTCATATGTAAATAGATATTTCTAGGATGGACTTCACAGCATCAAACTCAGCTTTAAAGTAGTTGGTGTTCCAGCTAATGAAGATGCCCCAAATAGGAGTGTGACAGTGACTACATTCACTTTCACATAATATTCCAGTTTTTGCCCTTATTCCGAAAAAGACGACATTCCGACTAAGATGTATACACGGCTAATGAAAGTGAATAACCGTTAACATGTAGCTGTGCAAAACAGGATTTTTTATCAAGGTTTTCCAGCGACGGCGGACTTGTTGGACCGTGCAAACACAGCGTCCCTCTTTCATTCCTTCAGCTTCTTGAAAAGATCGACATAGAGTTGTTACATCCAAGTCTTTGATAATGTTTAAAAGTTGCTGTGTTTCTCCTTATCAGGTCTGCAGCCTTGCAAACTGTTGGCTAGTTGGTTTGTGTACAGCAACCATAGCAACGCACAGAGCTGTATACATGTCTAAACAATGCCTCTAAAACCCGAATAATACCGGAATATCCCACACGTTTTAGTCGGAAAATGCTATGTTCGGAAAAAGGCCTTATTCTGAATATCCAATCGGAATTTGCTGTTTACACGACCTGTATCAAATTCCGAATATTGTTATATTCGGAATAATAGTGGAATATGTAGTAATAATAATAGTGGAATATTGGTGTGCATGTAAACGTACTCAGTGAGATTTATGAACTTGTTTTGAAGGGATTATTTCCTGGTAAAGACTTTGATTCCTCCTGTATGTATCAGGGTCTGACAGGGATGTCATTCAGCACTAATATAGAAATACACTGTACAAAAACAGGTAAACTTGCTTAATGATAATAAGAAGCCTTAATATCTACTATGCTGAGTTTGTATAAACACTTAAGAACTTAAGAAAAAGAAAGCCCTACCATTCATCATGATACCCTACAGCACACGATTGCAAGATGATTGGGAGGAACTGTTGTGTGACAAAAAACTGAATGAAAATGTGAACTTGCAGTATGGCCTAATTTCCAGGTAAATCCTGATATACCCCTGAGATTATATTATTGGTTGATATTGACCACAGAAATATTTTGTGTATAAGACGTTGGATTAGCAAAACAAAACTGCAAACAGATGTTTTATAGATTGTATTTTATGCATATATTGTACTTGATTTGTTGTGTTTGTCTTTTCCTTTATAAAAAGTATGTTTTAAGTGAGGCTTGCTGATAAAAGTTTACTCTCAAAGTCCAAAAAGTCGTCATTTGGAATTGTTGGTGTCTATAAGAATTAAGGATTGACGTCTGTGAATTTTCTCTGTCGCAGTTTCTTTAGGGATTAGTTCATGTGTGTTCATGTCAAACAGTATTTGCCTTCGAAATCCAGTATTGGTATGACTCTATTCTGATACCAGTTTGGCTGATACAGTGTGTGTACATTTGTACAGGCGTGAGTGTGTTTTTACTTGTGCATGCGCTTGTTTGAGCCCTCCTCGTAGTTAGCAGCTCATTTTAATGGCTGGCTGTCAGACTGATGTAGAAAACAGAGAGGTCAATATACTGAAACTGGCGAACTCTTACTCAGAGATTTACAATTTGCAAGCCCAGTTTTTGCCCCAAATCCCAAATGTTAAGATCATAGAGCGTCTGGTGCCAACATGGAGGAGGTTAGAGATGTGGAGCGGAGCCCTTCATGCTGTGTCCGTTTATAACCGGATACTACTGAGCTGGACCTCAGTGCCTGCTATTCTCATCCAGTCAAAGCCCATAAAGTGAGTTACAGCTTGCCCGCATGGAATAATCTCCTTATTACACTTATCCTTTTGCCTGGAGTTCATATTCAGACATGGACTAAATGAAGCTGCTAATACTGATCTAGCATCTTGTGCTGTGAGGCCTGTTCACAAACACTGTACCTGTTCTTGTTCAAGATTTGACTGTTTTGGTCTATTTAAAAATAGATACATATTTGTATTTACATTTTTTTTCACCTCTTGGTTCCATGACAAGAGGTTGCATTTACATTACAATGTGCATCTAAATCTATGGTGACAACTTCAATTATTTAGTTTAGTTTTGTAGTTGTGGATTAATTAGAGCTGGGCGATATATATTTCCCCCCCCCTAAACAAATCTGCAATTTTTTTTTCATAAAAAAAAAAACCCGATTTACGATTCGATAACCCCCCCCCCCCTTCCATTTACAACAAAATATCTGCGAACTGTAAATATATTTTAAAAATATATATTTATTGTATTTAATTAAAGTGCATCAACATAAACAAAATTGCAAAGGCAAACCCTTTCTCTAACTGAAAAGTCACTGTGCAGTGTGCAACAAAGATTGTTAAACATCCAAATTATTTATACTGTATTTGGATTGAGCAAATAAAACCTAAAAAAAATCTAAAAAAATCGATTTTTTGAAAATATGAATCGATTTGACCTACCAACTCGATTTTTAAATCAAATAGATTTTTTTCCCAGCCCTAGGATTAATCTATATCGATCACGTTCCACCAAAACAAGTTCCTTCCCGAGGCTATTTTGCGCCGAGGAGGAGGGTCTGGCAAAGCGAGACTAGTTGTGGATGAACTGATATGCAGAAACAGTTTTGGTGCTGATAATGACTAAGGGTGCTCCGATCAGGATTTTTGGGGCCGATCACCGATCACCGATTGCTGGAAGACGTATCGGCCGATACCGATCACCGATCACTTTTATGAACTGAAAATTACGCCATTAGCCTACATAACAGTCACACATGTTTAGAGAATGTATCAGGAACTGTTTGGCTTTCTGTCCTAGCTCAAAATCTAAAAAATGTCCTTTCAATCACTGCACATTTCTTCAGCACACACAGACACACACAGTCAGTCACACCGACACACACACCGACACACACACACACACACACACACACACACACACACACACACTCACACACACACACACACACACACACACACACACACACACACACACACACACACACACACACACACACACACACAGGGAAACAGCTGTTTGAGCGGCGCCGGAGCTGCTAGCTACACGACTCCGCTCTGCCTTAGCGTTAGCTAACTTTGAAAACTCCTCATCCTCCTTTCTGTAACTAACCTTCAAATGTCTGATGAGGTTGGTGGTGTTGAAATGTCTTTGGAGCTTTCCGCCTCGTGGTATTTCCTCGGTACACACGTTGCTAATCGCTAGTGTATTGTCTTTTTCCCAGATAGCAATGAGTCGGCGGACCACCGGCGGTGCTCCAGAGGCAGAAGAAGCATCGGAATGGTGTAATCACAAACACGTTTGCCGGAGCACCAGCGGTGGCAGCCGCTTTTTAAAAGCAGTAGCCGTCTTCCTAGCGTCTTCGTTCCGCGGCCGGCCACGGGCCCACTGCTGTTCTGCCACCGTTCAGACACCTTGTAGAACTGCCAGACCGCTGAATGTAGGGACGCCGCCATTTTGAAAATGTTCTCAGGAGTAGTGCGCTCTTAATACATCCATGGTAGTGCGTCATCTGATCGGCCTATCTGATCGGCCTTTATGGAGACCACCGATCAAACTATTTAAAGCCATTATCGGCCGATACCGATCGGTGGCCGATCGATCGGAGCACCCTTAATAATGACCTTATTTAGCTGATTGGTTATCGGCCATTTGTAACCAGTCAGGTACTCAGGTATTAATTCAGTCAACCAGGAAGTACCATTCTGTATAGGATGGTTTGACAGTTAAATGATGACACTTTTTGTCACTGATAAACAAAGCTCCAATGCAAAAAACATAGGTCATTGACACTGGTGAGTCAGTACTCACTTCATATGTTCTGAAGATTTGTTTGTTCAATTGTACTTTTCAGCTCTGTCCATAGCTAGTAATTGCACTTTTTAGGATTATCATACTTGATCTTGAATCATGCAGCCCAAACTGACTGCACGTGTTGTAAAACCAGCTCCTCAAAAGGAGAAATTCAAGATGGTGTTCATGCTGTTAGAGAGGAAGGTTTAATGCTGTTTTTGTAAAAGTTATTCAGCCATCCATCCTGGCTTGCTGTACTTTCTCCTGTAGGCTGCCACGGTCTGACTTTGATTTGTACGTCAGATGGATTTCAGTCTGTCAGCATGCAGCCCCCGAGCAGGTGATCGATAAATCCCAGGGAGTGGTACTGATCTCTGGGGGGGGTGGGGGGGTTATGTTACACCGAGGGTCCAGGCTGAAGTTTTGGCCCAGACGTGTGGCTTGTGTAGCACTTACAGACTGACTCTGCTGGACTGGACCTGATCCAGACACATCTTACACACACACAGAGCAAAGAATCAGAAATTTCACCTGCAGTCAAATTTGAAATAGTAAAATTGTCACACTCCAGTAGACTTTTCCTGCACTTGAGTCATTCTGTGGTTTTATTTTATCGGCGCACTGGTTCAAGCACAGCAATTTTAACATTCCTATTGGTTCAGCTACTTTAATTTGAGCTGAGTGAGGTCCACCGTTTTTACAAACCAAAAACATGGTTTTGATTTGCCTTCACAGAACAATAGATGTTTGCAGTGGAGACGGCTCACTTAGTTTGGGTTTATTGGACATTTTTGAGGTTTGCGTCCCATGGCGTAGATGTAGGATTCTGTTTTTTTCTTCTTCACTTTTTGAAGCTCAGTTTTGAAAAGTAATGTAACGAGCTAGCATGCTAGCTCGTTACATTACCCGGCTAATCCTGACTTGTAACTGACTGAAGTTAGAGAAACAAACAGCTAGCTGGTGTGAGCCTTACCTAGCCACTGAGCATGTGCAACTCACTACATAGATGGTAAAGAAGTATGATGTCTCACTCTGTAGCTAAAACAGAGAGCTGAACACAGGGTGAAAAGAGGAGCTGCAGCAATGTGTAGTACAACAAAAATAGTGTTTTTTTGAAAATTAAACGATGTAAACCTATTCTGGTACAACATCAAAATACAATTATGAACCTGAAAACGAGCATAATATGGGTGCTTTAAGAATTTATGCAATTATACCCCAACTGGAAAACCAACTTCTCCCGAGAGGGAGCTCTGGGATCAGTTGAAGCTCTGACCCGTGTATCCCTGATAGAGGCCCTGTTGGGGGATTTTTGTGTGTGTGTGTGTGTGTGTGTGTGTGTGTGTGTGTGTGTGTGTGTGTGTGTGTGTGTGTGTGTGTGTGAGGCGGGGGTCAGCTGGCCAAAGAGACAATCTGTGGATTAGAGTGAGCTTGGTCACCAAGTGCTCACTCGGCACATTATCCAGCGAGTCTAGTGTTCACAGGCAGAGCTCAGAGATCCTTTGTGTTTTCACTGCCAGGCTATATATATATATATATATATATATATATATATATATATATATATATATATATATATATATATATATCACACACTAAAGCCAGTACATCTTTGCACTGAAATGCTCAAAGTCTCAGATTCTACTGTACATCTGCAGCGATGCTTTTTAAACTGTAGAAGAAACTACGCTGAACTTTTTGTTCATACGTTTTTTTCATTCAACAAAAGAAGCCATAGTTCTTGAATGTCAAATATTGTGGAAACAACCTTGAATGTTGCCTACATGAAATAAGTGGCAAAATCATGAATTTAAATTTGGAAGTACGTATTGATCGACGAATAAGTAATGCTATGAAATGACCAGGCATTTAATGTCAACTTCCGGTACTTGATTATTTTCCGTGCTATGCAAACATTTCATTTTGTACTAAAAAAGGTATTGAGGTTCGACACCAAGCCCTAGTCGAAGCTGTCTTTCTCTCACCACAGCATCACTTTCATCTCAGTAGTGTGACATTCATGCTGCTGCTTCTGCAGCCACTGAACAAATAGACCAAACTTCCATGCTCTCCGTCTCTCTTTGCCCTCCTCGCCTCTCTTCTCCGACTCCATGCAGAACACTTGCTTTCTCACCCGCACTTCATAAAAAACGCCACAGGAGTCCTCCCACACAGGCTTATGACCTGCAGCTCTTCATCTGCCCATATGCAACTTCCATCCTTCATCATCAGCATGTCCCTTTTAACATTAACGTCATCTTTGTGAAAAAGTAGTCGACCAGTTTGTTAGGTCATTAAATCCTTAAAACAAACGCATGTCAGAGTAAATGGAAGTAGTCGTGATGGACCTTTTATGTGTTTTCTCTTTAATCATATTACAGAGTCCTTCCCTCATTCACATATACACAGTACACACATACTCTATGTACACACACACACACACACACACACACACACACACACACACACACACACACACACACACACACACACACACACTGTATATTGAGTCCCAAAGCCACATAAGTACAGTGTGTGGAGTCCAGAGTCATCACAAAGGGCTGACAGTAGTGGAAAATGAAACGTAGTACGACACGCTCGCCCCTCTCCCTCCTTAACCCCTTCATGGCCCTGTTACCAGGGAGACTACACTGCATCACTCACACACACACAGACGTCTTTGGCTATATAAGATTCAAATCTTCAAAAGTAAGTCTTTTGACTTACTATGCCAGGAGATACATTTTTACTTTTCCCAGTGTAAACCAGTTTACTCTTCGGTGAGATATCTCACAAAGCTACAGCCAGGTTTGGTTTCATTCAGCTGGAGGCATCTGCTTTGGTCCAAAGATCAAGTGATTCGACTTTGGCTGTAATATACATTAAGAATGTTTTTTTTTTTGGCTCTATTATTCATTTTTTTTCAATTGAAATTTTGCTTTGAACTAACTCTGGTACAATTCACCAAATGACATCATTTATGTATTGCACGTGGTTTTGCACAAATAAATCTCACTTAGCACACACACTGATTTCAGCTTTTTTGAATTTTGCCATTTCCATCAACATTTTTTTAATGTGACACTTCAAAATGCGCATAAAAATACATTGGAAACATGACTGTTGTTAGTGGAGGTTTTCGCTCCACTGTGTGCACCCTAGCTAAGGTTTTAATTTGAGATCTTGGAAATTTGTCCAGAGAACATTGGGGGACATATTGGGGATTAGATTCCGGTTTTCCGCTTGTTTTCTTGTTTTCAAAATAACAGTAAAAATACACTTAAACATAAAAATTCTGATTCTGATTCACATGTAACCCACAACGTCCACCCACCCACCAACCCCCGAGTGCCAGCCCACATGGCCATCCAGCAGCCAGCCTCTCATCCCTGGCCAAGTCAGTGTTATCTTTGAACTGACTTCAGACAGACTGCTGACCGGCCGCGGATGATGGCATTGTTGTGTGTGTGTGTGTGTGTGTGTGTGTGTGTGTGTGTGTGTGGGGTGGGGGGGCTGGTATACAACTGTCCTTTCATTTCTCCCCTTTGTTTGATCTCGGAGGCCTTTTATTTTTAACCCTCAGAAGCAGGACGATGATATATCACTTAGTGTGTAATTATGTTGTTTTCGCTCATTTCATGGGGAATAAAGGACAGTATCCTCCCACATGCTTCTGGGTCGCACTTAGGCCCCATCCACACAAAGACGTATTTTGATGCAAACGCACATCTTTTGCATCGTTTGGGCCGATTGTCCACACGAATCCTGTAAACGCACTGCCTGTAAACGCACTTTTTTTAAACCTGGTCCCAGGGTGAATAAAAAAAACAAAACGGCTCACGTTTGGCTTTGTGTACGGTGAAACCGCAAAAGTGCGTATCGTATCGATGATGTCATCCCCACACACCTCAGCCTCACAGCTTCAACCCAGCTGACGGCTCTAACAGGGACGCAATGCTGTTTATAAAGTGGAAGTAGAGAACTTATCAACTAGCTCGCTAATCTGTCTGCTCATCAACTCCTTGAACGGATTATAGTAACTTTTAGCACCGCTTATTGTAGAAAGGCTACCGCAAGAAAAATGTGTAGCTAGATTATCAAAAACTAGCGCGCTAACGTTAGCTCTGCTACCTAGCGCGCTGCAATCATGTCCGATAGCAGACAGAATTGCAAAATAGAAAGCAATCCAGCAGCACATTATACAATGTAACGTTTTCTAGCGGTGGCCTTTATATTGTGAGCAGTGGTGAAAGTTATTAAAGTCTAGTCCATGGCTGTAGAGAACTATGGTATGTTATGAAAGGAATTGACTGAAGGCTGCTCTTCTTCGTTCCGTTAATTTCTGTAGCAATAACAGCGCCGCCTACAGGCCTGGCATATGAAGTAGCGTGTTGTCATTTACAGATGGATTCATGTGGACGTGAATTTTCTTGAACCGAATCCAGGGAAGACGGATGTGTTTTCATCATAACGTCTTCATCTGGATGGGGCCTAAGTTAATAGGCAATGACTCGGCTGACTGTGTGTGTGTGTGTGTGTGTGTGTGTACTTGTATAGTTTGCTTGAATGAAGTACTGCACATGATGACCATGCAAAAATGAGTCTGTAATAAAGCCTCCAGTCAGGTTCGGGGTGCATTGAAATCGTTCGGCCTTAAAGGAAAGACACACACACACACACACACACACACACACACACACACACACACACACACACACACACACACACACACACTCCTGCTGAGTTACATCACAAGAAAGTGATTGAGCGCTCCACTGTGATAAGACTGAAGTTTTAATGAAAGTCTGAGATGAGCAGGCGTGAAAAGAACCCTGCTGCCGAACAACTGCTGCACATTTCACTCTCCCGTGTGTGTTTTTGTGTGCAAGTGAGCAAACCAGGGGGATGAGTTTGTGATGAAGGGTCTGTCCAGGAAGATTTTTTAGCAATGCTTTGAAGATTTGGCATCGATCTGAACGTGTTTGTCATACTCTGTTTACATACTTGAGCGTGCAAACTGAATATTTTTAGAGATTTTAAGAAGTTCCCTCCGGTTGATAAATGGTACACGTGTGCATCTTGCTCATGCGTGTTGTTTCTCAACACTTTTTCCCAGCTTAGCTCAACATGTGCTGCTGTGGTTACCAGCTCGCCACATCAGGGCGGCCCGACCTACGGTGGGCAAATTAGTAGGTGGAGATGAACCGATGGAGAGGGGGAACGGGCAGGGAGGAGGAGCTGTTTGGCACTGTGAAGCCAAGTCAGCGTAACCCAGAGCCATCATAACCATGGGGAATTCAGTGAATGTGATCTTTGAGTGTTGGCACAGCATTCGATCTTCCATATGTTGTAATGGAGAGAAATGTGGAGATAAAAAGGAGCAGGAGCCTGGGAAATGGTTCTTACAATCATTAAAGCTCCGCCAATCAATATTTTATTTAACAGTGAATGCAGTGAAAAGGTGATGAACCCATTAAGAATTATCACCAACTCTTTACGGAGCATTTTAGCTTCTTTAAGGTCATTGGAACTTTTTTCTGTATTTTTCAGTCTCACTGCTTTCATCAACTTTGTTTCCAGCAGCAGCCAGCTGTTTTCTGCAAAAAACGGTCGCTAAGCAACCCACTGTACAATACCTGCCCAGGACCAGGCAGAGAGGTAGAAACTAGTTCTCAGTGAACAAACTGGAGCATCAAGTAGCCAGAGCTTATATGAAAGTGAATATTGTATTTTGTTGTGGATTTTCTGGATATGGACAGAAACAGAATTCCAAATGAATTAGATTGTAACTTTGTTTGCTGCTTTATTGTTTGCTAACACGTTAGGATGTGTGCTTTCCACACCTCGTAAGACCCAAAGCTCGTCTTTCTCATCAAAGTCTGCTGGACAAAAAAGTCTGCAGATGCAGCTGATATAAGGCCCCCCCATTGCGATGTCAACCCCATCTGAATGTGATAGACTGGATAAAAGATGGAACTATGGCTGCAACAACGAATCGATAAAATTTGATTATTATATTTCATTATCGATTCATTGTGTCGCGCGACTATTACGGCAATCAATAAGTCATGGAAATGTTTGAGTATAAAAAAAATTCGTTGAGCGCAGCGAGAGAGAGAAAAAAAAGAGCAGATCGGGATAGAGGAAATACCATCAGAGAGACCTGTAACAGTCTGAACTCATGGCGGAGGCAGATAAATCAGTAGGCTACGACCTAAGTCATCCTAGGCAGCGGCGGGGTGCGACCAAAAAAATCTACCGGGAAATTGAATAGACTATCGGCCCGCCATATGGGTTGAGCGGAGGCTGCACCGTTTGACCAGCGGGCAGCGGCACGGCCGCGGCACACCAGGCCTCCAGATGGTGTTGCTAGCCTCGAAACGCTACCGGCCCACCGGGAAAATAGTCCCGACTCTCCCAATTGCCACTCCACCTCTGAATCCAAGGTGTGGGAGCATTTCACACTAAATAAATCAAAAACATGTGTTAATTGCAAGATAAGCAAAAGCGACATGGCATGGCACGGGAGCACCACGGTGATGATTCAGTACCGTAAACATGTTGGAGTCCTTGATGAAGAGGAAGGGAGTTCAACAGCACGGTAAAGTCACTACACAATTCTACTTTTGTTCCGTTTTGAAGTGAGAAACGTAACGTCCCTCCAGTAGCTCTTCTGGTGCTGCTGTTTACTCGTTAGCGTTAGCTCGTTAATAACAGTAGTGAAGCAGGGGTGGTACAGTTTGCAAGACTAAAGACACATGTTTATTCTCTTGCCTTTTTGTCCCATTCATTTTTCATTCTGTTGTCATGTATATATTCTGTGCTTTTGTCCCATATCAGTTATTGTTGACAAATATATTTGTGTGTTGCACTTTTTAATTTCATTTTAAAGTTCTTTTATAGCACTTGGTCATCTTAAGCGGTGTTTAAATGTGGTGTATTTGAACTTAACTTGCACTTACAATGATGGTAATAATTGAATGAATAGCTTTGTGTGTGTGTGTGTGTGTGTGTGTGTGTGTCTGGTCTTTGGGTTAGGCTACTTACCTTTACACAACTAGTAACTAAAACAACAAGTATGTATGTTAGTATGTATCCGATTCATTGATTAATCGAAAAAATAATCGACAGATTAATCGATTATTAAAATAATCGTTAGTTGCAGCCCTAGATGGAACTGACACAATCTGCAGGGTGAGACGAGGTTACATTAAACTTAGACAGCTTTGTTTATTCCTGATTAGCGAAAGATTGCTTTCCCTGCATGTATAAAACAGTGTTGATTTCTCTTAAATATTACTATACTCTGTATACCCACATTATCTTAAATATTGTGTCATATACAGATACATGCAGACAGACAGTTTTCTTTAAAATGTCCCCAAAACAGGTGTTGCAAAGGTGTTTGTCTTGTATGTGGAACAGTATTTTCACCACTCAGCCATGTCTTACTATCAAGAAAGCCTACACACAGTTGTAGTGCTCTCTGTTCAGTGTGAATGGTGGCAGACAGTTATTACAGGTGAACAGCCGTCCTGTTCACGTGATCAGTCAGGCGTCTCGTTCTGTCAGCAGTCTCACATGGCGAGACGTGACGAAGGACAAACACTGTTGCCTGACAGCGAGGTGGGACGCCAGTTGTGTCCATTTTCATTGTGCCGCACCGCACGACGCCATGCGGCGCGGCTGAATGCAGCTGGTTTGGGACAGTTCGGGCTGAACAGTTGCTGACATGCTGAGACGCAGCTGTCTCTCTGAAGCAACGCCTTTACAGCTCGACACCAGCAGCGGACGGGTGGCAGGAAGACAGAGGACGGACAAAAGGCTTGGCTCACTCCCTCCGTGCTCCTGTCTTACCCCTTTGCATTCTCAGATGGCTCATTCCGCCCGCCCCCCAATTTCCCTCTTATCACTTTTTATAGCGGCACACTCGCACACTGAAAGAAAGACGCAGCTCCGACCCTCCAGGTAGTCTCCAGGGAGGTCCACGCCTAATTAACTAGCAGCCTTTTGACATCGTTCAAAGCGTGTGGCCACCCGCTCTCAGGGCTGAGTTACCATTGTGCATTTTGGCCCCACTGCTCTCTCCACAACTCTTCACACACATTTTAACAATTTAACAACAGCAAATTGTGAAATGGTAAAATGGAGGTTGAATGCCACCTGGTTAGTTCTGAGACTCCTGCGACGTGGCCGCTTCCGGCTCGGTTTGGTCGGCGGACGCAGGCTTTTGCCGGCTGGCAGCTGCTGTAGGTGGGTCAGGTTTAGACGTGGTGTCAGCGTGGGTTTGTGGGATCATCTCTGTTTACCTTTTGGGGGGAGACCACCTGTCTTGTTCCTCACCCGGCCTGTTAAGACCGTTTCAGGCTGTAGTAACCAGCAGTGGAGGATCTTTGGTGGTCTCTGTTTTCTTTTTCTCTACTGGTGGTTCTTTCTGGCTCACAGCTCACACTCTGGCCTCTGGCAGCAGCAAGTGAAGTGAGAATTGAGTTGTCTGTCTGTCTCACCGTTGGCCTGAAGAGAGGGTTCAACACGTCAGCCTACGTCACCGCTTATTAGATTGAAACGGGAGCTTTCCTCCTTTCTCGCTGGGTATGAACTCTATTGATCATGTGGCTTGTTTGTGGGACTGATGTGCTTACTAGTACGGATTATTGTAAAAAATAAAAATAAAACTACTGTTCAGTAGCAAGTGAGATTATTTGCTGTCCATCAATACGTTTTATCTCAAGTTGGGGTTCTGGCACCTGCTGACAAGACATGGTTTTTCTTATTCCTCTTTTTTATTTCCTTACAACACGTTTGACTTTCAGAATAAAGGAGGGCTGCTTGTCAGGTTGTCTATAGTGTTACCTTCTTGTGAATATTTCTATGATGTCGCTGACTCATCCTTCTTATTTATTCTTATAATCCTGGCAACAGTACTGGCAGAAAATGCATTTGTTTACCTTAATTGTGTATATTAAATATTTGCCCATATTTCATGAAGCACCTGCAGCTCTTCGCCTGACCAGTTAGTTCACAACTGTTTCAAACTGATCCACTGATAAAAATGTGGCTTCAAAATCACTTGTAGATTTAGACCAACCTTCTTGATTAACGCTAACCTGTGCTCAGCTTCTGCCACTGACTGTCCCTGTGGCACTTTAACAATACCTTCTTCTTTGCTGGAAGACTTTTATTGTGAAAGTCAGCCGAAGAAGCACGATAACATCAGAACAAGTTGTAGTCTATTGTTCTTGGGCAGCACTTTGCCCCTGCACTGCTTGTGTTCCGTTTATTTTTTTTTCAACTCAGCTTTCCAGGCAGTTAAAGCTCTAAAACCTTTCTGCTTAAGATCAATAAACTGCTCGGATGATTCGACTGTACCTGCTCCACTTAGGCTAAACATCCTTTAATAGTCTGATGTATTGTTGCTACATTTGGACTTACAGCTCAAAGTGACCTACTGTCCCTACAAAACAGCCAAGCATGTGATCTGCTATCTGTGTGATGCATCAGAGGCTTGTCGTGCTGAAAGCGCTGTGCTGCCGTGGGTGTGTGTGTGTGTGTGTGTGTGTGTGTGTGTGTGTGTGTGTGGGTGTGTGTGGGTGGGTGTGTACACATTCAGTTCTGCATTTCCTCTGCTTCTAGTATTATTCTTGTATACAACAAACTGCTTGTTGAATTTAGAACAAAATGAAAGGAAATAATTTCCAACATTCTTTTATTGAACACATTGAATATTGAATTGAATATAAAAGGCACTACTAAAAAAAAAGAATGACAGTTATATTTTGAAGTGCAGTTTTCTACAAATATTTTCTTTCAACTAACACAAAACATCTGTGAGTGTCTTTGGCGATATGTCACAGCCTTTCACAATGTGTTTATTGGGCCAGTTGATAAAAACGACGATAGATTGTACAGCCCGTGTGTGTAAGAAAGAGAGAGAGAGAAGGAGATCAAAGTGGATTTTGTGGTTGACACACATTCTGATACTTGTTTCCCAAACTAATAATCTGTGTGTTGGTCTTTCATTTGTCATTATTGGTCTCTATGGTTAACATCAGGATCTTGTTTCCTCCTTGATACAAGTTGAAGTTGTGATTATTTTTGCTGGCAGGGTAACAGGACTGTAAACTAATGTTTGCATTGTTTATTGGCACTTAGTATAACCTAATAACTCTCTGAAAACATAGTAAAACAGTTAGCAAGTTTTATGGCAAAATGGATAATGGATCACTTCATATGACATTAGCAAAATATTTTGTAAAATTGTACATTTTGGAATGTAGTTTGAGAAAGCATTTAATAGACAAGCAAACAGTCCTTATTTGATTTGCAACACTTCCCACAACGGTCTAGTACAACCAGAAATATTAAAAGCATGGACACAAACCAAAATCTCTACTTGTTGACATATCTCTTACCGTCATCTTGTCATGTATATTGTCATATTGCCCATTCCTGTTCTCAGTCCTGGTACGTACATATGCATGTGCAATACAGTGCGTACAGTATGATGGTTTCTTAGACTCTGGTCGGAGCCAGTGGCCTGTTTGACATGTGCACGGCCTGTGATGTGGCTTCATGTTGACACAACCTGTGCTCCAGACTCTAATTTAGCTCAGTGCAAAAAAAAAAACGCACACACGCATCTGAATAAAACACACATATGCTTAAAGTTACAAATCCAGCACAGCTCACAACATTGCAGTATAATCGTAATAATGTTGTACTATGGGGTATCAGGAATTGGTCTTAGTTCGGGATTTTCAGTAATTAAAGTGTGTTTACACCTAGTGCTGGGCGGTATGACCAAATATTTGTATCACAGAGAGAGATTCTGGCAGTTTCACGGTATATCACGGTATTTTCTTTCTTTTCCTTGACTGGGTCTTCCCCTACGGTTAGCGGAGAGTTCTTGAAACAAGGGGAGGGAAGAGGAGAAAAGAAGGGAGGCATCTGAAGGGGAAGTGTGACGAGAAGATGGTGGAAAGACAAGACTGAGGAGAAAGAGAGAGGGAAATGAAAAGAAAGAGGCCATTAATTTAGTGCTGTGGGAGGGATCTGAAGGTTACTGAGCTTTCTCTGCCAGACCCTCCTGGGTTGACTGATGCCTTTGTGAGGAAGCCAGGAAACACACACACACACACAACACACACAACACACACACACACACACACACACACACATAACACACATAACACACATAACATGCATAACACACATGCACGTTCCAAGAAACTCTGGGTTTGTTGTGCCAGGCCGGTTTTAGCAAAATAGACACACACACACACACACACACACACACACACACACACACACACACACACACACACACACACACACACACACACACACACACACACACACACACACACAGATGGCCATTAATGGGCTTCAAAGTGAGAGCAAAATGTTAAACCTTTATGTATTTCCTCTCTTGGACGTGATTTGTGATTTTGCTGTGATGCGTCTGAAAATCAATCCCAGCAGAGTGTACAGAAGGTGTGTGTGTGTGTGTGTGTGTCACTATGTATTTTTGGATACCGTGTTTGTCTATGTACATATGCACACTGTCAGCGAAAAGGGGCATATTAAAGGGCCAAAGAAAATTTAAAGAAAATATTATGTATTTAATGTTATTGTAATACAATTTTATTTCTTATTAATCAAAATGAGTCGATTGGCAGTAGTGAGAGATTGATGATGTTTTATAGCTTTGACTAAAGCTAAAGCTGCTGTTTACAAAAGTTCCTGTGCTACCTGGGAGTCGACGGTCAGGGCAGTAAAGTAAAGCCCTCTGACATTTTGTGGATGGCTGTAACCAGACTAGACTTAGCTCAAATCTTTTCTTTTATCTTATGCTTTACTGAAATTACTTCTTAGGGCCTCTGAAAGAAGTAAAAATGAGTCTTTGGCTAACTGCAGACACAACACGGAGGGGCCACAAATAGACATGTCTTATCCGTAAGTGATTACACATCAGGACAATAATTATAAAGAATTTGTGGGGACAATAAATAAGAATAGCCCATATCCCGACAGTTTGCCTACATGCAAACTTATATATACTTTATTTAATCAGGAAATCACATTGAGATCAAGATCTCATTTACAAGTGAGACCCGAGTTCAAAATGAAAATTCAAACAAAAAAGACAATCAAATGTAAGTAATAAGTTTACATTTAAATATCAAGACAGCAGTATGCAGGTCTAATTGGAAAACAATGTGTAAAATTATTTCATGCAGATAATAAGCTTAAAAACAATTAGAAAAATTAAAAACACATCAAAGACTTAAACTGAAAAATAAATTGAAATATTGTGTTTTGCTTGTATCACACATCCCTGTTTTCTGTCAGACAGGTACTGTAAATAGACTTTTTTAACTCATCATTAATCACTTCATTAATCACTATAGTGATAGGTGTCAGTACAGTCCAGTCAGATCAGTTGTGTTTTGAGGATGAGAAAGAACCTTCAGTGGGAAAATCCACAAAACTTTCTCTTTCTGTGACACATACAACACACACAGACAGAAGATATTCATTTAATGAAAGCCATTCATATTAAGATTGGGCATGTTTATGGCCCTCAGAAGGTTTATGAAGTCTCATTTCAACATGGTGACATAGTGTGTGGCTGTATGGAGCGCATTAGTCTCTAGTTTACAGTACACGGCTTGTTGGAGCGGTGCTAGAGAAGCTGCATGGCAGACGACAGCCCAGAAAAAATGCAGCGAAATGCCAATGCTAAAACACGGAAAGCAGCACATGAACATAGCTGAGTTCAAAAATGAGCACAAAAATAAGTACTTGAGACTTCATTCCCTGAAGACTAGACTTCAAAGCAAAACCGTTTCAATTTCTAGTTTTGACCCAGTCAAATCAAAATAATTATAATTTTTTTTTAAATGGCGTCAGGCATCATTGCATACCCACACAGTTTAAATATTTAAGTAAGGCCTGTGTGTTGAAGGGCATGGACTCAGCTATTTAAAAGCACTATTACAGCGCTTTGAAAAGAAAAGTTCAGCATTGGTAGACCTGAAAGACTTGCAGTGGACTTGCCCTCAAGGACTTGAGACTCGATTTGGGACCTGCCTTGACAAGATTTGAGACCTGACAGACTTTAGACCTGACCTGGACCCATCAAAAAAGTTCCAAACCTTAGTTCCATGTACAAAGGCAGGATAGTCTCCTGTTGTTTCTCCAGCAGGGGAACAACCATTCACATAACATCACCTTTAATCCCCTGACAAACCTTCCAATATGGGTAGTGATTCAAAGAGCTGGAACCAAGTTTTATTTTTAATCTGCATACTATTAAATAGATGAAGACATACTTTGATCCTAGGGACTAGTTAGGTAGGGCCATTATATCATAGTAAAAAAATAAAGTCAGTTTTATTATTCAGCTGGATTTCTGGGTTTGGCCTGAGAACATACAGAACCGCTGTCCTGTTGTGTGTGTGTGTGTGTGTGTGTGTGTGTGTGTGTGTGTGTGTGTGTGTGTGTGTGTGTGTGTGTGTGTTACAGTAAACGTCCTGCCTGTCTGACTCCTTTGCAGCCAGCCTCCTCCTCCTCTGCTCAATGTTGTGTTGTAGGGGCTCCGAGGCAGGTGTGTGCCCACCTAGTCTTGCATTGCCAGACCTTCTTCCACAGCGCTGCGGAGGAAGATCTGGCTAGTTCACACAACATTTCTGGATGGTAGAAAAACATGCTCTGGTTTATTGGCATTTCTTCAAACCAATCACAATATCTTGGGCGGCGCTAAGCGCTGGACGCAGCAACAGTGCCTCTGCTAAATAAGCCTCAGGAAGGAACTTGCTTTGGTGGAACGTGTGTACGTTCAAAGGTTGTTTAAGTCATAACACAAGTCTAGCTAGCTGTCTGGATTTACCCTGCAGAGATCTGAGGAGCAGTTAACCAGAGTCCTCATAAATCCACCGGTGTTTAAAATTACAACAACTGGAAGGTGAGGGTCATCCGGACAAAAATTAGGGACATCCTGCTGCACCGGAACTATTCCGTAATTTGAAATGTCATCAGTATAGACTAGTGCCCACCTGCAGATTTAATACAAATCACCTTTATAGTCAGTGATGAGTAAATGACTGGAAAATGAGCCAGTTATGTACTATAACTTACAGAATCACTATTTGTTTATATGATTTCCAATAAAAAAACAATATCATTTACCTGACTGATTGAACGTGTCTGATCAGCTCTAACCCTCTCTTCCTCTGTGTGTGTGTGTGTGTGTGTGCAGGAGTCCAGGGCAGTGCTGAGTGTTCGTGTGGGAGGAACCACTTCACATGTGCGGTCAGTGCGTTCGGAGAGTGTACCTGCATCCCCGCCCAGTGGCAGTGTGATGGCGATAACGACTGCGGGGACCACAGCGACGAGGACGGATGCAGTGAGTTTGCAGTCCTTGTCTTTTCTTGTTGTTATCCTCCTCTCTTTGTTTCGATCTCGCTGTCACTTACCCTAAGATGTATTGACTCTGAATCGGTCCAATTTGAAACTTGAGTGAAGCGAATCGTACAAGCCTATTTACGGGCTTTGATGGGATCTCTTGATCCGTGTGTCTGCTCTCAGTTTAATTGGTCTGTGTGATCAAGTTGAAATCGATGCTTGCCCAGTTGGTGACTGACGACGTTGGACAGAGAGTTCTGCATTTCAAAAAGATTGCAATGCAGACCTTTGTCTCCGATTTCAAAACATTTGTCGGAATTGATTAGAGAACCTGATATAAGATCTGTCCGCCCTTTTTGTAAAGGTTACTAAAAGTGACTCTTTTTAATAACTTTCCTTGATTAATCTAAACATAGTTTTCCACAAAACCATTTTTTCCTTAAGTATAAGTAGCCAGACTTCTCAAATGGTAAATTATGTAAAAAACACAAGCATCTGTACAAGATTTCTGTCTAAATAAGATATTCTATAAATATTATTTAAAAGTCTGATCAAAAACTTATACTTTTGGTTCTACAGACACATTTCAGTCGGTGCCAAAACAGCCTTAGATGTTTATTTCTGTATTTAACATTTTGATGTGGGTATTTTTTTGTTTGTTTTTTTACTAATGTAAAACTTGAAGTTGCTGGTTAAACCAGCTTGATAAATGTGGTTGTTAAAAAATAAACCAGCAGTTCTACACTGAAGGCCTTAAACTCCCACTACTCAAACCAAGACTTCTAAATTGTAGGTACTATTGTGTTCAGTTTTCCTGCATAACTAGTCCAGAGTAGTATGAAAAAATATAATTGGGCCCACATGGATCCCATCATCACCCAGTGAAACAGGGAATGGGTCACTGGTCCAGGCGGGGTAGTATTTCTGATGCAGAGGCAGTGCGAGGCGCTCTGCGTGGTGTATGCCCCGTGCGGAAAAATGCTTCAGTGACTTCTGGCACCAGACGGTGTTTGGCTGGAGGGAAGTCTTGGCAGCAGAGCCAGACAGGAGTATTTTCCTGCAGAGCATGTCAGTTTGTCAAGTAGAGGAGATCTTCACCGCTTCTTTTACACTTCTGTGTATCGATGCGAAATGTCAATGTGAGGCTCGTCTTTTTTTCTTTTAGAAGCAGATGCTGCCCTTTTGTTTGACACTTCCTAAGCCTCTTTGAGGTGTTTGTGTGTGTGTGTGTGTGTGTGTGTGTGTGTGTGTGTGTGTGTGTGTGTGTGTGTGTGTGTGTGTGTTTGTTCCGTCTCCATCAGTCTTCTTCTGTCACATTAAGCTAGTTAGGG
This sequence comes from Gymnocephalus cernua, assembly GCA_023631565.1. NCBI lineage: Eukaryota > Metazoa > Chordata > Actinopteri > Perciformes > Percidae > Gymnocephalus > Gymnocephalus cernua. The sequence goes on along the minus strand of CM042426.1, from coordinate 4,395,159 downwards.
GTTGGGAGAGGGGATGCTAAGTGTTATTGATCTCTAGCCAGTTGAATGTTCAGTGAGCCTGATCGCCGCGCATCGATCTGTGGTGCGTTGCTTATTTAAGGAGACACATGGAAGCAGCTGACAGATATCCGAGCATCTAGCTGGACCTTCCTAATCCATTAGTACTGTCTGATCGATCCTCTCTCCACCGCTCTGCCGCCGCACGGCTCTGGGAGTCACTCCATTCAATCTCGTAACCATGGAGGTCATGTCACAGAGATGTGTGCTGTGTAGAAGCCATACATTTGATGATGAAATGATGAATACGTTTAGAACTCAAGTCTACAGTATACACCATTTTTTGGCAACCTGTGATGTGGGATTGCAACTAGAAGTTGACTTGTTTTAACCGGGAACAGGCCCTAAAGGTTGGGAACTGGTTTGAGTTATAGACTTCATAATGAATCGATTTATCACCTAATACGTTATATGAATCCCTTGGTAACTCAAAAGCTCAGTTGAGAGTAAATCCATGAGAGAAAGGCGTCAGAAAATAGAAATAGTTTAATAGTTTTTTTTTAATTTGTGTGTGCGCTTGCTTTTGAAAATGTGTGTGTGTGTGTTTGCATGGTGTGTTTGTATGTCACTGAGGAGAGTGGAGGCCCACGTGACTCGCCTTCTATTACACTGATTGAATCAAGTCGGATCGTAAAACCGTAGAGTGACATTTTATGGTTTTTAACGACGTCTTCTAAATACGACAAACTGAATTTATGGCGGCACTGTTTCAATGCAAGAGGGAGAGAGGGAGAGAAAGAGAGAGGTGTGTGTGACCGTTGGAATGTCGATTCCCAATGAACACACACAGATATCTCTTTTCAGCAGAATTGTAGCAGTGCAGTTTGTGGCATCCAGACTTTGTCTGAACTTTAACTTATTTATCATTTATACCAATTTAACAATTTCCAGAGAAAGCACAATTGTTCTGTGTGTGTGTGTGTGTGTGTGTGTGTGTGTGTGCGTGTATGTGTGTGAGAAACTCCGGAGAATAGGAGCGGAGGCAAATTTGCCGACTGTGGCTATGAAGCTATCCGTGTAAACGTCTGATCTAATTACGATGTGGAAATTGTGTAGTGCACATGTGGCTGTTCTGTGTGCGGTGCTCGTGTCGTGTGATTGCGTTCCCCCATATAAAGTTTCACAGCTGCACAGAGACTAAAGAGGGAGTTGCAGAAGAGTTGAGGAGGGACTGAGAAGAACATGCACAAATTCTCTTTGTACGGGCGTGTGTGTGAGTAAAGGATAAATGATGTGGTGTTGTGAATGTTCTAACTTTATCTAACTCTACAGGAGTTGTTGGTGTGTGACGGTGAGGAGGAAATGGTCTTTACAGCCGGCCGCTCTCCTCCTTACCCCACATGTTACATCCGTCTGTTTGTAGTGGACCACACCGGGTAGAAGGGGCGGGCGGGGGGCTCTTTCCCTGGGGATCATAAATCTACTCATTTAAAGACAAACATTTAGTGAAAGGACCTAGCCAGTGTGTTTCATACGTTTTATCTCCCTATGTACAAGTCCTGTATTCAATACATTTTCACTGATCATCTTTAAATGACAGTAGGAATAATACATCCAGAAATGTAGATCTGAACTGTTTTATTTTCCTTCAGAGTGAACATTGATCTTGATTATTACATCATTTTTGTCAGTGTTATGTTATCTTTTAGATCAGGGATTTTCAATAGGGGGTCCGGGACCCCTAGGGGGTCCTCATAGTCAATGCAGGGGGGCCTCCAAATTATTGTAAATTTTGGAAAGTTTATAAAACCACGCCAACAATAGATATAATTATTTTAGACCTTTTTCAAGGCAGATATGATAACATGTCATAGTAGGAAAAGTACAGGTGTATTCAAAACCATTAATGATGGCTGAATTCCACTTAGGAGAGGCCCTGGTGTTGTGCACGCTGACTCACTGAAATAGCTTTGCTGTGCTTTTCCTACTATGACAAGTAAAAATGTCTGCTGTGAAAGAGGTCTGCTGTTAAGCTATTTTAATAGCTTAGTATTCTATGCAAAAAAGGTATGTATAAAGGCGTTTATGTATAAAGTTCAAGAGCAGATTGATTTAAAAAATGCATTTCTTTGGGGGCAGATGTCCTTCTCCACAACCAAAAGTTGAACCAGGTTTAAATCTTTTGGCAGAAGACCCTGTTCCCCCCCCCCCCCCCCCCACCCCGCCGGGTAAACGGACTGACTGAGGAGGCTGTATTTTTCGCACATGACTGAAGTGGGTCTAAACACAGCCTTTAAATCGAAGGAAGAAGATGCACGGATGATCTTTGTGAGCCACAGTGCAGAAATAGAACACAGAATTTAGCGCTAGGTGCAAAAGATGTTAAAAGATTAGATTGCTTAGCTTCATTGAATTTCCTGACTGAACATGATACAGGTGTCTATGCCTCAGTAGTTGAAGAGCAGGGAGAGCGCGTTACAGGATCACACATCTCAAGGACAGGACACTAATTAGCCCTGAAGAAATTAATAACACCCGTTTTTTTCATTAATCCAGCTGTCTGAGCTCAGGGGGCGTACATCGCTCCGGGTGGCACATGAACAGAATAACACACTTTACTATGTTTGATATCAGGCCAAACGTATGATCTGTGAGAGACTGTGACATGAAGCACTACTCCATTAGAGAAACTATATGTTTATGTTCTTGGCAGTCAGCTCCACGTCCATAAACCCTCATCAGCAGGAGAAGGAAGGTTACATGCTGCCTTTGTGATTCTGGTTCCTATGGAAATGGAAGCAAGTGTTCATTGTGTTGAAAGCTGCACAGTGAGAGGAGGCCAATTGAAGTGGAAAGTGACTGAAAAGGGAGAAGGATAGAAGAAGTGACGAAAAGGAAGAAGCTTTGTATTGTTCGTAATCCACTCTCTACCTCACCGAAGCTACACTGTCATGTTATGTAACGGAAAGAAAACTTCAAGTTTGTCATACAGTAAAAGCATAATGCAAACAAGTATAGTTTTATAATTGTTACTTTGTTAAAGATTACTTTTTGGGCATGTTTGGCTTCGTTTGACTTGTTGACCGATGTAGTTGTAGTTGTTGACCCTGTAGTTTATTGTGATAGTATGAATAAGTATGAATAAGTGTGGGTGATGACGCTTTGTCAAACTGCAGAAACTTTGTAAACAATGACACACTCGTTAACACCAAATCGCAATATGTATTTTGGAACCAAAATCTACAATAATTCATCATGTTATGACTTGTTGATCCCATTCAGACGTCTTCTTAATGACTTTAGTCTCAATGATTTACATTCTCATAATTATCTTATAACTTGTGTTGTAGTACCCTTTTGTTTTTATACTTAAATGCAGTTCCAAGTATCAAAGGAAATAGTATTTAGTTAGTTAGTTTTTGTAGTTTTGGCCCTCAGTCATACAGTTCCACTTTTTTGCATGTGCAATTGATTTATCTGCAATTCACCCAGAACAGTGTTTTCCTCTGCAGACAGCCTGAAAGTGGACATGGCCAAAAGTCTAATTGAGTCTGACTTACGTTTTTGTCTTCTCTCATATATTATCTGTATCTCAGTTTCCCTAATCTCTCCTCCCATCTCAAGGCAAGACAGTGTATTAACCCACTGATATAAGATGTTCATAACAACAGTAACCACAGCAGATAAGACTTGATAACCTTGGAAGACTTAGACATTTTCTGTTGTTTCACCATGCGTCTCCTCCCACCTCCCAGATCATCCTGCATGTTATTTCTCTCCCTGCATTTCACTTAAGAGAGCAGGACACGAGCAGGCACACACACACACACACACACACACACACACACACACACACACACACACACACACACACACACACACACACACACACACACACACACTGCATGGACACTTTTGGAGTCCTGCTGAGTTGAAAGCAGAGGGGATAGGTGTGTGTGTGTGTGTGTGTGTGTGTGTGTGTGTGTGTGTGTGTGTGTGTGTGTGTGTGTGTTGGGGGAGATGTGAGATAAAATGTAAGAAGTAAATCTCTGCTTTGCGTGATTGAAAGCACTGCATGACGCTTGGCTTCCTCTGCTGTAGGCTCACACAAGCCTGTGAGGTTTGGGGAATGGGTGTGTACTAAAAAGTCAAATGCACACACTCACAGTTGTACACGTGCACACTTATGTGGATGCATTTCAGGGTATCTGTGAGGTATACCAGGGCCTCCTGGTGGAGTTATATCTACCATATTTATGGGAAGAATCCATTTCAGTGACCAGTTCGTAATTGTTTGTTGTAATTATCTCATGAATTGTCACCTATGCTGATGTTTTAAAAAAATTCGAATTTCGTGGAACTTACTATTTACCTATATTTTGTTGTTCCGCAACGTGATGGTGAAATGCAGGAAACAGAATCATTCAGCATTTCTGAAAAGGGAACTAGGCAAAGTCAATACATCCATGGGCAAAGGCATTGTTGTCAATTGCCTATAGCAACAGTGTAGTGTGCTGTACTTTGGAAATCACAGCCCATTGAGTTCATTAAGAAGCGCGCATCAGTGTTAAAATAAGAGTCTTGAATTCAAGTCCTCGAAAGGTGTTGGATGCTGTTGTTTGCTTCGTATTTGCTTTTGAAACAGTTGGACTTCATGTTTAAGAATATCATAACTTTCTGGTGTATTTCATCATACACAGGGCAGCTTTTAACAGCTTTGGTTTCAGCGTTCAGTTTAATTCAGTGTTAAAGGTGCTGTAGGTAGGATTGTGAAGATCCAGGACTTTGCCAAAGAATTTGAACATCATCAACTTCTCAGTCCCTCCCCCCCTTTCTGTTAGAGGCCAAACTGTCTCCTAAGCCCCTCCCCCCACAAGGTCAAATGAATGTGTGTGCATTGACATGAATGTGTGTGCATTGACACACAGTTAGGGTTAGGGTTTGTGCAAATCGCACTACAGGCTGGAGGTGGTGCCAGAGCAGCTGGATTTTTTTTTTTATTACCTGCTTCATGTAGTTCTACTGGAACATAGGGTCAGTTTCAGCAAATATGACAGAAAGTTAGTTTTATAAGGCTTACCTACTGCATCTTTAACCTCTGTACACCTACAGATTTAAGATCAATTAAAACCTTGTTTATGTCATAATGACAGAACAATGAAATCTGTCTGACATTCATTAAAATCAGTGTGTGCAGACTAGTTAATCATGAATGTGGACAAATCTAATCCTGTTTAATTTGAGCTAAGCATTTCAGCAAAGCAACTCTAAATAAAGATGACTCTAATCTCCAGACGTCAGTCTTTGAGCCTGTGTCTGTTGCAAAGTCTTTTAAGGGTGAGTTAGGCTTTTGAAAGGCTTAAGATATGACTGAAGCTCCTGACACACCAACCAGACGGCCGACCCTCGGACTGACCCCGAGTTGGTCAAAAAAGTGCCTCAGAACACACTGAAGCGACGAGACGTAATATGTCTCTATAACAGCAGGCGGCACTAATCTGTATTGTCGCCCAAAAATGAAAACCGGCAGCTCATTGGACGAACGCGTCACGTGGATCTGGCTTCTCCCGGATGTGACAACCAGAATGGCGGCTCATTCGGAATCACAGTCTCATATTTTACGAAGATAGTTCACCAAAACGTGTTTCTGAAAACATTTGAAGGAGAAATAGGTCATGCAGCTGCTGAGTCTGTCTTCATTTCAGATCGACAAAGGTCATTTTAAAAGATTTTCCTCAGATTTTGAGAGGCCTTACTCTCGCTCATCCTGCTCGCCATTTCCGGGTTAGCACTAGATTGGTCGAGTCTGCCCGCCTTCCGACTCGGCATGTCAGGTCGGCTAAAATGAAGGCCGACGGCCCCTCCAACGGACGGCGGCATGGAACACACCGAACAGACTTGAGTCACTGACCTCGCCAGACTGTCCGACGGCTGATTATCTGGTTGGTGTGTCAGCGCCTTGAGTCTAATCTTGACCCTTAACCCTAGATCAAACTTCAAACTAGTCTCATGAACAAAACAAGTGATGAATGAGCGCAGCGTCATCGCTCCAACAGTCTTAAACTCAAACTGGTTCTCACAAAGGCATTGATACAAACTCTCTCTCACACGCACTCGTAAAACCACCAAAAAATAAGAAATACCCCCTCCGTTCCTTTTAATCTACCGCTCTCTGCAGTCTTGGCCAATCAGAGAGAAGCTGTGACCGCGGGGGCTCAGCTGATCCGAAAGCAGAAGCAGAGAAGATTAGGACCCCATTCCCTCCTCCTCTATGTGTCAATTTCTCTCTCCATCCCTTCATGTATTCCTCTCTCCACACCTCCCTCTGCCTTTGCATCCTTCTTCTCTCTGCTCTCTGACCACAGGAAACCTGCAAACCCAACTCACTTTTCTTTTCACCTAAGGCTTTCTCATTTATTTCGCAATATGTGGTCGAGTTTGTTCCTTCGCCTAGTTTCTGTCTTCCTGTCTCTTTCTTCATGTCTTCCCCCCCCCCCCCCCCCCCCCCCCCCCCCCCTCTTTCTGTCTCAGGGTATGGCCGTAGTTCTTTGGACACATTAGCATAATCCTCCTCCTCCTTTTTCCTCATCCGACCCTCCCAATGCTTACCCTCTCCTCTCCTCCTTCCTAAATATTTACTCCCTGCTCAGTAAATGAGGGGAGCACACTTGTTCACACAGAAGAGGACATGATTGGAGGCTGATTGAGGGCAGAGAAAGAGACAGAAATAGGAAGAGAGACAAAGAGCTTGTTGGCCTGGGGCCTGGCTTTACCTTCTTTGTCAATCTTGTATAAGCTTGTTTGAGTGGATCTTAAATGTGTTCTGTGTGTAATTAAACACAATAGAGGTGATGGATAAAGGTTTAAAAGTGCTATGTGGAACAATATTACTATGTATTACAAATAAAAAAAATAAAGAATAATTTCGACATTCTATAGACTATGGATTTATCGGTACGTTGTTGTTGTTTTTATACAAGTTATTAACAGGGACGCACGGAATCTGTGGACGGAGAATTCCGCAAAATTTCCTGCAGATTTTAAGCAAAGTAAAAAAATAAATAATAAACCTCAGGATGTCAGCATATCTCCTAACCAGCAGAAAAACAGTCCGCTAAATTCCGCGTGCGTGCGTGCTGGGCGGTGCATGTGTAGCTGCTAGCTAGCTAGCTGTCGTCTGGGACGAGAGTGTTCAGTCAGGCTTCAGTAATAATCATCATGCAGCAGTCCCGTGTGTATTTGTAGCATATATATGGAGCAGCTAACTAGCTAGCAGCTAACAGGGTAGGTGGATGTTGAAAATGCATCTTGTTGTCATGTAAGGGACCTGTTCATGTTACACAGACATTTTAATTGCATTTTGTGTCTGTTAAGATACACAAAGGCACTATTTCATTTATGCCCCCATAACTGCCGTTTAGCTAAGTGGGAGCGGTGGGCATTAGCTGCAGCAGCTCCGTCTATGTAGCTGCTATTGCGCTAATTGTTTTTGCTATAGACAGGTCTCGCATAGTTTTATTTAGCAAGATTAACGTAAAAATTGGCCGGAGTTCTCCTTTAACCTGGGTGCTTACCTCCAAATCTGACCCATTTTTTTCTCAGCAGTGGTTCCAGTTGCACATGGTCACTTTTTATGTGTCTCAGAATTGATGCTGGTCTGATTTGTTGATTTTAAAATCAATGAGGATCTTACACATTAGGGATCGCCAAATGCTGGTTTTTCAAGGCCGATACCGATTTATTAGCAGTTAATGGAACCGATAACCAATATTTGGAACCGATATACACTTACAGTGAAAATGAAAATCTTTAAAGTCCAGTTTAGACCAAAGATTTGCGACGAGTTGAAACTTGCAACTTGCAACGAGCCGGTCTGCAGCGTTCGGAAACCTGCCAGTTGACACCAGTGCGACGAGACGGTGTATCACATCCATAACGACTCTTTGTACTTCCCTTCTAACTTCCGCCTTCCAGGCTTTTTCTAGCTAAATATATCATTTGCTGCGTCTAAATATGAATTTGGATAACGTTAGTGATAGTGAGATGCTTGCTACAGTTTCATTTCTCTGATTCACGGCTTTGTTCTAACGCCGCTGGGTGCTCTCTCTCTTCAGTCTCTCTATCTCGCCCCACCATATAACATTACCGTGCTTTCGGGCGGTCGTTGAGGCTAGAGCTGGGCGATATGGGAAAAATCTAATATCAGGATATTGTTGACCAAATACCTCACTATTGATGTTGCGGCGATATTGTAGGGTTGACAATTAGTGCTTACAAAAACATATTTACACAATGAGATTTTTGATAAATTATTAATGTGTATATTATAACTAAGTGGGTAAAGGCAAATAATAGAACAGCTAGAACAGTCTGGTTAAGTTAAAAAAAAATGACATCACTTTACTGTAATCCAGCCATTAAAACCAGGGACAGATAACACTTGTGTCGTATCTCGATATCCAAAATCTAAGACGATATCCAGTCTCATATCACGATATCGATATAATATCGATATATTTCCCAGCCCTAGTTGAGGCTCCGTCTAAAAGTCTGCCATTTCAACCAGCTGTTTGTAACACAAAATAAAATGGATTATGGATCATTTTATTTCTATAGTTTATAGCTGACTTCACCAGCTGACTTCTCTAAAACAGGTGACATCCCGTACGTTCTAAAACCAGCCTCTTCGACTTGGAACAGTTGAGTCGCAGCGAAACCATCAGCTGGTTTGAGTCGAGCCGAGACGGACTAGTTCAGGCTGCTGCAACTTTTCTCTGAAACGGTTTTGTCTCGTCGCGGATCTTTGGTCTGAACTGGGCTTAAGTCAAAGTTAATATTTTGGAATGTTACAAACTCCAACACAAAACTTTGTTTAAATGCTTAAAAGCAATTATTTCATAAATTATAAACTTTCAACATAATAGGCAGTAAAAGATAGTCAGATAGTGTTGTGGGCGGGACATTAAGTCAGACTCAGTGGTGAGTGAAAGCGAAGCAGAGGGACAGACACAGTGCTGTAGCCGAGCCAAAGTAGCGTACTTTTTAATGAATTAATGAATCTGCAAACTGCCAAAAAACGATAGTTACACTATCCCTATTACACATTGAACAGGACTGAGGTGGATATGTAAATTTAGCAACTGTATCATTTTCAGTACCATTGTGTGACCGCCACAGATCAGAGCCAAAAAACCAGCCACAGCTGCTGCGGTTTGGGGTCTCCCTCCCCAAGAGGCAACACAAGTGGATAAATCTGTGTGATTTACATGAAGAAAGTGGCAGCTAAAGATGCTGCATTTTCTTTCTAAGAATCAATCACCCACTAACTGCCGTGGGGATGAGTGTGTCAAGCACTTTTTCTTTAGCTCTGCCGTTCTTCACGTATTCATCACTGTAATTTATAATCATGTAACTGCGATACTTCATTTGGAGTTTTGACAGCCAGACAAAATAAACAATTTGCAGACATCACCTTGGGCTCTGAGAACTTGTGGTATGCACGTGTCATTATCTTTGACATTTTATAGGCTAAATAATGAATGGACTAATTGAAAATAATGTGTGAGGTACTTATGAGTCACAGCCCTAGACACGACAGCACCTTTAAAAAAAACTAATCGAAAAATGTTGAGCTATTGCTAGGTGCAACTATTGTTGAAACATTAAATTGGCAGGTTAACAAGGAAGTTTGATTTGCGTGGATGCTTTTCAGTCAACTTGCATGTTTAACTGGGATTCTAAGCTTTGTATTGAATGAATGAACTTGGCCTCTTGTTGATCATATCACTCCCAATGAGAACTCTTGAGGTTAACTGCTGACACTGCTGATGTCTGAAGTAGACAAATGCATTCATCTCATATTGCATAACCAGACAGACAACCGCAGCTGTGTTTGCTTTGGTTGAATCAGTTCGGTGTGGCAGAGTGCACGTGTGTGTGCATGTTTATTATCACTTGCCTAAACTCTTCTCAAACTGCCCTATTATTTAAAATCAAAGCTGCACCGAAACACATGCTATTGGCTCAGGGATGGTCGCGTTGTCTAGCAGTTGTGAAGTTATTTTCAAATTTCAGTTTTATTGTCATATGCACAGTAAGGAAACATGTTTCCCTGTACAAGGAAATATCTCGTTCTGAATCGGATAATCAGAAAATTATATGACTATCCATAATCACCCAAGAACGCTGATTTGGGGGATTCTGATATTTAATCTAGCAACGCAATCAAACCACAATTTCCACTTAGAGATAAAGGGATGTCAAGGTGCGACAGCCATGGAATTTATTTGTTTTGTATTAAATGTGCACCATGAGTTTCTGCATGGTCACTCCTGTTGATGTTCCAAGTAAATTCCAAACAAAACAGAGCGAGCTCGCCCCTCCCCCCATGTTTCCATAACTGTCATGACAAACTGACTAACTGTCAGTAACCCCCTCCCCCTCCCCCAACCATCTTGTTGGTGATTGGCTGGAGTGGTTTGTTGTATTTTGGTGCACAGCCTGTGCCTCTAGTGTGTGTTTGACGTTTACAACCCCTGTGTTGTCTCCTGAGACGGGGCTTTTTCACCGTGTGTTCAGGGGGCAGGCAGCTAGCGGATCAAGGAGAGATGCTTACGATTTGAGACAAAAATGAAATCGCGCTGAAACCATGCCGTGCACTCATAGTGCACCTTTTAAGTTTTCCAAGATATTGCATGTATTTTTTAAATAGTTTCCTTTTGTTGTTGATTCTTGTTGAGCCCTCTTGTTCACTATTAACCTCTACATTCTGTTTTATAAATGCCAAACTAATTAGGCCTATCCTTGGTCAGTAAACAGTCAAGTAGTCCAAGTAATAATCAGTGTAAAGAGATGAATTATCTGCTGCAGGTGGGTGTCCAAAGGACAGGCAAGGCAACATTAGAGAAATTATAACTTCATTTATCCAGCGACAGATAATCATAATAGTCTTATAATGTCATCATTAGATGGAATCAGAGTTCTTTCCTGTCATTCAGCCTCTTAGGAAGAAAATGAGTGGGTTGTATGGGTGTCAGCACTCAAGTGTTCCTCACTGGTGTCAAGCACCCGGCAGAGATTCGTCATGGCAACAAGCAAAATTGGTTTCTGCTTTAATCTGCCTTGATGGACAGTAAAATGTCTTGTGAGGATGTCTGCAGATCATTCAGTATGAGTACGATGCATTTGTACGGAAACCCCTCTACATTTCAGATGGAAATATTGTCCACTTTGACCAACTCTCCTCCTTTCGTATATTTATTTATATTTTTGGTGTTGAGTTTGATACACCAGACCATGATAAACACTTTGTAATAAGGTGTTACAGATTGAGAAGGCTAGTAAACATAAGTCTGCGTTTATGAGTGCAGAGTGGCGTTGTGGCTGTGATGAAGCAGGAGGTCTGTTTACTGTAGAGGTGGAGGAGGGTGGAGAGAGTCCATCATACAGGCCACCGCCGGACTCATTGCCAAGAAAAACTCTGCTGGCAGGGCTACTCTACTCTGACGGACTGAAATATGCGCTGGCTACCGACCAGAGCTGCCCAGAATCAGATAAGCCGCCTCTATTGGGGCCGGCTATGAGAGGCAAATAAAGAGTGAGCGGAGCGGGAGACACTGAGACGCTTGAGAAGGAACAGAGGGAATTAGTTTGAGTTGGAGATTTGGTGTTGTGGCAGGACAAGGGAGCTACTTTGAAATTCTGAAAGAATAACAAATTATAAGCCCTTACAAACTATCAAAATGTCCTGCACAGTCAATTTAACGTGTTGTGATGGGGAACTGAACTCTGTCTGACTCACCCACCGCTAGCCTAGCTTAGACCAGATCCTGGAGGTAACCGGCTCCAACTAGCCTACTGCTCCCAATAAGTGACAAAATAACGCCAACATGTTCCTATTTACATGTTGTGATTTGTATAGTCACAGAGTGTACAAGGTCACATGAGAGACAGCCATCTTCTAACTGTATACAAACTGGGAACTATATTCTCAGAAGGCGAAGCACTGCAACTTCTGCTACTTGGGCGGAGTGATTTGCTCACAGCACCTGAGAAGCCCCGTGGTGAGGAGCAGAGAGTAACAACGGTGCTTTTCAGGTGTTATGCTAATCACTCCGCCCAAGTAGCAGTGCTTCGCCTTCTGAGAATATAGTTCCCAGTTCTCAGTGGAGACAGTGGAGAGGACAGTAATCTGGAGGTGAACCGACCTGTTTTGGACTGAAAGAGAGAACCTTCATTAAAGCTCGTCTGATGAAATATTCTCAATAGACTTTCAGACTCCTCTATCGCTCTCTGAAATCCACGTTTTTCTGTCAGTGTCCTCTCTCTCTCTCTCTCTCTCTCTCTCTCTCTCTCTCTCTCTCTCTCTCTCTCTCTCTCTCTCTCTCTCTCTCTCTCTCTCTCTTTCATCCGTCCATCCTCCCATCCATTGAGCCGTTGATAAGCGGCGTTTAGGCAGATATATTGGTCCCATTAGAGCCACTCGATTCAGCAAAGGGGAGGCCAATAACTCTGCTGCTCAAGGCCACTTAAAGACGCACACATAAATCCTCCTAAAGACATGGGACACGCACACACACACTACACACACGCACACACACACACACACACACACACCACACACTACACACACACACACACACATATATTATTTACCTTTCTTCAAATGTTCAGGGTAATGCTGGGTTCTTATTACAAGAGGTCTTTGTTTACTGAGGACTACAGTGATCAGCAGCTGGTTAGAGCAGAAAACACATTACGATTTTAACACGTGGGGAGAAGCTATCTGTCCGAAAATTCAAACCAATTTGCTCCTGTCAAAAAGAATCCAGGTGTTTATTATTAAAACCAAATATGACTAGTCTTAAAGGGTTTGTTCACCAACATATTTTCACTTACCTCTAGGGAGCGAAGCAGATTGTTTTTGGTTGTTTTTGTTTGGAATATCTGATTCTAAGAATTCGCCACATTGAGGGTGACGTTTGTGGTGCTCACAGCATTGAAAGTTGCATTAAAAAAACAAGAAGCATCTCTTTCACAGCATCCGTGTCACTCTAGATAATGCAGACTTACTACAGATTCTCTGTCAGCCTGTTATATTGGGGTCCAGGCAGAAACTCAAAGCAGGATAGAGGAGTGCGAGAATATTTCATCCAAGGGGCTTTAATAAAGGTTTTCTCTATTAGTCCAAAGCAGGTGAACTCACCGCTTACTGAAGACTGTGTGTGAGCTGTGTTGTGGTCAATGCAGGCCGGCGTGTGTGTGTGTGTGTGTGTGTGTGTGTGTGGAATGCAAGTGGGAATTCTGTAGCTCAGATGAGAAAAGCCCATTGATGAAGGTGTGTGCGTGCTTGGCCAATATGGTGTGTGTTTGTGTTACTGTGTCACCTGGAACGATCATTCTTGGTTGTGAATGAACTAGTCAAAGGTGTTATGCTTCAGCAAGTTTTAAGCAAATTTCCAAAAAGTTTGGAAAATGAGATGCACAGGAATCAACTACTATTATGTGAATATGCTAAAGAGAATGTGACAATATTACATAATTAATGGACCAGAATGTAATGTGTTGTGCATCTGACATCAGTAACTTGTGAAATGTAACTTCTTTGATGTGGTTTTGCTTTGGAATAATTCTGTCAGCGCTCTTCCTTTTTTCCTAACTACGAAAATATCTACATCATCAATATTGTTGTCAGCTTAAGCATAGTGAGCACACCGACCCCCTGTTTTTCTTTTGAGGTGGAAAAAGATTCTGAGAAATGTAGGAATGAGGCAGGTGGAGGGAAAGTAGTTGCACAGGAAGGTAGAATACATTGTCCACATTGTGTTGTGTGTTGCTCTTTAGGAATCATACAAAGTTAGGAAGTGTGCGTGTGCCTCAGAGGAATGCAGTGGTAGCAAGAAGAGTAGCGCTGACCTGAGCAGAATCTGTGTGATAAGAAAGATCAAAACGCCCTGAGCCCTTATCAACTTCCCAGCATGCTCCCTGCTGATCCCCCTGATACCAGTACACATGCCCCACCTAGTGCGTGTCCTTGTGTGTGTTTATGAGTAAGAGCAAGGGGAGTATTTATTTGCATACAATTTGCATCGCTCCCAATTTGTGTGCCTCAACAATTCTGCACTGTGGATGAGTGTGTTTATGTACAGTATGCAGCGACAGTTTGCTTATGTCTGCATGTGTGTGTTTGTATGTGTGGGTGTCAACACAGCACTCTCTTCCTCTTATAAGCTTTATTATTTATTGAAAGGTTGAGAAGCAGCATTTTTCTCCTTTTGTGTAGGCCATAAATCTGCTGACACCCAGTCGGAGATGCATCCGAAATGCATCAAACTGCTTTGGTTTGTCAAAGAGAGGTTTTTAGACGTCATGCAGGCGTTGGAACCATTTTTCTGGATGTTTCACTTCCTTCCTGTTCAGTTCCAGCTTATTGCAGCAATTCTGGCAAATATTCCACTCAAACCTTATTTTATTTAGCCTGAGCGTTGTCTTTTAAGAGTGAATCATGTCAACCCAGGCAGAACTGAATCAATTATCAAAAATGTTGCAGATTAAATTTTCTGTCGACCAACTAATCAATTCATCAATCGATTGCACTTTTCTTTGTATTATGTGTCAATGTTTCAGTCAGATGTTGTTTCAGTTATTTTTCAGCGAAGAGATTCACGATTTGGGAGCAGTGGTCAATTTCTTAAATATCTTATGACATCTTAACCAATGTTTCGAGCATCTTTGAATGCACCGCATAGGAATAGGAATGACTAAAGAAATGGATGATATAATTTAGATAATTGTTTGCAGAAATGCATTGTATATGCAAATTTAGCCCAACCACCAGTATGGTCGTGTAATTTAGGGGGAAGGGAGAGTTCTGTCTGCCTCTCTCTCTCTCTCTCTCTCTCTCTCTCTCTCTCTCTCTCTCTCTCTCTCTCTCTCTCTCTCTCTCTCTCTCTCTCTCTCTCTCTCTCTCTCTCTCTCTCTCTCTCTCTCTCTCTCTCGTGTGTTTCTCTCTGAATTATGTAATATTCATGCAGGGGTATGTGGGTCAGTGGGACTTTACTTCCCCTGGAGACCAGAGCCACACCCCAACACACACACACACACACCTTCTTAATTCACTCACTGAGCCCTGACTCGTCCGCCTGTCTGCCTCGCTGGTTAACTCGCTGCATGACGTCATACATTTTTCATAAAGTCTGCGTTGTTCGATCAATATTTCATATCTGGTATTGACAGGCGAGTAAGAGTCCACGGTGAGTAGTTGCTGCTCCCTCTCCTCCCTTCACTTCTCTCCTCCCTCCATCCCTCTCTGGCCTGTAATTAAATTAGCTCTGTCTGCGGATGACAAAGGGCCAGTCATCGGGGCTCTGCTTAGACAGCGAGTAGCTGCACTTAGAGCGGATATGAAGTTAAGGAGGAATGCGCTGAGCTGAGCTGAGCTCAGTGCTGCTCTCAGGGTAAAGAGGTGGGAGAGAGGAGACCAGGCAGGGAATAAAACACCTCCTGCATTTAAAATGTGTCTGTCAAACTCCGAGCTTCATTGCAGTAGTCAGCTGTCATACAGAAGTGATGACTCTGTAAAATCGGTAAAAACTTCATTGCTGTGTTGGATCAACATCACATCTGACTGAGTTGACTTACTTTTAGTATACTTTATTTGTTGTGCCGCGACTAACGATTGTTTTATCTTTTTTTCTAAGAGTCTGTCGATTAATTTTTGGATATAATATTAGAAAATAGGGAAAAATACCCATTGCAAGTTTACATATTACAATTGCTTGTTTTGTCCAAGCAACAGTCCAGAAAAAAATCTGTGTATAATCACACACGACAATGAAAGCAGGCAAATATTCAGAAAACCCGATTCAGCCAAATGGCTAATTATCATCTGGAACTAATGAGCATCTTAACGTTAACAGTAGGGCTGGGTATTGGATCTCAAAGCTTTTACCACACTGACCGAATTTTGCCGTAAAAACGTGTATTGAAAACTGAAAGCTCTAAAAGTCTGTGTTTTTTTTACATCAGGTCAGACCTATAACTTTGTTTACGTACAGTATTCTTTCGTCATATCATTTTACCAGTTTTGTACTGTATTCTATTTTGGTAACAGTTTTGTGCGGCTGCTTGTATTAGGAACTTTTGCTTCTTTTGTTAAATGACAAAACGGTTTTGTGGAAAATCATGTTTATATTTCTCATGGTAGGGTAAAAACGTATTGTATTGGTACTGAAACTACAGTATTTTGGGAAAGCAAGCATAAAAAAAGAAGTAAAGACACAGTTCAGTTCTTGATAGCAGTTGTCATTATCATAAACAGCATTGAAATAATCAAACCTAGTTTTCATCAATTCATATGTGAAAGGCTAATCATGTGTATTTCTATACAAATATGAAACCAGCAGGGCATAGTTTAGGAGAATAAAGGAATGACAAAAATGACATAAAAAGTAAAACCGAAACTAAAAAACTGACAGAAAAGCATCAAACTTAATATTGTGGTATACCTCCTTAAAAACAACTGCTTACTCTCCTCTACCTTCAGCGTCTCATTGTGTTTGTCTGTTTGCTTGTTTGTTGCCGCTGACAGACTTGTTGTTTGTTTGCAGTGCTTCCTACCTGCTCGCCGCTGGACTTCCACTGCGACAACGGCAAATGTATCCGTCGCTCCTGGGTGTGTGACGGAGACAACGACTGCGAGGACGACTCTGACGAACAGGACTGTCGTAAGTACACTTCCTCTCTCTTGTCAACACAAACATATAGACAGACAGTGGCGGTCACATTGACAACGTCACACACACACACACAACCTTTCGACATAATCTGACAGGTTTAGGGGATGAGTTATTAAAATGGACAGATGTTTGAGGCAGTCATGTGCAATGAAGTGTTTGTTTTGAGTCTAAAGGAATTGTGGCTGTCACACTCATAAACACACACAAACACACACACACAAACACACACACACAAACACACTGGCGAGAGAGCAGCACTCCCACGGTCACAAGACTCTCTGACATTTACCCTTAGTTTATTCCGTTCCAATGATTTGTGGAGGTGTGTGTGTGTGTGTGTGTGTGTGTGTGTGTGTGTGTGTGTGTGTGTGTGTGTGTGTGTGTGTGTGTGTGTGTGTGTGTGTGTGTGTGTGTGTGTGTGTGTGTGTGTGTGTGTGTGTGCGTTGAACCCAAAATAGCCCTCAGCTGCTAGCCAGGCAGAATGTGGCCTGCAGTGGGTGAAGTAAGGAGAGTGTCTGCTTCTGCAGTTGTATATGCATTGCTGCCTGGTGGATAGGTGTGCTACTATATTCTATCTTTGTGAGGACCATTTTAAGTTTTACAGTGATTACAGTTTTGGAACTTGAACCTTATGTCTGTTACTCACCTTTTCAAATGGCTGTTTAGGGAGTTAATGCTGCATTCATGTTGGCAGAAAAGGAAGAATGAAACGTTGAACTTGAATATTTTTTTTTGTTGCTGTAGCGTAGATCGTCTTAAACTAGCTAATTGTACTGTACAGTTTACTGTATAGTTCCTTTTTAAATTAGCTGAATTTTTTTTCTGTAGTTCTTTTCACAAAGTGGAAGATATTGTAGTTGTCAGAAATTTACATTATCCTTGACTCGATATTACAACTAGGACTTCAAAGTTGACATATGACATACTGTAGGTGTTGAGTTTGAAAATAAATGTGTGCATTAACCAGACAGGGATGGTCTAAAAAATTCTTTATAGGAAATGTAGGATCCACTGAGTATCAAAAACTAAGAAGTACTGAACGTCGGCATCTAATGTCTATTCAAATTTGTCATTTATTCTTTGAGTCACCCAACTTCATAGAAGTACAAGTGTGTGTGTGTGTGTGTGTGTGTGTGTGTGTGTGTGTGTGTATATACACATTCTGTGAACACATCGTCCTCTTTTAGTCTCTGTATTTACCCATAATGACTCAGAGGGCTCCATGTGTGCCATCTGATCCGTGTGGATGTACACTGCACACCAGTCGTTCCATCACACTGTCAGTGTCAGTTTGGTGATTCAGTTTAATCACACTTAACACTCTGTGCAGGGACCAAAATAGTTTCATGGAGTGATGTGTTCCTGATGGAGACAACACATGGCAGAAAGACTCTGTGTGACTAACTTTTATTTAAAGATCAATACAGGCTCTTTTTCCCCCTCTACATCTTCCAGTAGCTATAACAAACTTGAGTGTAAATGATTGTCAACCACCAACAAGTTGTTTCACTCATTGTCACATTTTAACATCAGTAATTCTCTCTGGTATTGTTGATTTATCAACTGTTTGCCCTTTATCTAGCTCACGAAAGCTTGGCTCATTTGTTTAAAGTTATTTTTGAGTTTATTAGGCTGCTCACAAGTACAGAATAGAAAGCTAGTGTGGGAACAACTGGCTTTTGGTCAAACACTGAAAGGAATAGTTTGACATTTTGGGAAATGTGCTTATTCGCAATCGCTTCAGAGCTGTTCCTTTAGTTGTCTGTACGGTAAAGTATTAATCTACAGACAGTGAATGCTTAGCTTAGCTTAGCATACTGTAACAAAAGCAGGGGAACTCCCTGGAGTCTTGACGTCACAGTGAGGTTGCAAGGCAATCAGCTGAAATGAAATCTTTATTCCAGTCAAATAATTATGGCAAATGGCTATACAGTTAGATTTGGTACAAAAGGCTCTGCTCTTTGATGGATCTCTGAATTAATCCCAACAGCAAAGATAATTCTGCTTGGAGCTAAGCCCCCTTCACAAACACATAAACACATAACCCAAGAACTTTCCTGAGGACACCGGTGGAGGAAGCTTTTAAGCAGAAGAAGAAAGCGTTGTGTGTTTGGTTAGCTCAGGAGACTCCTGAACCAGCAGGTGGATATCTGCAGGCCAGATGGGCCGCATTGTCTAGGAACATAGGTGCAAAAACTCATGTAACCATGGCTGTGTTTGCATTCTAAAGGTGTGTTCAGACAGAAAGCCAAGCAAATCTTCTCCACGCGTTATTGGCTGGACCATTTGTGCAGTCTGTGTTTATTCGGCCCAAGCACCAATGTACCAATCATACAGACTGGGTACAGATGTTAGCTGATGTTATAAGCTGGCTAGCAATGACGTGAATGACCAGATGGAAATTCAGATGTGCCACAGTGCTAGTGTGCCTGGAAATTCAAAGATGACTGTATTTATGATGCCGTGATTACAGGCAGCTTCATGCTTTAACAGCTATTAAAGAACCAGTGTGTAGGATTAAATGGAATCTAGCAGTGAGGATGCAAATTGCAACCCCCTGAATACCCCCTTCCCACACCCCTCTCTTTCCAAGCGTGTAGTAGAACCATGGACTGTATAAAATATAGACATAGTCTCCATGATGTTACCCATAGGTTTGTGAAGAGCCAAAATGAAGCTCAAAGTTAGCGAGATCCCTTAAGCCAGCCTCGACTGGCCCCTTGATGACCTGCAGGCACTTCAGCAATGGCTCTATTTTTCAGCACCAGAGGTTGCCGCTTGAGTAGAACCTACAGTGGCCTTCAGGTAATGTTAAAACATGAAAGGCCCTCTCTAGAGCCAGTGTTTGGTTTGTCCATATGGGCGCCCTACTGTCGAAACATGGCGGTGCAACATGGCAGGCTCCGTGGAAGAGAACCCCCACTATGTAGATATGAAGGGCTCATTCTAAGCCAACAAGAACAACGATTCTTAATCTCAGGTGATCATACACTCATGAAAACATAATTATTTATATTATATTAGAGCCCCCTAAATCCTACACACTGGTCCTTTAAATCAAATCTAAACTTTATATACACCCCAATCTTGACAGTGATTGTTTTCCATAGGCTAACTCTTGTACTATGCCTCATATAGTTTGTGTGTACAGCAGGTACAGGTTAGCTCTTTTTCGTCTGGATGATTTTTTCATATCTGTCTGTCATCTCTTCTCCTCCTCCTCTGTTGACCCACATACTGTATCAGCAGCCAGACACTGAATCACTTCCTGATGGGAGGGATCTGTCTGCTGCGAGCCAGCTATGAATTTTTCATCTTCATGCCCAGTAAATTTCCCTCCCTCCCCCATTCCCCAAACTACTTATTATTTCATGCTTCTTTCTTTCTCTTCACTTTTTCACCGTGGTCCGTCCCTTACCTCCCCAATATGTTTTGTTTCACCCCATGATGCAGTGGTTTTATTTCATTATTTAGAGACGGGGAGACAATCCGCTACGCTCGGCTGGAGCCAAAGTACTTGTCAGGATTTTTAGAAAAACACGGAGGCTGAGGTGTGTCTCTGTGTGGATGTGTGTGCGTTTGAACATGAGATTCTGAATTCTTGAAGTCTAAAAGACATTTCACGGAGAGAGAAAAAAAATTAAAATACATGACACCGTTTCACCACTCACACATGCAGAGAGCCTGGTAATGACTCCCAGCACCCTTTGCCCTTTGACGTTTGGCTGCTGCGTGAATGATGAGCGTCTTCAGGGCTTGTTGACCTCCGACCTCCCTCTGTTTACCTCGCTGATGGGAGGGGAGAGAGAGCATGGGAGAGAGCGGGAGAAAATCAATTATTTTCTTACAAGTTGAATAATGGATTGAATGAGTGTAGTTGGCGATAGTGCGTATAAAAATTTAATTTTCATTTGGACCCACCGCTGTGCTTTTGTGGTTTTAAATCTTCCCTTTTTCATTCTGGCTGAGGAGATGTTGATGTGGGTGAGGTCAGCTGAGGTTTAGCTGCCGAAAGTAGAGCGATGAATCGTCCAGGCTTATATATTGGACAATGTTTGTTAAACAGTTGATATATCGGCCCAAAATAATAATAATAAATCTCACAATTGTATGAATGTTAGCTTAAAAACATTCTTTTTGAGTTAGATTTACTGTTTCATGTTACTTATTTCATAATGCAACCGTTATTCTTTTAAAGAGAAACTACGCCCATTTTCAAAATCCATACATGTTATTCGTGTGGTCGTATTCGAGAATATTAGTAATCATGAACTCTCCCAAAACCAAAAACTAGAGTGCCAAAACTCAAATTTGTGATGTCATCAACTGTAAAGTCTGAACTGCTCCATAGACAATAAATTAGGAAAGATGTTTTTAAGCTCGTGAGTGTAAAAAACAAGAAAAATCTCTTTCTCATTCATCGTCCATTGAGCAACTGCAGACTTTATACTTGATGACATCACAAGTTTGACTTACTTCTCTGGTTTCCTAGGTCATGGAAATAACATATTGCAATTTTTTTTGTAGGCGGTGTTCCCCTTTTGTGTACATTGTCTTTCATATAATGATTACATTACTGTAGAGTCAAATCATCATGAATCATCTCTTATGCTAGGTAGTCTCGCTTTACCAGACCCTCCTCCAAAGCGCGCTGGAGGAGGGTCTGGCTAGTCCACATAGCATTTGGGGATGGTAGGAAAACATGCTCTGGTTTATTGGCATTTCTTTAAACCAGTCACAATTGTCTTGTGCGGTGCTAAGCGCTGGAGAAAAGCCGCGGTGCCTCTGCAAAATAGCCTCGGGAAGGAACTTGTTTTGGTGGAGCGTGTGTACGTTCAAAAGTAGTTTTAGTCGTGCAATAGAAAACTCAGATTGGACAGATAGTCTAGCTAGCTGTCTGGATTTACCCTGCAGAGATCTGAGGAGCAGTTAACCAGAGTCCTCACAAATCCACCGGAGTTTAAAATGCCAACACGTGTATATAGACTATATGCTAGGATTAATGGACATGCAGAAATAGCCACTATTCACAGAGGTCTACAATACATGTGTACACACACACACACACACACACACACACACACACACACACACACACACACACACACACGGGCTCTAGGGCCTCCTGTCTCTCAGAAGTGGAGTGTGTCTCCAGCAGCCTTGACTTGTGCTGTGATGCAACACAACTGAGAAAAGATGAAAAATCTCACTGACATGAAGAAAAGCTTCATCTTCTTCTTCGCCTGCCCCTCTATTCTGTGGGTATCCTTCTGTTTCTGTCTCTCCTTATCTCTCTGTTTGTCTCAGCTGTCTAACACTCACACATGGCAGCGATACATTATAGATTACCTCCTGCCAGGGGCCATCCATCATTGGTTCTCCTTGACGGATCTGTGTACTCGGCCCCAGGCGAGCATGGCTGGGTTTTGCCATTGATTTGCGGTGGTAACAGTAGAAGGCAGTGTTTTGAAAATAGTCTTTTATCAATGGAGGTGTGATTAAAGAGGCAAGGTGAAAGAGTTGTTTGGATAAGTGAAAGGCTTTGCAACTGAAACACTGTCAATGTCAAAGTGCTGAAAGTTCACTGAAGGGAGTGACTTCTGTCTAACTGCATCGTCACGGCTGTTGGTATGAGTGACAAATGTGTCTTTTATCTTCAGTCTCAAGGGCTTAAATAACATTTTCAATGCAAGACTTTTACTTGTAACAGTAAGAGTGTTTTCACAGTGTGGTATTAGTACTTTTACTTAAGTAAAGGACCTGAATACTTCTTCCACCATTGTTTACTTCAAGCTGACCACAGCCTTTGTGAATCACCATTTTAGTTTTTTACAGCCAGTCGTTAAGGTACTTTGGTTTCATGCGTTTTTGTGAAGCATTTGTTACGCGTCCTGAGAAGGTTTTTAAAAAAAGTTATTAGCAAATGTTTTTACTCTGATGAGTCGATGACCGTGAAGAGAGCCACACACACATTCAGTGTGGCTTTTCTTTAGACCTCCTCACTGAGGTACAGTAGCTGTCAATCAGGCGTTGTATGTGCTGAGATCGAACCACAGGATATTTGAGCTGTAGACTTGCAGCCTCGGGAGAGTTCAGCCTGTTTACAGAGATAAAAAATCTCTGAGCCTCAGTGCAGCTGTAGATATGTCAAGCAGTGCTCAGGGACGGCTGCCCCTTGTCACATTATTGTACACTATCTGATGTTCGCTGTTGTTTTATCCTCATTACCTGTCCTCTGAAACTTCGCTTTCTTTTTCTTTCTGCAGCTCCCAGAGAGTGCGAGGAGGACGAGTTTCACTGCCAAAATGGCTACTGTATTCGCAGCCTCTGGCACTGTGACGGCGACAACGATTGCGGGGACAACAGTGATGAACAGTGCGGTAGGTAAACGCATCTACACACACACACACACACACACACACACACACACACACACACACACACACACACACACACACACACACACACACACACACACACACACACAAACACACACAAACACACAAACACCATCATGCAAGTGCATATTCATTCACACGTCTTATAAAATCAGAGTTTTTTTTTTTTCCATACCAGACATGCGTAAATGTTCAGACAAGGAGTTCCGCTGCACAGATGGCAGTTGTATCGCTGAGCACTGGTACTGTGACGGAGACACGGACTGTAAGGACGGATCAGACGAGGAAAACTGCCGTAAGTTACTCTGAATGTGTGTGTGTGTATGTGTGTGTTTAAGAAAGACACAGTAAGAAACGGGGCTTAATGCTTCTCAAGTTAAAGGAACTACACACTGTACATGGTTGTTTGGTCCTTTCACCTGCACAGAGTCTGCGTTTTCTAGCACATAAAACACATGTTATTTTTAACATGCCCTCCGGAGTGGATACTTCCTCTAGGGAGCGTCGACATAAGAGCGTCATTTTATAATTGGGTCAATTCAGATAAATAATTGGCTACAGGTAAAAACAAAAGATGTTGTTCATGAGAAGCTTGTCAGCCCATTCATCAGTGTGTTTACATACAACCGTTGTTGGCTTGTGAATGAGAACCCCGATTTCCAGAATCTGTGTAAAAGAATAATTAAGCTGACTTCTTTTTTTAACTGGATTTTTATAAGAGAGTGAATGTATCAAACAGGGAACTTATTTCTCTGGCAGCAGTAGCAGGATGAAAAGGAAAGCCGTTGCTCACAGCAGCGGTTCTTCCTCACATCCAAAATAATCCAATATCAGGCTAAAATTCGAAACCTGAAATAAAGGATTCTATACAAATAGGTTTCCTATATGAACAGTATGTTATTTGTCAAATTTAAACATCACAAGAGAGTCTGTTGTCTCTAAGCGACGTCAGTCCAGACTCTCCGATCAAAAACTCCGGCTGCAGCGTCATGATTTACAACTATGGCTGCAAGAAGGGGACACATGTGGTTACTGATCAGCTGCATGGAAAGTAAGATTTTACAGGAACTGATTTACTGCTGGTCATGTTAACATATTCACTGTCTCAATAGAGAGCTGAGCCTCTCTTTCATTTCATGTATAGTTTCTGACAGACTCAGCAGTGAAGACCGGATGCTTCAGAGAGCCTCTGACAGCCAGCTGCTGCACCATCTTCTCCAGCATCTGTTTAACATGTCTGTGTCTCTGTGTGTGTCTGTGTGTCTGTGCAGCCTCAGATGTGATGGCAGCCACCTGCAGCGTGGAGGAGTTCCAGTGTGCATACGGCCGCTGTATCCTGGACATCTACCACTGTGACGGAGACGACGACTGTGGAGACTGGTCGGACGAGTCGGACTGCTGTAAGCTCTCTCCATCACTCACCATTGCTCACACACACAAACACACCTCCCAACATTATGAAGACCCACTATTTGCTCTAGGTATTGGTTCACTTCGGACCTCAAAGGACAAATCTTCCCCTCAGACACTAATCCACTGGCCGATATATCAGTCTAGCTCGAGTCTTTTCCTTTAACTTGTGTGGTGGAATGTTTTGTTTCAGGGTTGATTCCTTTTGGAGAGAGAGAGGCTGAACTAGGCTTTAGCATCTGTGTTTTAGGCACTGGCAATATCTTTGTTTACATTGAAGGTTCAGCTAAACTTAACGCCTCCAGCATGAGTTTAAATACACCTTCAGGAAGACAGGAACTTCTGAGAGTTAGGACGGCACTGCACGATAACACATGGTGGTAAAACTGTCCTGCCTGCCTAAATTCTTTCCTCCAATAAGTGTTCATGAAATGCTTCTGTGTTATTCATCTAGGTCTCCTGAACCTTCTTCATGTATGTACAATGAGTTGTGCTGCTCCTGAGTTTTTCCTTAACAACTTGTAGGTGGCATAATAATAAGTGGCAAAATTATATCACTTCAAACGTCCTAAATGTGAAAATCTAAGATGCAAACTTGGTGGAAGTCCAAGAAGAAAAACAAAACACACTGCTGCAGTGGAGTGACTAATCCAGCCTGTCCTGCTGCTGTAAAGCTAACAGTGAGCTGCTGTTATCTCCTTACACACACATACAGTACTCTGTGAGCCATGGCAGCGCTCCTGGCTCTCTAAACAGCGTCTTGTGCAAGAGGAAAAAAAGATGAAGCTCCTCAGGGAGATCAGTTTTCTGTTATGCCATTAGATGAGAGTTTTTCTCTCCCTCTGGAAGACGTCTTTCCTCTCTCCATCCATTCTTGTTCTTCTTCTTCTTCTTGTTCTTCTTCTTCTCATTCTCCGCTTCACTCTCTCCCTACATGTACCCCAATGGCACTGCTGCACATGTGTCCCAAAACAGCGAGTCATCCTCATGTCCTGCAGCTTATTGCGCTAGTTCAACTAGAGTTTAAAAGTGCTTTTTTGGCTTGTCTGAACAGGAAGTCTTAGTTTAGGCATTAATCTGTGTTTTGTGGATGCACTTAAATCCTTAGTGTCAGTGTATTTGATTAACCTGTGTATTTTGTTTTTCTCTCTCGATTCAACTTCGAATTCGCACTTATAAGAAATGCCCATCATCAAGTTCTGTGAGCCTAAGGATGTCGTCAAGTTGCTTGTGTTGTCCAGCCAATAGTCAAAAAATCCCAAAATATTCAGTTTACCCAGTGATATACAACATAGAAATCTTTTAATTTTAGAAGCTGAATCAGCTTCACATATGTGCCAAAAGACACCCACAGTATATATGAAGCAGGATTGGAGGTTTTGAGGGGCTAAATGTTTTTTTATAACTAACTTATCCCTTTTAGTCATGAATATTAGATATTATACAGGAATACATCCGAAAAACATCAGTCGACGGTAGGTTAGGTTGAGCTCAGGAAACAGCTGCTTTTTGCAGGTTGCCGCTCCACAGCTTCTGTCAGAACTGAAAAACATGCTGTCTGTTAGATCTTTTCTGTCACTGTATCACTCACTCTCTCTCACACACACACACACACACACACACACACACACACACACACACACACACACACACACACACACACACACACACACACACACACACACACACACACACACACAGTGTGAAGCAATGGTCCTGATTAACACAGACTATCATGTTTCGGTCTCCTCACTCCAGAGACGCTGCCCGCAGCTGACAAATCTCTCAGCATCTCCCTCCTCATTCTCTCATCCCTGATTTCTCACGTTCGTTTCATTCGCTCATTGTCTCTGACTGCCCACCACATCTCTCTCTCTTTCTCACACACACACACTCACACACAGTGTCGTCCCCCTTTGATGTATTTATCTGCAGTGCGATAAGCACAGCTTCAAGGTTTTGTAACATCGTTTGGTCATGTCAGTTGACTGAGCTGCTCTCGGTTTCTCCCTCGTCTCCTCCCACGTCCAGGTTTTTTAATTACTTCCTCACTTTTGAAGTGTTTAACATTTCTTTTTGGAAAGTTGAGCTGGCATCAAAGCTTTAAAAAAAAAAAAAGACTTTAAATAACTGTGCAGTGAAAACACTGCAGCATATATCAGTGCGCACACATACACACACACACACACACATACACACACACATACACACACACACACACACACACACACACACACACAGACACACACACACACCTAAATCCTGTTTCCACTAAGCAATGACAGGGTTCTGAAACAAGCTGGACCTCATGTCCACTAACTTTCTGCTGTCCTGTACTCTTAAGCTGGCCATGTATTTTCGTTATTTATTTTTATTGGATGTTATTTCTGACCAGCATTCGTTCAGAGACTGTATTGGTGTTTAAAATTGTAGTGCTTTCCATTTCATGAAGTGTTAAAAAAAAAAAAGTGTGAAGACGTCTCAGCTTTCTGAAACATACAGATAGTTTGTGGGAGGAGGCATTCCTCAGAGGCATAAGACGGCCCATCCTCAGACAGCATTCCTTGGCATCGACTCTCCAGACGCATGAAGGGCGCTTTGTTAGAAGAAGGAGCCTCTCTCTCTCTCTCTCTCTCTCTCTCTCTCTCTCTCTCTCTCTCTCTCTCTCTCTCTCTCTCTCTCTCTCTCTCTCTCTCTCTCTCTCTCTCCCTTATGAGAATCTACACACACACACATCCAAAAACACTCGCATTGCATGCCTTGTTACCACTTGTGAACACTGATACTGCTTTTGGCTGCATAGCTGAGCAGATGAAAGAGCATTGTGTATGTGTGTGTGTGTGTGTGTGTGTGTGGGGGGGGGGGGGGGGGGGGGGGGGGGGTGCAAGGAGAGATATAAAGTGGATGAATCATTTGAGTGTGTGGGTGTCAGTGTGTTTGTCGGCGTCCCACGCTGATTTTAGTGACCTATAAGTCTCTCTGTGTCACTCTCTCTCTCTCTCTCTCTCTCTCTCTCTCTCTCTCTTTCTCTCTCTCTCTCTCTCTATGTGGGAGAGCCACCTGCTGTTTTGACCATCTCTTTCTTCTTTCACCCAGCTGATAAGCCTGACACGGGGATGCTTGAAGCTCTACAACATCGCATTTTCTGCTTTTTTGCCTTTCTTCCCTTGCATTCGCTCGTTTGTCATTTTGTTCCTCCCTTATCTCGCACCCACTGTAGCTTTGATGGGATCTGACTCGTGCTGTCGGGAGGAAACACACATACATGCTCACACACACACACACACACGCACACACACACACACACACACACACACACACACACACACACACACACATTCAGGATTTAAGATGCTTATGTTTGATTCAGCTTTAATCTCCTCGTCCACCTCCATCGTCATCTGCTGCCAGTTTGAGCTTCACTTTGATCTGATCACATGCTGAGATGTGGTGGGAGATTTAAAGGTGGGACAGCTATGATCTGTAGACACAGATCAGCTTAAGGCAGCCAAAACAAACAGAACCAATTAATGTTCATGGGGAAGGAAATATCATTGGTATAAAACACTGTATCTTTGCATGGTTGCTCTTGTCTTTTTACTTTGTATGGTCTTTTTACTTTTTATGAACAGCTTTCAAAGAGGACAGCAAACTAATAATTTAATTATAGATTGCTTACTTATTCTGTGCATATGACAATACAGCTTTTAATCTTGTAGGACTTCACAGGTCCATAGTTTGGATCTGATCTGAAACTGGCTTGTGGAAAACCTACCTGAATCCCAGGTGCATAAAGAATTTTCCAAAAAAAGATAGAGACCTGATCTGAACAGACCTGAGGATAATTGGACCTGATCCAAAATGTTGTCGACCCGAAAAGACCCAAATAGTGAGAGAAGACCAACACTGGCAGCAGCAGAATGCTACACTAACAACAAGCAGCCACAGTCTATAAGAGCAGCAACACATGTCATTGTTTTTCACTTCCCAGTTCAAACGTTTCCTCCTGAGATGTTTATGACACACCCAGTGATCAGAGCTGATGTGATTAGATCCACTCAGATATTTGACATATTGATAGAAAGATACATTCAGACCTTAACCGACCCAATCACACTGAATATAATTTGGATACAGCCTGTGTTTGGGTCTCGGTTAGTTACCATGAACTAAGAGGACCAGTGAAGACCTATCTTGTATATTTATTCAAATGTAAACCAGCCATTTTCAACTTTTTTTTAAATTGCTTATTAAAAACAACGTGATGCCTTTTCCTAAATGCAGATACCAGATATTATTTAGCATTTGTGACACTTTTCGCCCCATAAATTAAGTTGTGCCTTTTTACAAAAAAACATAGAAACTACACATTTTATTTAGGACAATTTTGTCTACCCTATGAAGGTGGTTAAATTAGTGGTCATGATGACTGTGTGTGTGTGTGTGTGTGTGTGTGTGTGTGTGTGTGTGTGTGTAGCTTCCCACCAGCCCTGCAGATCGGTAGAATTCATGTGCAGCAGCGGGATGTGCATCAACGCTGGCTGGAGGTGTGATGGCGAGTTTGACTGTGACGACCAATCGGACGAGAAGAACTGCAGTGAGTAGCTTCCCTCACCCTAATAACTGAACAAACGTGCTCTGTATAGGGTTGTGTGTATACAAATATGTGATTACTTTTTTTATTCCTTATTTATGTGGGTGTTTGTCACTTTCAGCCTTTTATCTGAATTCATGCTCGTGATGGAAAAAACAAGGCAATCACTCAGAATATCTCTAATCACCCGATCTAAAAATGAATGAATACAATTAATGTTTGTGTGTCGCCTGCAGCCACGTCCATGTGCACGGCTGACCAGTTCCGCTGTGGAACTGGACGCTGCGTCCGGTTGTCATGGAGATGTGATGGGGAGCCTGACTGCTCCGACCGCAGTGATGAAGAGGGCTGTGAGAAAACTGGTAAGACTATAGTTGTTATCATGGTTTTCAGGAGCTAAATATAACACCAGCTTCAGTCGTAGTCATGACAACAGCTCAGAACAGCGCTCCTCTACTCACAGACTCACTTTTTTCTTTCTTTTGGTGTTTGTTGAGAAACACAGTTGCTTTCAAACACAAGACTGATTAGTTGGCAGTTCTTTCGCTGTTGGAAATCCCATCCTGTGGACAAACTACAGAAC